>CM077235.1:1972101-2572101 GCA_039654775.1 Spinibarbus caldwelli | reverse complement strand
CTGTGAAACCGGGGGAATATGTATCGAAACATTATTTATTCATTTGTAACTGCAGGTTAAAGCATTCCATGTCCCTCAGAGCTGCATTATACAGTGGGTAAATATATCTATACCACTTCAGATGCAGCTTCTGTGTTTCCTCTGCATTGCAAAGATGAATTTTGCTGATACTGATTTCACTTTATTATTTTGTTCATTATTTTATTTAAAAAAAAATAAAGTAAATAAACTAAATGTGACATGCGCACAAAATCTATTATATATACTCTATAAACACTATACTATATTTTGTATAACTACAAAAAATAATTATATTTATAACTCAATTTAAATGTATTTTTTTCTCTCCGAGCAAGTAACTTTTATACTCGAACAAGTAAATGACAAATTTGGAAAAAAGAACTGGGGTGAAACAATAAATTATGAATAATTTATTGATATAATCCCGTACTCATTTACTGCCCAGCACTGCATATCATAAAATGTTGTATCACCCACAGGTTCACTTACCATTAGTGATGCAGATTATCTGAGCGTAATATGTGCCATTGATCAGAAACCTGGATTCATAATCTGGTATTTTATTGAGTCTTATATCAGCCGTATTCTCATCTATAATCAGCCAGTTGTCAACATCTCGTCCTTTTGCATACCTAAAATGAATGAAATTAACAGTTTTATTACAACATCTGAACAAAACCACATTCATGCGGTTTTTCACAGAGTGTTCATACAATTTCTGTAGTCTCACCTCACGTTTTTAGCAATTAATAGCGTGTCGCTGTCTATGGCTGCGTAATTGGTTATGACTTTATTTAGAATAGTGCTGCTGCTTTCTTCAGAGATGGTGATGACTTTGACGGCGGGTTTGAAGCGAGGGCCCTCAGGCTGGTTGACCACAGTGACGTGAACAGTGTACGTCTTGCTCTCCGTTACGACTACTGAAGAGTGATACTGTGCCTTGTTAGCGACAGACACCTGCAGATTGATTTCCTTCAGCTCTTCATAGTCCAGCTCCTGTAAAAGCAAACAAAGGGTGAAAAGCAGGAATGCAGGAGACTTCCTGCTGAACATTTGAAGTATCAAACACACACACATTTATTCTTGTTCCTTGAGGTCCACTTATACAAATTTACATCAATAGTAGTCATAATTTAGAAATAAATGGTCATTTCTTATCCTGTTTTTGAATCTTTTGTTTTGAACACTATTTAATGGGGTGTGTTTCTTTTAATCCTTAAGTGCCCACTGCTATGATTGGGTATCATGTTTGCTTATGAAATAATAAAATTATACATTGAACCATGATTATGATTACGGTTTCTGAGATGAATTAATTGTAATATAATAATTAAAAAAATGTGACACGTTTCGTGTTCATGTCATTTTGGACCCGGTATGTATGGAGAACATGTCAAAAATACTTTTTGTAAAATTATCTGTGAAGTTATATTAGTGTCAAAAACTTCGTAAAATCTATTTAGCCTTTTCCCCGTATCTCACACACTTTTGGGACTGAATTTTGTTGATGAACATGAATATATACGTCTATTGACAAACTACTACAGCATGAACAACTGATCACTTTTTCATCTGAAAGTGAAAGTTTATGCATTTTATTTGAAAACTTTAATATTTATGTTGTTTTGATGTTGTTTGGTTAGAAATAAATATGTAGGTTTCATACATTTGGACTGTTTTTGAGCATTCATGAGTTATACATTCAGAAGAATTTAATTAAAATCCATTCATTCCAATGGGGTTAATACAGGTAATTCTCACATTATATGTTCTTATAAATTTCATACAATGATATATTGAAATAATTTCTCATCAAATTCATCAGTTGTTTTTTATTTTTTATTTATTTGTTTTTTTGTGTGTGTGTGTGTGTGTGGTTTATGTGCAACATGGTAACATTTAAAACTTTTCATTTTTTTCACATTCACTGATTAATGAGAAGTTGCAATATGGTTGTAGATGAAAAATATTTAGTAATGACTGTTTTATAAAATGTTTTTGAATGAATATATCAGCATATTTTTTATTAATTTTTTTTATTTTTTTATTTTTTGTTAATGCATTATGACGGTTAAGTATGTTAGTTTTTAAAATGTGGGAACAACAGAGATTGAAAATATCAGTGAAATCTTGCACTGATTGGTCTCTTCATTCTCTGAACACACATGGCCCAGAATGCCTTTTGGACCTACAGTCAGTATATTTGACTTCTTTGAGAGTGATGCTGTTTCTCAAAAACAACAACAAAAACAGAAAATATTAAGTTTAGCCTCAGGGTGGCGTTTGCTTGGATAGACACTTGTACAGTTCTGGTACACAGCGCCTGGTACACAGCTGTGATAAGGACGGCTGTGAACGCCAGAAAAACCAGTACAGTAGCATTAGAAATTCCAGATCAGGAGAGCAGAACCTCATGACAGAACGTGCAAATTCACTCTGTCCGCAATATGCATGAAGAACCACAGCAGGTTCCTCCACAAGTTTCTCTGAAGCGGATTTGTTTTCTGTTGGAACAAGACCAGCGTCCTCAGCTTGCACAGATTGTTGTCCAGTGATTGAATATTTGCCAGTGGAGTATTTGGCCCCATAAGCATATTTCAAGTCTTGCACAAGCTGAGTAACTCCCATTGAGCAAAGGCAGTGCTAACAGAGTTAACTATGCAGGTATTATAGACCGTCTTCACCTAATGTTAGAAAACAGCAGCTGAAGTTAATTTTTCAACAACATCCCTAACCATTTCAGTCTGCTATTAAGTCTGAGCATTTTATTTGTAAATGGGTTCAGGTGTGCATGGCAGACAATACATCAGATGTTAAATTTAAAGAGATGTACAGTAGTTTCCTCTACAAACATGCAATCAACAATAGTCTCTTTACAGCAAATAATAAACCTGTTACTCTGTTATCTTAAACTGTAGAACTGACTTGAGCTGAATAAAGAACAACATTGTTGCCTTTTGTAAACTGCTTACAGCTGAATTGAACTTGTTTCAATTCGATGAACTTAACACTGTTACTGAACTGAGTTTAGATAAATAATGACCCTATTGTTTTTTAGAGTTGCTTTACAGAAGAGTCTACACTGTCTCTATAGTTGAGTTTCCATAATGTCTGTGTGTGTGTGTGTCCTCAATGTATGTATAAACATTTTAAAGAACACTGAGTATAATTAATGTTCAATAAAAATAAGCACTTAATGACATTTTCCCATTTTCTGTGACACAATCTAAAGTGAGAACTATTCACTCCTAATAACCAATTAACAATTCATTTACTACGACTGAAATTAAACATTAATGAATGTGTTAATTACAGTGACAATCAATGAAGAACTCCCTATATATGGGCTATCAATATATTAACAATGTGGAGACTACAATATATAAACTAAGACTAAAATATAAAGTAATGTTTATAAAGAAGTGTAGACAAATTAATGGTTAACTCGCTCATGCAGGGGACAAGAGTGTGGAAAATAATCCACTATTAAAGTAGGTGTTACTGAATTCAAAATGAAAGGTTTTAAAGTGGGGAAAAAAAAAAACCCCGTTCCAGATTTATTTTAGTTAACTAAAACTAAAACCAAAACCATAAAAAAAAAAATAAATAAAAAAAAAACTTCATTGCTTAAATAAAATAAATGTAAATTCTCACTGTCATTTAGTTTAACTTGACATACTATATAAAAATAAAACTGAAATAAAAATGAATAAAAACTATGACTGTAAACATTTAAAAACATTTAACACAACACAATTACTAAAACTAAAACAAGAAAGCAGAACAAAAAAAATCTATTAAAAATATTAACAAAAATTATAATATTTCAATGATACTAAAATAACACTTTTTTCTTTTACGGTTTTCTCTCTCATGTTCTCGCACAGTGTAAATTGCGTGTGTTAATAAGAAAACATTTTCTGCTATGAACACATGGCACATCAGTGCAGATTGTTTGATTAATCTGTCAGAATGTAATTCAGGTTTTGCAAAGACGTTATTGAAGGATGGTGCAGTTAAAACTATATTCATCTTGACAGCTGGTGTGCAAAGAAAAACAAAGCACTGTTTGTAAAGGCAAAACAGAAAAATGACAGACTGATCAGTCTACCTTAGTGAGAATCACGATGCCTTCGTTGGTCTTGTTGTCTGTGATTATGGAGAAATAACCGGCTTCGTTTCCTGACACGATTGTGAAGACGGCCAGCCAGTTTTCAGTATAGATCAGATCCGCGTCAATCACTTGAATCCTCAACACTTCCACATTTCGAGTGTTTTCCTCCACACGGCACTCATACTAAAACAAAACATTTCATATCAGTTAAATGTGTAATATCAAATATAATACATGTGTTTTACAAGTGCATAAATATTTTCCAAACAACTCATAATGAACTAAAGATGTGTCATTTTTAAGTCATTTGGTATATGCTGGTGTGGTAATACTCAAAAAATAAAATCTTACCAAGTTTTTCTCCAAAGTAGGGATGTTATCATTGACGTCAAGAATCTTGATGACAGCTGTTCCTGTTCCTGTTTTTCCGCCAGGAGCTCCATCCATATCAGTCCCTTTAATAATCAATGTGTATGTTTCTTGTTTCTGTGATGAGAAAAGCACAAACATCAGTCAAGTGCAAGTAAATGTGCAATACAATTCAGATTGGTAACACTTTAGTTTTGGGAACCAGTTCTCACTATTAACTAGCATGCATATTACTAGCATATTGGCTGCTTATTTGTACTTATAAAGCGCATATTAATATCTTATTCTGCATGACCATATTTTAGATCCCTTAATCCACCCCATACCTAAATTTAACAACTACTTTACTAACTATTAATAAACAGCAGATGAGGGGTATTGAGGAAAATGTCAATACTTAATAGCGAGAACTGGGAATTAAAATAATGTGTGACCTTATAAACACATAATCAGAATCTGCAAAGTTGGCAGAATCAGTCAACAACAACCTATTAAACATCATGCAACATCAATTATGTTTCTGTAAAAACTTGATTTGAATTTCCTGATGGAAAAACAAGTGCTTGCAGTGCAGCAATGAATGAATGAATGAATGAATGAATGAATGCGTGAGTGACTAATGAATGAATGTGTGAGTGACTGAATGAGTGAATGAATGAATGAATGGTAAGTCAAGTCTGTGGCAAAATGAATGGATCATTTTGCCACAGATATGATTTAAAATTCGTTCATTCATTCATTCAAGAATAAGAAAAGTAGAAGAAATCAATGTTCAGAATGTCAGTAAATGGGACATTTTCAATCTTTAATCGAGAATAAATTTGATTTAAAAAAAAAAAAAAGAAGCTGAAATTAACTACAAACAAAATTTGAAATAAGTCTGTACATTGAGTGATTCAAGCTAAATTAATTAGTGTTTGCAAATGCAGTAATAATTTAAATGTTAGCGACTGCATACCTCTCTGTCGAGCGTGCTGTGCATGACGTGTATCCCACCAGTGTCTCGACTGATGTAGAACATGTCCTCAGGATGCTGTTTAACAATGCTGTAGGCGATTTTTGTATGCAGAGTTCCTTCTTTATCTGCGTCTGTTGCGGTGACTTTCATTACAAACATGGCTGAAAAATAACATGCGGTAGACTTACTACAAATAAACTTCATGAAATGTTTAACTGTATTCAGCAGTGTTCAAACAACTTGTAAAGAGCTGTTTTCTAATGATAGATAGATAGATAGATAGATAGATAGATAGATAGATATGTTTTCCTGGTAACACTTTAGATTAGGGAACACATTCACTATTAACTAAGAGTTTTCCTTCAATAAACTCCTGATTTGCTGCTTTTTGATAGTAAGTAAGGCACATCATATCTGAAACTTTGATGGACAAACCAAGCTTATTGGAAAACTCCAAAAACATGCCTACACAATTCAATGCAGTTTCCTGCTGAAATGAACACTGTCACGGGTTGCTAAGGCGAGGAGCACGAAGGAGGCAGATATCAAACAAACTGAGTCTTTTAATAAATCCATTTAGGAAAACGCAGGAGAACACAACCACTTTAAATGACATTTAGACAGGACAAAGAACTCTAGGAACTGAAGGCTTATAAAGACATGGAAACGAAGGGGCAAACGAGATGATTAATACAAAACAGGTGACCAGACTAAACGATGATTAGACAATGAACTAATGAGAACAGGAACAGAACCAAATAAGGAAGAACAGGAACTCAACAGAAACATACACTTGACAGATCGCCCCCTCCCGGACGGCGCCGTAACAGTACCATCGGGGAGAGGGGGGGGCGGGCGCCCTGGAGGCTGGTGCAGGACTGGAACATGGCGGATCCGCCTCCGTGGCCTTGGTCCTTGGCCCGTAGTTGGAAAACTATGAAGTCAGGGGGGCTCTCTGGAGAAGCGGGCACTGGAGGGCACTCTGGAGGAGCAGACTCTGGAGGGTGCTCTGGAGGAGTGGGCACTGGAGGGCACTCTGGAGGAGCAGACTCTGGAGGGTGCTCTGGAGAAGCGGGCACTGGAGGGCACTCTGGAGGAGCAGACTCTGGAGGGTGCTCTGGAGGAGTGGGCACTGGAGGGCGCATGCGAGGAGCGGGCACAGTCAAGCGCTTTCGAGGAGCTGGCACTGGAGGGTGCTCTGGAGGAGCAGGCACAGCAAGGTGCTTCTGAGGAGCTGGCACTGGAGGGCGCTCTGGGGCTGGAGACCAGGACATCCCCTCATACTCCACCAGCAATCCTAGGGGCACATGTGAGGTGGATGGCAGGCTTGAGTGAGCCGCGAGCGGCGGCGGGCTTGAGTGAGCCACGGACTCCATTTTTATCTAGTCCTGTCTTCTGTCACGGGTTGCTAAGGCGAGGAGCACGAAGGAGCACGAAGGAGCACAAAAGAGCACGAAGGAGGCAGATAAAAAAATAAAAGTCTTTTAATAAATCCACTTAGGAAACCGCAGGAGAACACAACCACTTTAAACGACGTTTAGACAGGACAAAGAACTCTAGGAACTGAAGGCTTATAAAGACATGGAAACGAAGGGGCAAACGAGATGATTAATACAAAGGTGATCAGACTAAACGATGATTAGACAATGAACTAATGAGAACAGGAACAGAACCAAATAAGTAAAAACAGGAAATCGACAGAAACATACACGTGACAAACACTAGTGGCAGGAAAACACCAATAACTTTTATTCCTATTCACATAAATTATGATTACGGGGCAGATTATCCTTTCACAGTACTATATGACCTCAAAACACTTTTATCAAAGTGCATGATTTGTAAACTAATACATTTGCATAACATAAACAGTTCTATATGTACAGTATGTCCTTTTTTTGTCTGCATTAATCTCACTCTTCTTGTTCACCTGGAACAGCATTGCACTTGTGATGTGGAGCGTTTGGGCACAAGTCACGAAGAAAGGCCTCAACAGCTTGTCAAAGCAAGCTAAAATTGCATGTTTGCTTTAGCAAAAGTGTTTTTATCTCATTTGCTTTTTTAACACTATAGGTTTAGTGTAGGGTTTAATGTAGGTGTGTAATTTTCAGATGCAACAGAGCACCACTCACCCAACATTTCATTTTCAAAACTGCCACAATGGATACAACAGCCAAGTGTTTTTCAGTCTGTCTCTCTTCTAATCATTATTGATTCAGTATTGGCTCATGTCACAGCAAGTTGTAGCTATAGGCTATTTGAAATGTCCACTGCTGAAAACTTCAGTATACACTGGACCAGATCAGCTTTATCTTTCTGTAATAATGATACTAGACTAGACAAAGTACTAGCATCCTAATAGCTTGAACAGTGTGTGTTATAGTATTTAAAAATATGCTGCATTGGTGTGACCTCATTGTATTTGTTCTGAGGTTGTTTTAAATCACAGTTAAGCATAGTAAGCACACCTATTGCTAATAAAGGGCAACTGTGCACAACCTTTTTTATTTAATTCCTTCGGCTATTTTCCTTTATTTAGAGTGGAATGTAGACATGAAAATAGAGGTCCGAGTAGGATCTTAGGACATATAATGAAATGTTTGCAAAATAAGAAAAAAAGACGTGCATGTGGAGTTTGTTTTGAGCAACAGCTCACTACAGCAGATTCAAATTATCATTCATCTTACTCTACTAATTGCTACTATTGTTCGAAATTTGTCATTGAAAACAGGAGGTTAATACTAATAGGAAATGCTTTGTTCTGCCTGATTCTTATCCCTATGTGTGCATAAATAAACATTTCATAGGACCTCCAGGAGAAACAAGTACATAAGGCACTGTTTTCACTTGGTATTAAGACGAGTTTTATTCAATCCAATCACAAGTGGTCAGACAACAAGACACATTTACACTCGGCACTAAGTTGCGAGCAGATTTCATGAAGAAAGTCTCTGGTTTCACGATTGCATGTGTCATGCAATATGCAGTCTGATACTGTGCACTGAAAATGGAAAAATGAAAACGAAATAAAGAAAATGTGTGAAAAAACTGTACCGAATCCGTAGTTTCTTCTAAATATATTTGGATTTTAAGCCCAAATATGACATTTTAGGCAGGATTGTCAGTTAATTTAGTAGGGTGCCTGTAATAAGTGAACTTCAGATGTCCTTCACATGATCTGTGTCGCTGCATGTTGATAACAGACATACTGAAAATGTTCTGCGAAGTCTTGTGATTGTAAATGTACTGTATGTGTTCTTCCAGTTATATAAACTGGACAGATATAGAATTGCATGGTTAAATCCTTGTTTTAAGCAGTGGTTCATTGACAGAAGTATTTACACTAATGTGGTTAGATTAGATTAAATTTAGTCAAAAGTTTTAGATCCTGTTTATACCCGTATTGAGTGTTGTCCCCTTGACTCAACCAGATCGGATACAACCAATGAATCTGAATGTTCTTATATGCTCTGCTTTCACGTCTGTTGTGAAATAAGCATTTGAATGAAAGTGCCATCGGAGCATGAAAATGTGGGCTTTATCTGTGTGACTGTCCTTACATGTCCAACGCATGACAATTCCTGCTTTACAACCTCAAAAAACGTGTATTCGTTGTGTTTCACAATGCATGCTCTGATGATCAAAACGTAAACATGTACGGTACAGAACATATGAGTAAGAGAACATATTTTTCATATGTAACAATTGGCAATTATTGTTGAATATAAGAAGGATCTGATTATGTTCTGTGCTTCTGTTTAACTATTGTGTTTGTGTTTCGGTCATTTTGACTCAGAGATGATTTCCCTTTTCCCGAAAATGCTAGTTATTGTTGTCGCATTGGACTACAACTTACTGACTTTGCTGACTTACAAGGTATAAAAACTACAAAAAAAAAAAAAAACAATGATCATTTTTGTACTTTTGGGGTATTGTTCCCCACCTTATTATACTTGTGTTCCTGGTCAAAAATGGTCTACAAAAAATAGCTTCTAAATAGCTTATAAATTTCTAGTTATGCTATATCAGATTCAATCTTTTCAACTTGTTTTCTTTCAGTGAACACAGGTTTTAAATTTCTTTGTAACTGATTGACCACAGGCCTCATTGATCTGTACGTATGCACCTCAGTCTCTAAGTGAACATTGCCACAATTCACAAATAATGCTTTTTGCACTTAAAAACTGAGGTGCATCAGCTAAGATCATACGAGAGACATATGATTAATCAGTTAAAAAACACACACAAAACCTTTGCTCATTGAAATAAAAGATGATAAAAAGATTGAGTCCAAGATTTGATAATATTATAGCATAATGTGAGATTTACAAGCAATTTTTAAAAGGCTGATTCTTTTTGACTGAGAACACCAGATTAGCACAAGGGTTAATTACGTTTCGAGTTGTTTTAGTGGTTGATCTGTCAATATTTACTTTTTGAAAAACTTGCATAGCATATTATTCTTGGATATTCTGAAATTTACCATATTTATATATGACTTGACATTATTTGATCTTTATTTTTATTTTATCCATCATATGCGGTGTTATTTATTCTTTCCCAATAGTTGTCACACAGCCCTGCTTACATGTATAATTGTGGTTTGTCAGAATTCATGACAGTTATTAAGAAAAGTACCACTACTTCTAGCTGAAGCTGGGTTTGTTTTTGTGTGCAATTAAAGACAGTAGACTAAGACCATGCATTGGCTATTGTGGGTTAAATAAACTACCTTAAATACCCCCTGCTGACCTCTGAGTATGAGTATGGGGTCAAAGTCACTAACAGCCTGGCAGTTTTTCAAGTCCTGGTTAATGTCATTCTTGACATGCTTTGCTGCTATGTATGTGTGTGCCTGGATTATATCCTTCATATATATATATATATATTTATTTTTTTATTTATTTATTTTTTTTCTAGAGCTGAGGCTGAACACATTCAAAATGTGAAAAGAGTGCAACAATGTCTCCCAGCAAACGTTTTGTGTACTTTGAGTGAGTTTCACATCTCTTCTGTTTCATTACTTGGTTATGTCATCTCAACAAACAGAATGACCTTGCATTAGTATGATCAAAGCAATGTCTGTAATATCCAGTTTTGAGCACAATTACGCAGGTTGCACTCAATGCAACTTTTTCTTATCTGGAATTAATCATTAAAACCAAAAGTCTGGACCTTTCTTTTTTTTTTTTTTTTTTTTAAATAGATTTCAGCTTTGTATCAAAGAACACAAAAATGAAATCAGCTGAGACGTGCTGTGACTCTGGACGATCACCTGAGACGTGCTGTGACTCTGGACGATCAGCTGTGACCCGGAGTGACTCTGGACGATCAGCTGAGACGTGCTGTGACTCTGGACGATCAGCTGTGACCCGGAGTGACTCTGGACGATCAGCTGTGACCCGGAGTGACTCTGGACGATCAGCTGTGACGTGCTGTGACTCTGGACGATCAGCTGAGACGTGCTGTGACTCTGGACGATCACCTGAGACGTGCTGTGACTCTGGACGATCAGCTGAGACGTGCTGTGACTCTGGACGATCAGCTGAGACCCGGAGTGACTCTGGACGATCAGCTGTGACCCGGAGTGACTCTGGACGATCAGCTGTGACCCGGAGTGACACTGGACGATTAGCTGTGACGTGCTGTGACTCTGGACGATCAGCTGAGACGTGCTGTGACTCTGGACGATCAGCTGAGACGTGCTGTGACTCTGGACGATCAGCTGAGACGTGCTGTGACTCTGGACGATCAGCTGAGACGTGCTGTGACTCTGGACGATCAGCTGAGACGTGCTGTGACTCTGGACGATCAGCTGAGACGTGCTGTGACTCTGGACGATCAGCTGAGAAGTGCTGTGACTCTGGACGATCAGCTGAGACGTGCTGTGACTCTGGACGATCAGCCGAGACGTGACTTGACTATAGGAGATCAGCTGAGACGTGACGAGACTCTAGGAGATCAGCTGAGACGTGAAGTGACTCTGGATGATCAGCTCAGACGTGACTTGATTCATGACGACCAACTGCGACTTGACTTGATTCATGACGACCAACTGCGACTTGACTTAGCTCATGAAGATCGACTGTGACTTGGCTTGACTCATGATGATCAGCTGTGACTTGGCTTGATTCATGAAGATCAACGGTGACTTGACTTGGCTCATGTAGATTGACTGTGACTTGACTTGGCTCATGAATGGCAGCAATGACATGACGGGGTGTTTTTGTGGCCGCCATTTTTTGAACGGGCTCAGCTGTCGCCGCCATTTTGTGAGCATGCTCTAGCGTAGCTGCCATTACATGAGTGAGTGCAGTGTCGCATTCCTCCGCGACACCCACAGTGAACACTGAACCAACAGTCAATAAAGCATAGTCCAAAAAACAACTCAGTGATGAACGCGGACCCTCGCGTCTGAGCTGAGATCGCAGAGGCTGATTAATGCCATCACAAAAAATTTCAATCAAGATTATGTCCGGTAGATCTGAATAATGAGCGAAAGCTAAAAACTCTCTTATATGGTTCTCCAATGATCGTGGGCCTTGTTTAAGGGCAAACAATAGTCTAGTTGTGTCCATACCTGACCAATGTTCGTCTGAGAAGTTGCTGGATCCTTGTGTGGCCGAGTATTCTGTAACGGAGCCGACGAGATGATAGACGTGCGGATCCATATCTGTAACGGAGCCGACGAGATGAGAGACGTGCGGATCCATGTGCAAACTTTTATTAACAAACATAGTCAAATCACCGGCAGGGTCAAACAATGGCAAACAGGTATGGCAGGGACAAGACAAAGAGTAATCCTACGGCAAGTGTGGGTCTTCGATCGGCGAACAATATCCAACAAGGTAAAGCAGAGAGATAATCCAGTAACAAGAGCAATAGTCCAGGCGAGGTATAAACAGAGTCCGAAACAGCAGGCAAAGGGTTAATCCAAGTTACACAGGCAGAAGATCAAGAAACGAATGACACAGGCAATAAACTAGACTTAGACTTTAGAAAACACGGAAGGGCTCTGTAATGTAGCTATCACTGGAAGAGCAATATATGCTAGACAATACTCGGCAAAGAGGAAGAGGAAGTCCATGGTTTATGTAGGGTGCCTGATCAGTGCAATCAGCTGTGTGTCGTCAGTGCAGTGGTTGATGGGAATTGTAGTGCAAGATAATGTGAAAGTGTCTGTGTAGTGTGAGAGTCAATATGATGGAAGGGTGACCTCTGGTGGCAATCAGACGGAAGGCCACGAACCGGATTCGTGACAGTATGTCAGTGTAGTATAAGTTGTGTTCAGTACAAGTTGTGGTTAAACGTGACTTGTCAGACGTCTAAAAAGCACAAATCATAAAAGCATATTTAGCAGAAGCATCTGTAACCTTCACAGTCCAATTGTTAAGTGTTTTAAGAACAACAGTCTATATGACTGCATACACAAAGCATGGCAAGATTTCATTAGCAAAAAATAATAGTGGGCAAAAACCTATATTCACCTTGAAGAACCTGTTTGCACAAAGCCAACATACATGAAAGAGTTGCAACAGCTAAAACTGTAATTACAGACACAAAGCTAAAATGCAAAAAAGATGGTGTAATGATCATGAAACCTAGACAACTGGAGTGCCAAAATGAACTTCATCATCTGCCCTGGTCAGATAAATCACCTGACTTGAATATTATCAAATCACTGAGGATAGTTTTAGAGAGATATATGTATGTATCTACATTATGTACGCATTGCCAATTACTGTGTTTGTGAGTACATGTGTGTGAAAGTGAGTAAATAAATAAATAAAAATAAAATCCTTTTGCACAGAACATATGTGTGTATAAGAACATGTGTATAGGTTTGGCAGTGGGATTTTGATTTAGGCTTTTGAATCCATTCACCAAAATGTGTCATTCAGATTCATTAACTGATTTCATCAGATGAAATATTTACACAAGTAGATGCAAACAACGTATGTGTTAGTTCTGAGTTGCTGAATTTATTTGCTCTCATCTGAAACTGTCTTATTTTGCTTAAATAAAATTTATTTTTCAACAAAACTACTTAAGTTGTAAGAAAATGTTTGTGACCCCTCTACAGTAATTAGTTCTACAACGATTACTCGTGTAGAAATGTGGCCTCATCTTCATCTCGCATGCTAATATAGAATTAAATAAAAATCCAAAAACTTTGCAATTTTTTTTTTTTTTTTAACAGAAGACATTAAGTAATTATTCACAGTGCAAGATGGAGTAAGTAAGTGAAGCACTGTGTAAACAAATTCTCCAAAAGTTAACTAGAAACAAGTGATCCACTAAAGGAAATGAGAGTGGAAGTGCAGGTTTGACAAGTCCACCACCGATTACATCGAATTCAAAAATGCATGACATTTTACTGGAAAATGTCAGGAGAGAATCCTCAACCTCAAATTTAAGAGTGGCTGGATGATGCAACAAGACAATAACCCAAAGCACACAAGTAAATCAACTAAAGATTCACTTTACCAAATGATTACCAAGTCTGCATCTGGATTTAACCCGGTTGAAATGCTGAAATGAAATGAGTTGTGCAATCAAAACAATGCTGAAATAACAGTGAAACAATGTTTGGTTAAAACTTTAGAATACCGTTCCATCATTAATGAATAACTACAAAAGAACAAATGAGTAACACAATAATAACATTCTAGTAATGACTATTAACTAACAAGAAATTTTAATTATTAGTTATTTAGTAGTTAGAACATAATAGCACTCAGCTGAATGAGGTAATTTACTACAAGCTAATCAGTAACATTTTCTTCATACTTCCCAGAGAACTGGTACGAAACGGTACATAATTAATTTCATAATTTATGTGAAACCAGTCGATAACAGGTTTAAATTAACTTTAACATTTTAACCACTACTTTAACATTTAACCACTTACATAATATCAGACTTATGATTTGGGTAAGCGTCGCATTATTACCAGTGTTGGGAAGGTCACTATATATTGTGTTTTTGCTATTTGTACATTGCCTATTTGTAAATTATTCTTTTATTATCTGTGCCCTGTCCTGTTGCTGTCTTTCTGTTGCACTGTAGAGCTTCTGTCACAAAAACAAATTCCTCGTATGTGTAAGCATACCTGGCCAATAAAGCTCATTCTGATTCTGATTCTGATTCTGAAAATGGATCCCTTGCACTCAGCTGACATCCCCTCTGACTATGTCGATCTGGCAGAAGCATTCAGCAAGGCCAAAGCCACTCAACTTCCCCCACATCGGTCCAGCGACTGTGCGATTGAACTACTTCCAGGCACCACACCTCCTAAGGGTCAAATCTTTCCCCTTTCACAACCAGAAACTGAATCCATGAAGGCCTACATAGAAGAAGAACTAGCTAAAGGCTTCACCGTGCCATCTACTTCTCCTGCGTCTGCTGGATTCTTCTTCGTCAAGAAGAAAGATGGGAGTCTTCGGCCTTGCATTGATTATAGAGGTTTAAATGAAATAACTGTTAAATTCCAATATCCTCTACCTCTAGTTCCCTCAGCCCTACAGCTTCGCTCAGCCAAGTACTTCACTATACTTGACCTGCGCAATGCTTACAATTTGATCCACATCAGAGAAGGGGATGAGTGGAAGACTGCTTTTTCTACCACGTCTGGACACAATGAGTACCGGGTTATGCCGTTCGGGCTTGTCAACAGTCCCTCAGTCTTTCAATTACGGATGTGCCCGAATAGCAAATACGTATTCGGAAAGGCACAGAAAATGAATAATGCATTCTACGGAGCCACAAAAGGGACATGGTTAGCCGCTTGCTAGCAGTAGCCTGTTACATTACAGTACATAAAATTTCCCTTACCACATAAACAGAGAGAGGTAAGGAGAGATGGCCGATAGGACGATGTCGAATGATTTACAGATCCTGAGCACCACTGACAAACATCTAATCTTGTGAAATGTGTGGTAAGTAGTGCCGCTCCGTAGCAGAGTAGTCTAAGTATGATCGCGAATCTCAAAAGTGAAAGTAAAAAGCAAACGCGCGTTCATAAGTGATTTCAATATCCTGCATATTAATAACGGCTCCCTGATGCCCGCAATTTATATACAGGATAATTACCCAACGATCTAATTGTGAGAAAAAGCACTGAAATATATTTTTCTCATATCTCGTATGTATGATATTTATTCCCTTTACGGTTGCCGTAGTACACACCTTTACCTTTCCGAATACCGTATTCAGATTCGTGCACATCCCTACTTTCAATCATTCATAAATGATGTATTTCGTGACATGCTCAATAGATGGGTCATCATCTACATGGATGACATTCTCATTTACTCAGACACCCTTGAGACACACATTAGCCATGTCCGAGCTGTTCAATCACAGACAGGCCAGGTGGGCCATTTTCTTCACACGGTTCCAGTTCACAGTAACATATCGTCCTGGTTCCAAAAACACCAAGGCAGATGCACTTTCTCGCCAATTTGAGCTTACAAAACCCTTTCACCAGACCCCATTTTACCTACCACTCTCGTCGTAGCACCAGTGCAGTGGGACATA
The DNA here is from genome assembly GCA_039654775.1 of Spinibarbus caldwelli. NCBI lineage: Eukaryota > Metazoa > Chordata > Actinopteri > Cypriniformes > Cyprinidae > Spinibarbus > Spinibarbus caldwelli. Next base: position 2,556,100 of record CM077235.1, on the reverse strand, counting down.
ATGACTGAAATTACAGAGACACAGGGCACAGATCCCATACCTGCTGATTGTCCACCCAACAGGACCTTTGTACCTTCTTCCTTGAGGGAACGAGTCCTTCAGCAAGTTCATGATCTCCCCAGCTCCGGACATCCAGGAATAACTGCATCCATCCAACTCCATTTAATAAGTTCTGGTGGCCCTCACTTCGCACTGACACCATTGCATTCATTAGGAACTGTGTAACCTGCAACACCACCAAGTCCTCTAAACAGATGCCCGCAGGTCTACTACAACCACTACCCGTTCCTCAGAGACCTTGGTCCGACATTGCCATAAATTTTATCACTGACCTCCCCAACTCCAGAGGCAATTCCACCATTCTCACTGTCATTGATTGCTTCTCTAAGTCCTGTCGTCTAATACTGTTACCCAAGCTACCCACAGCCCTGGAGACAGCCGAAGTTTTGTGTAGTTATGTCTTCTGCTTCTATGGACATCCAGACGACATTGTCTCAGACAGGGGTCCTCAATTCACCTCTCATGTATGGTCAGCTTTTTTCAAATTCCTCAATGTCAACATCAGTCTTACTTTGGGCTATCACCCTGAATCTAATGGGCAAACTGAACGCCTCAATCAAGAGATTACTCACTTCCTACGGTCCTACTGTCATCGCAATCAGGTTGATTGGAGCAGGTATCTCTTCTGGGCAGAATATGCACAAAACTCCCTGCACAAACCATCTACTGGGCTCACACCCTTTCAGTGCATACTTGGATTTCAACCACCTCTTTTTCCCTGGTCTGGGGAACCCACTGATTTACCTGCAGTCAATGAATGGCTCAGGAGGAGTGAAACTACCTGGAACGAGGCTCATACTCATCTTCAGTGTGCTATCAGGAGACAGAAGGAGCAAACAGATCGTCAACAATGTCCCAACCCTGAGTATGCCCCAGGATCATGGGTTTGGCTCTCCACACGAGATCTTCGGCTTCAACTACCCTGCCGCAAACTAAGCCCCAGGTACGTGGGTCCGTTCAAAGTCATTAAACAAATAACCCCCGTTTCCTATCGTTTAGCTTTACCTCCTCAATATCATATCTCACCCACCTTTCATGTCTCTTTTCTCAAGGCCGCTGGTGCTCCGAGAAGGGCCTAGATGACCTAGATGAGGCTAGGAACCAGGGTGCCCCTCCCCTTATCATCGACAGAGATCAGGAGATCAGGAGATCCTTGATTCCCGGCGCCAGGGAGGAACTCTACAATTTCTCATCGACTGGGAGGGGTATGGACTGGAGGAGAGGTCCTTGGTCAATGCTAAGGACATTCTTGACCCATCACTCACCACTGACTTTCACAGGACCCATCCGTGTAAACCGGCCCCTCGTCCTCGCGGAAGACCCTGGCGTCGTCTGCCTTCTCACGTCAGGAGCCGCTCACAGGGAGGGGGCTCTGTAAGGAATCCGGCCTCTGTGGTTCCCCCTGATCGTCACCAGAGGCCGCCATCACCTGAGTATTGACTTGTTTCTCTCAAACTCCATTTCCCATAATCCCGTACCTGACTGTGATTAGGAGTGCACCTGATGCTTCACTGTAAAAAAATGCTGTAAAATTTACAGTGACTGGCAATTTTGGTTGCCAGTAAGACTGTAAATTTACAAGAGTACTGTAAATCAATAATTACAATTGTACTGTAAAAATACAGCAAACTCTTGCATGCTGTAAAATTGTTGTGATGGTGTCATTTGGTTAACTTATTTCATTTGAGTCTACTAAGAAGGAATATTTCTTAATATAAAACTGCAAACACTTAATTTGTAATAGTAAAGTTACTAAAAACATGACTTTAACTCAAATCATTGCAGTTTATCATCAGCTATAGCACACATGTATGTGTCAAAGCACTTAACAAAGAGATCATCACTGTATCAGCAATTCTACAGTTACTGTCTTTAAATAAAGCAGCAGAACATCAGTGTTTGTGGCTCATCATTGACTGAAGCACAGGCTCTACTCTCCACCACAATGGCGACCCACAAAACTAAATTAGATCTCTCTTGTGCAAAATAATACAGTTCAGTTAAATATTTACTCTCCTTATAGATAACACCTGCTGTTAACATGCAGAATCACTGAATGAAAGAGAAACAAGAGCTACAACTGACTTCAGCCACAGCCTTAGATGAACTCAACTGAAATACAAGACATCATTAAATCTCTCAAGATCTGATTAAACAACTCCACAAACAGCATTACCAGCTTCACACATTACAATTTGACTTTATTTCTGTCATATGTCTATAAAAATTATTTGAGAATTAACAGAAGTTTAGTTGTTTTATTGAAAACGTTTTGTTTGACCTCACCATTGTGGCGATCAGGGTTTGCTTTAGTTGGGTTCTTGATCCTTGATTTTTAATCTTAGCTTTTTTCTGGCTGCTGTAATTGTGTTTGAAAAGCATATTTGTTATAGCAAGAAAAGCCAGGAAAATGTGTGACTGTGTGCTTTTAATTGATTATTAATATAATCATTATCTAGAGGCCTGATTCACTGAATTCATTCAGAGGCTTATCTTTAAAGACACGGTGTGGCCCCAATCTCTCGCCTGCCTTGTTGCTCTGCCCTTGTTTCATCTCTGATAACACTGTTACTGTTTACCGCTCCTCCAGAGCACCCTTCTGTGCCCGCTCTTCCTGAGCGCCCACCAGCCTCCATAGTTTCCCCCTGGAAAATTGGGGGGGACCATATGGCCGCCTGAGACTACTGTTCCAGCCTGGAGGCCTCTCCAGTATCCTGCCCTGCCCCCCCCTCCCCGGTAGAACTGTTATGGCGCGGGACGCACCTACCGAGAGGGGGGCGATCTGTCACATGTTGGTTTCCATTTAGTTCCTGTTTGCTCTTATTTGGTTGTTCCGTTTCCTATCCTTGTTTAGTTTGATTATCTGTTAATTCAGTTCCAGGTGTGTCTCGTTATCCCCTCGTTATGTGTATTATAAAAGCCCTGTGTTTCCCTGTCTTAAGCATCTGATTTTAGTTATGTTTATGTGTGTGTATTCTCCACGATCCTGAGTTTTGCTATTAAATGTTATTTATTACGAACCCTCCTGAGTCTCCAGTGTTTCCCTGCCTGACACACCCATGACAATACTAGCTTTTTAGAGAAAATATTCAGATGTAACCCCCTTTGTAATCATTAACATTTTCTTAAGTAACTGTAATTTAATTACACATTTTGTTATTACATTACATAATCCCATTACATGTAATTAGTTGCTCCCCAACACTGATTATTACTAAACATTTATAGTCATCATCCATCCCAAATTCTAAAGAAATTCCTTTCCAAAATCTTACGGAAACTTCAAGAACTTACAGGAACTTCAGTCATTACTAGGGAGTGATCATGTATTGTCTTTGTTATATTGTTTCACATAATTAGCAATTTCTTCTGATTTGGTAACACTGCAGTCATAGAGGTTACCGTGATTGTCACTTTAAAATGAAATATGCATTATTTACATGTCACATATCACATTCCTTGCATAAGGAATAAGGATTTTGCTTATGTAAGACTTTGCTAGTGAAATTTGTCAAAAAAATTATCAACTTTTAATTGTGGGAGATTTCAAAGTGCATGTTTGTTGTCCATCTAACTCTAAACTAAAGATTTTTTGGACATGATTGACTCTTTTAACCTCATACAACACATATGTATACTACTCATGATCATGGACATACCTTGGACTTAATCGGAGCATAGGTGGAGGAAGGACAAATTATAGGTTTCATGTGACATATTGCGTGAGTCTTTGAGACAGCTAAGAGAATCTATTTAGCTGATTTACTCTTAAATCACAGCTGTAATTGTAATGTTTTGCGCAATATTAATCCAACTGTTACATGTCCTGATCTGCCTACAGAAAATTGATGATATCAGGTTACATACTGTGCCTGGTTCATACAACCCTTCGGTTACTTATACTACTTCTACTGTGTTTGATCAATGCACACCAATTTCTCTTCAGCCTTTAGCCGAGGTAGTTGGCCAGTTGAAACCTACAAATATTGGTTGTGATGTTATCCCATCAAGTTTGGTTAAGCAGAGTTTTGATATTGTTGGTCCCAGTATACTGACTTTAATTAATATAAGTTTTAAAACAGCAGTAGTTCCAATGAGTTTGAAGCATGCTATTGTACAGCTGATCCAGTAAAAACTGGATCCTAATGTTTTATCTAATTACCGTCCTATTTCTAAATGACCATTTTTATCCAACATTCTTGAATATGTCACTTTAAGCCAATTGCAGATTTTTGCAGATGGATTTTGGAAAATTTCCAGTCAGGGTTTAAAGCAAATCATAGCACAGAAATGGCGTTGATGAAAGTTTTAAATTATATTTTAATTTTGGTGCTCAGTAATTTTAGTTTTATTAGACCTCAGTGCAATGTTTGACACCATTGATCATGAGATTCTTGTCTCTTGTCTAGAAAAGACAGTGGGAATTCAGGGCATGGCACTTAAATGGTTCAAGTCCTTCAACATTACTCTAAAACGGCCCTATGATTAGTAGAGTTCCAAAAGGATCTATTGGCCCAGTCCTGTTTTATTATATATGCTGTCATAAGGTTTTATAATTCATAAGCAAGGACCATCTTTTCATTGTTACACAGATGACATTCAGGTGTTTACATGAAGTGAAATCTTGGATGTCACCAACTTTTCTGAATTTGAATGAAAGCAAAACTGAAACAATCTGGTTTGGGGTTCCCCAAAATATTTTTCGGCTTGTGCAATGTGGCCCCCATTTGTAAATCTATTTTGTGGTAAAGAATGTTGGTGTACTTTTTTTTCTTTTTTTTTTTGTCTTCTAGTGGTTTTGAAAAGATTCATGCTTTTATTTCTGTAAGACTGGATTACTGTAATTGAATGTATGTGGGTGTTAGCAAATCACTGTTAAATTGTCTTCAGCTGGTCCAGAATGCAGCTGCCAGGTGTAAGAAACAGCATGCAATGCCTAGCCAGTTTGATTTTAAATTATTGATTATTTTTTATAAAGCATTACATGACTTGGCACCTTTATATTTATCACATCTTCTTCACATACATAAACCATCCAGGACCCTCAGGTCAGCAAGTCAGATGACCCTAGGACCGGACTGAAATTGAGTAGCGACCGGGCATTTGCAATGGGGGCTCCGAAATATTGGAATAACTTAATGCTAGACTAGCTTCTTATTTAGGCTCTTTTTAACAAAATCTGAAATCACATCTACTTTCATTAGCATTTGCTTCAATAAGTTAACTAGAAAGAGACTCTATATGTTATGTATTTGATGCTGTCAGTCATCGTTTGTTTTATGTAATGGTATTATTATGTTATGTTATGTATAGTATCATTTTAAATTTAATTTTTGTCAATTTATTGTGTAAATGTACAGCACATTGATGAACTTTGCATTGTTTTAATTGTGCTTTATAAAGAAACAAACAGAAACATTAATTATGAAACTGTTTATAGTTTTTTAGATGTTCTCCAGGAGGAATTAAAAAATAGTAGTATTGCCGAATAGTGAACTATACCACATTCAAGTGCTATTACTAATTCGTTAATCACAGCTTCTCTTTAATTAAGGAATGGTCTAAAATTCATACTCAGTGTTGTGCAAGTCTTACACAATCAGTTACAGGAAACATTGGTGATCTATATTAGTATTTTTCTTGCACACACCTAGTTTCACTTCAAAAGATTAAGGCTGTTTCCAGTGTTCGAACTATACCGTGGACTTTGGGGGAGCCCACTTGTTTTTTTTGTTGTTTTTTTTTTATAGGGGGGGGGTAATGCATAACAGTTAACAGAAAGATACATACAAAATTGCACGTCAAAATAACACATTGTCAATATTTTTTGAGACCCCCCAAAATTTCACAAATCACGTTTTCAGGGGAGCCCATGTCTTATTAAGGGGAGCCGAGCTCCCCCTAGCTCCCCCGTAGTTCGCACCCTGGCTGTTTCTCAATTCTAAGAATGTAAAGAGCAGACTCACTTTCTCATGGAGACTGGTCTTGCCAGGCTACCTTGCAAGAACGAATTCAGAAGGACACAAGGACACAGAACAGATCTTTGTGAAAATTGAGATGCGCTGTGATCCTGCTCGACTGAATGTGCGAGCATAGTAGCGGCCAGTGTACAATAAATACATCGCATCACAAACAAATGTCTTAACCTATTATAACAAATTAATATTTCATATTATTATGGACAGAGATTATTTAGATATTATTCATATCTTTTTATTTTACCTTATGTATTTGTGAAAAAGAGTATGTATATTTGTTACCTATGCTTTGTCAATGTTAACATTCTTTTTTAATCTGCCAAGTAAAATACTGCAGGCTTTCACTAGGTCTTTATCAATTTTTTTAAATTATGCAAAACAATTGTTTTCTTTCACGAGCCATTACTTATTTGCTTGCAGCACATATTGAGAAACAGCCAATGATTAATAAACTGGAGGCTTTGTTTGTGTTCCACAGAAGAAAAAATTATATAGACCTGTTACGGCATAGTTTTGCCATTGCACTTCGGGCTTCCTGAGTTCGAGTCCCAGCTCGCAGAACTTTCCCAATCCCATCTTCCTCTCTCTACCTCTTTGCTTCCTGTCCACCTACTGTCCTATCTAAATAAAGGCATTAAATGCCAAAAATAAAATCTTTTTTTTTTTTTTTTTTTTTTTTTTTTTTTTTAAAGAGGATCTACATGTTATTGTTTAAGGATTTTTTTATATAGTGTGTTAGACATTTGTGATTTAAAAAAAAAAAAAAACATTTTAAAATAATAAATGGGTAAATTTTTTCTGTCCATCCACCAATTTTTACACCACTGTAAATGACAATTAGGACGCTTTTTATTCTATTAAAAATATTGATATGTTTTACAGCCTTGCACTTTGGAAAAAGAAATGTATGATTTTTTAAAACTTTTACAGCACCTGCCAAATAATAATGCCACGCCATGGAAATGGTTTGTTACATGTTTGTAGTTTTAAATACTTTTTTGGTTAAAAAGTGGCTATGCCTGACTTTACCAAGTACATATTCATTCACAAGTTGCACTTGTAAGTGTGTCATTTAATGGAGACCTTTCCTTTCAGGACTGATTTTGTATAAAGTCCCACATCATCCAGTGCTTGTTGTGCACCATGTGTCTAAAGTGTCTGGTTTCTGTTTTACTGGCAATTCAATTGACTTGATTGGTCTTCTTTGATAAGGAGACTCAAACAATGATTAATTAACCAATTCATTCACCATCGTTTTTGTTTTAAGCAGATGACAGAAATGAGATGACTGCAGAAATACTGTCAGGGAAAATGTGACATTCTAATAAATGAGTAAATAATAATAAACTAATTCTAAGAGACAGTCTAATAAATGCTTATCACTGTCCACTTGAGGTCTGCTGCTTGCAGCACCAGACAATTCACTGACATGCACTTAACTAGCTTGTTATAGTCACAAAGAATATTTTTATTTCAACCCAGGCTCATTAGAAGCACATGCTTGTGGTGACGTTTCTGCAACACCAAGATTACATACCTTACTGGATGTTTCGCAGCAGTTTTAAAGTGAAATGTCCAGTGAGTGGTCCTAAAATGTGTCATGTTTTTATTAAGTTGATAACATGTATTGCTATGTTTTTATTACGTAGCTTCAGGTATATATTGTGGCAGTTTTTGAATTTAAATATCTGGGGAGTGTCGCCAAAAGGTTAATGCTTTATAGTGTTGAAAATATCCCCTACACCAAAGTTTTGCAGAAATATAGGTAGAGGCATGTGTTTCCAATGAGCCTGGGTAGGCTAATTTCATGATTGTCTCAGAAGTATGATGAATGATGGCAGTACCTACTGTGCTCCGCTCATAAACAACTCCAGTTGTCAGGTTAAACACAGGAATATTATCGTTCTCATCCTCCACCTCGATTCTCAAATCAATATCTTTCTCAGCATGACTGCCATTCAGAAACTTGGCCACCCCTCGAAGCTGGAATACAGGAAAATCACAACATTTCACAAATTAGCTACATAAAAGTCACAAAAGCCATTTACTACTTTCAGTATAAATTCTTAAAGTCACAGCATAGATTTATATATTTTTATTATTCAGACATTCTTATTTCCCCTCCCTTATCCACCTCTCATAACCCTTGATTTTCTCTTTGTCCTGTTTTCTAAAACTGCATTCAAGGAGAACAATGCAATACAAAGCACATCAAACGCCTGTTCAACTAAACACAAATGGGAAATGATAAGTATTCCTGATAAAGAGGATAAGTCAGGGGGTGCTACAAATATCATGAAACCCTGCCTTTCAGTTAACCATGTCAGATCTCCTCTGTACGACGCTGCTTCTCTGCTCGGTCTAAGCATGTGAACTCTGATCAACAAGCACAAACTCTCTCTACCCATTCATATTAGCTTGCTACACTCCCTTTTTATTTTTATTTTTTATTTGTTGTGCAGTGATGGTCCCTGTTCTGTGCAGATGATATGCAAATTCACTGACATTTACCTCATGGTTTATGAAATATTCTGGCTAAAACAATTTAGAATTCCATCACTTGCTGACTAATGGATGCTCTGCAGTGAATGGGTGCCGTCAAAATGAGAGTCCAAACAGCTGATAAAAACATCACAATAATCCACAAGTAATCCACACCACTCCAGTCCATCAGTTAATGTCTGGTGAAGTGAAAAGCTGTGTGTTTGTAAGAAACAAATCCATCATTAAAAGTTTTAAACTTTAAACCTTTGCTTCTGGCTAAAATACAAGTCCATAATTCATAATAATGCTTCCCCCAGTGAAAAAGTCATCTCATCTGAATCATCTGAAAAATTTGTTTCAGCTTTTGTCTTCTCAAGGTGTTAACTGATGGACTGGAGTGGTGTGGATTACTGGTGGATTATTGTGATGTTTTTATCAGCTGTTTGGTCTTTCATTCTGACGGCACCCATTCACTGCAGAGGATCCATTGCTGAGACAGTGATGCAATGCTACAATGCTCCAAATCTGTTCCCATGAACAAACAAACTCATCAACATCTAGAATGGCCTACATTTTCATTTTTGGGTGAACTATTCCTTTAACACATGCCATGTTTCCAAGTCCACAGAGATTTTTGAGTGTGGGTTGAGTTGGTTTTAAATTTGATTCAAAATTTAGACAAAATGTAAGTTCAAAGTTATTAATGAATCATGATTTCTCTGTGAAAACAAACACATACACACCCACTCAATGACATTGCCTCTCTTTAAGCATGTTCTATGGCTATAAAAATACAAGTTATGGGCTGCATCTCATTTAGTAATCGAGTCATTCAGCCAGAATGTATGACATTCATCACTTCATGACAATCCCAAATCCAGCTCTCCTGTGAAAAGTTGCTGCTAGATGCTATCTCGATTTCTTACTGACTCATCAGTATGCTTCCATAGATTAGACAGGGAAGGACAGACACCCTTGCAATAAATGTTTATAATCGTGTGTAAAAGATGAAAGAGCTGCTCACATAATAAACAGGAGTTTTCTCTCTGTCTAAGACTCCATGGATCTTGACCAAGCCTGTCTCACTATCAACAGTGAACAAGTTGATGGGTGGCTGATCAGCGCCAGATCCAGTCAGTGAATATCGTATACTCGTCCTGGTCTCCTCATCTGAACGGATCTGAAAACAAATCCATTTCACACTTCAATATGGTTTAAAAAGAAGCATCTGTTAAACAAAAATGTTTTTATTTTTTTTTAATTTATTTTTATTTTTTTTACTATGCAGTGTTACATAACTAGAGTTTATTCATCATAGTATACTTATATGACTTATATACTTATATATTTTTTTTTTCAGTCTTTAGAGATTTTACAAATTACCACTTTATGTACTATTGCTCTTTTTATTAATTTACAATGCAACTGTTTATTGAAACATCACTCACTAATGTTTGGAAAGCTACTGTTGCATATAAAATAATAATAATATAAACATTTACATACAGTGTAATTTTCTCCAAAAAAAAACACTGTAGAGAAATCAAAAAATGAAGATCTTACCTTGGCTATGTATTCCCGATTCATATAATTGACATTTTCCCTCAGTTTGTGTGGTGGGATAATCCATTCTCTCTTCTGTCTGATTTTCTTCTGTTGTACTTCAGACGCTGAAGTGTTCAGTATCTACACAAACACAAAAGCACATGTATCTATTCCACCTAAATAATGTGATAAACTAAACCGGAGAGCAGTAAAAGAGACAATATAGCATTCCTGTAACAGCTTGATCGCACAATGCAAAATAAAAATATTCTGCTCACAAGAAAAATATTACCATGACTTTCCCCCATAAATCCAGTTTCACTTTTCATCTCAGCCATGCTCTGGAATGATTCTATTGTCTTCTTGTAAACAAGTATACTTATTTTTGAAATAACTTTTTTTAAGGCTACATGGAAGGTGAAAATAAAGACTGATTGCTGACATTTTAAAGTACCATGTAATATAAAGAATAACAAAAAGAATAATAGTGTTAATAAAGTTTGTGTTAGTTTTAATAAAAATAATTCCCTGATAAAAGTGTAAAGTTGAAGAATCACCAACATATGAAAAGGATTACTTTTAAGGCCGCCAACCTTTTGTTTTAACTTCCTCTGTAATAATTTCCACCTTGAGTAATACTATGTCCTCTTCCTCTGGCAATCTGGTGATGCAATAATTTAACTAATAATATCTATCTCTATGGGACAAAAAATAAATAAAAAAAATAGAAAAAATAAAAAAATAACAGAGTCAGCATTAAGTGACATCTAGCCTATATATACAGTTCTTTAACTAATATCGTCCCAGAGTTCATTAAACTCATAAACCCCTCGCTGTCTATCTCACATCAGTATGAGAATGAGCACCAGAGAGCGCAAACTCACTCACACTCAATCCTAGCTGTGAAGATTCACAGAAAACAGCAGTTTACACACGTACATCATATTTAAAAAAAATCATCTTATTTACACGCATTGATGAAGAAGTGTTCAGAGGCTGTTTAGAAAAAATCAGATGAAAGAAACGAAACTTTGAGAATGCAAACAAAAGATTTAAGATTATATTCGAGTCAACATGAAGACTGAAAACTTTTTAATCTTTTCTCTCACCACCAGAATCAGCGCTCCGAACAGCGAAATGCCGCAGATCTTCGCCATTCTCCGCCGCCGCTGCTGCCGTTACTCGCGGAACTCTGACGCGGACTGAAGAGCGGTCAGCGGCGGGCGGAGCTTCAGCAGCACAGCCCTGAAGAATGCGGCGTCACACCCTCAACACTGATAACGACACCACAAACAACATAGTGCATTCACATAATGATTCTAAAGAACAGCCTACTATCAATACAAAACATTTTATTAGTATTTGAAAAATAAAATGCATTGTCTTCTATAAATTAGACACTTACTGCATTACCCAGCTAACAATTAACGTTCTCAGAACTAACGTCAGAGGTGCGTTTCCCAAAACCATTGTTATCTAACTATGGTCGTTAGTTCCATTGAACTCTATTGGTAACGATGGAACTTGTGACCATAGTTGCTTTTGGGAAACGCACCCCTGGTAAGGTTCTCTCAAAGTTATGAACAAATGTTTTTTTGTTTGTTTGTTTGTTTGTTTTTATAGACCGTACGTTCAGTCAGTTATCTGGCTTTACTAATGTTCTCAAAAACGTTATTTATAGCCTAAACGTTAGCCTACTCGTTCATTTAACATAACTAAGAACATTCAAAAGTAACATTCCCATAATGTTTGCAAAATTCTAAAATGGAATGTTCCCTTTAACGTTCGCTGAAATAAATAAATAAAGTGCTTTTTAAACATAAAAAAAAAACAGGGAACATTCAAAAAAGACATTTTCATAACTTTCATAACTAAATGGGAGTGTTAGCAAAACTCTTTTTTTTTTTTTTGTCAGACTGGAATGCAGCATTCCTTTTAAATAATTTTAAGGACTTTGCAAATTGAACATATCTTTTTATTTATTTATTATTATTATTTTTTTACACTTCGTCGTTTTAGTTATTCATTGCTTTTCGTTGACATTCTTCTGTCCTTGGTAACCAAATCACTAACTTTCGACAAAACCAATGACTAACTGCCTGGATAACCTCATTAATGTGGAAATCATTTATCTGTTCTGTGTAATTACTCCTCTAGGTTCATCTCAGTGCTCTGATGAGTTTAAATTGTGTGTTCGGACTTAATTATTTGAAAACAGACTGTTTCTACAGGGTTTTTATATCTTTTTAATGTCTCAAATCTGATGAATCACCCAAGGATCTCCCATACCTAAAACATAAAGGAGGATACTGTATTAATTTGTCTGTTTAAAAATAGTAAATACTATAAAGAAAATAAAATAATTAACTTTTATTTGTCGTTGTACTAAGTCAAAACAAATTATGTACAAATGAAATCTTATCTTTAAAATATATACTTAAGTTAACAGTAGGTACCTTTCTATCTTAAATAAAGATATAAGAATATTAGAGAAACATTTTCATTTCAATTTCAATTTATTTATATAGATTATTCACAATAAATATTCAAAATTATTTTTGCTTGTTTGTTTGTTAATTTGCCTATGCAGACTCCTAACTCAAAGATTAGGTCTGTCCTAATTTCTAAGTATCTTTCTAAGTTATTTATATGAGAATCACCATTAACGTGTGGAATGAAGTCAGAATACTTTCTCAGGTATTATCTTTATAAACACTGTGAAAGTGTTAAATGACAGTCTCCTGTAATGTAACAGTGACTATACACTCTAAAAAATGCAGGGTTAAATACAACCCAGAGTTGGGTAAAATATGGACAGACCCAGCGATCGGGTTATTTTAGCCCAGCATTTGGGTTACTAAACATTTAACCCAACCACTGGGTCAAAAGAACCCAATCGTTGGGTTTGTCCATATTTTACCCAGTGCTGGGTTGTATTTGACCAAGCATTTTTTTTTAGAGGGTAAGGACACTAAATTGTTAAGATGAGAGCTACAATAATAACACTGAATCAAGTTTAATATATAAATGATAGTAGTTATGGTCAATTTTAAATTTACACTCAAATAGTGTTTATTATACACTATGTATTTCATAACAACAGTTGAAATTTTCCACTCACCGATCCCATCCTCACCCTAAATCATTTCATAACACAAAAGAAATGCACACTTTCATTGTTTCATCTACATTTTACCAAACAAAAGTAAGTCAAGATAAGGCAGCCATTACTTGCTCTTAAAGTATGTTTTGGCCAGAATGACTGGAAATGAAATCAAGGATTTTGCAAGTATGACAGAGGAGAGTCACTGGGACGATGACTGGTGGAGTCCAGGAGTGTATTTTCTATGAAGAACCGAGTACAGGTTAAAAATGAAGAGCATTGCCCTCTTTTATTCACTCTGTAATAGTCCATGAAAGTTATGTGAGTTCCACAAATAAATGTAGAGAGACCTTCTGCGTCGCAAACAATGTTTTCTTCTTTCATGAAGGGGAGGGTGTCTGTAGGAATTTCAATCAAATCCTGAATAGAAGATTTTAATTTAACAGATGCAATAACATAAGCTTTGACATGGATACAATTCTGCCATCATTCACTCACCCTAATGTTGTTTCAAACCTGAATGAGTTTCTTTCTTCTGTTGAACACAAAAGAAGATATTTTGAAGAATTTTGGAAACCAGACAGTCAATGGTAGCCATTGACTTCCATAGAACAGGGGAAAAATGCGATGGAAGTCAATGGCTACCATCAACTGTTTGGCTACCAACACTTTTCAATATCTTCTTTTGTGTTCAACAGAAGAAAGAAACTCATGTAGGTTTGGAACAACAATAGGGTGAGTAAATGATGACAGAATTTTAATTTTTGGGTGAATTATCCCTTTAACTATACACTGATTTAATCTTTGGTAAAGCATTATACAAATGTTCCACTTTAAACATTCCAATAATTAACTTTGCAGCTACATGTCAACTAGCAGTCATTAGAGTATTAGTAGACCGTCTGCTTATTAGCTGCTATTTATTTTGATGGTAACACATATTCTACTGACTAGGTAACTTTGCAAGTACGTCAACACATAACTAGTCTAATCCTATCCTAACAGTCTACTAATACTTTATTGAGAGTTAGTTGACATGGAGTTGCTTACAGTTAAAAGAAAGTCTAAATTGGACTTCAAAATAAACTAACCCAATAATTCTTTGATGCTGCATTTAAAAATACTGAACATCTCATATGTGATATATTAATTACACATTTTCTAGATATACCACAGATTCACCTTTGTTCAACCCCCCTGCTTTTAATTAAACTTGGCATGAAATGGAAATTGTGAAAATAAGAGTTGTCCATTTTGATTTCATGGTGACTTTAAAAGAAAAATGAAAGACGATACCAGACTATGTTCTTTTAAAAGAGTCTCATAAAAATTCACCGTGTGTTTCTTCTCTCTCTTTAAACAACAAGTTAATAATTCACTCCAGTCAGCTACTGAAGATAAGAGCTCCAGCAGAAACACTGAGGCTTTCAATAGCAGCTCTGTTTCTACTCATCTTGACATTGAAATTGACTTTATTTTTATACTGTTACAGTTGACGAGAGTGTCATTTGTTCATGCAGATGATCAGATTCAATGCTAAACCTTCACTGAGCAAACTAACAGGCAAATAAATCCTAGTCAGCATTGGGATTCATGAATCAAGAGGTTTTAGTGCAGGGAATCCAGCAGAGTGGATGAGATGACAACAGGCAGATTGCATGGTGAATGATAATGATAAGACAGTGGGTGGGTTAGTCATGAAAACCTGAGTTCTGTGGAAGGGTGGGAACTCGGTTTGTAAGTATGTTGACCTTTTGAGCTTCTAGTCTCTATGCATTACTGCGACAGTGATGAATGAGTCAATGCATGAGGAGCTGCTACGCCCAGTTCACTCCAATCAATGTATATCAAAGACATAAAACTCTGATAGGTTTATAGAGGCTGGTCATGTCCTTTTGTTTTGGTTTAAGAAAAAGAGCGTTAGTTGACATGTTCTACTCGACAAGAGCGTTAGTTGACAGCATTTCTATGGATTTTATTTGTTGTGTATTTCAAGCAATTGTGAGTGTTGCATCAAAGGTACTAACTTTCTAGTACTTTCTACACTAACATTTTTTTCCTTTGGATTTACTTTCAAACTATTTTTAGAGTTTGCTAGTAAATTTCACAAATAATTACACGAGTAATACGTTAAAACAATTGTGAAATTTTAAGCAGAAATAGTGTTTTCTTGTAAAATGTACTTTTTTCTTGTAAATTGACTTTTTTGATCATCAGTTTGTTTGTAACCATATGCATATACAGCTGTAATATTTAAAGAAAGAAAGAAAGAAAGAAAACTGCTTTTTCAAAATACCCTGCACTATGGAAGCTGTTTCCACCTCAAAGTAAAAATAATAATATATAAATAGATATAAAAAGTTGTGAAATTTAAAATAAGAAATAATTGTGAGATATGAAGTTAAATTTCTAAAATATAAAGATGTAATTGGAAGATATTAAGTCTTGCGAGCTTGTATTTTGTCTATTTTTTTGATGATTGCAGCTTTATGTGCAAGAAGGTCAGAAGACATACGCATTTGTGAAACCTGAATATGAAACAATAGGCGGATACAACTTCTGTGTGCTTTTCTCTGTGTGCCATGTGGAGTTTTACAGGTTTTTCCCAATTGTTTACACACTTTTGCTGAATCTTTGGTGCGCTGTCCCAAAACTCTAAACATGAAACTCTAGCAAAAGCAAACACTGCATTCAAAACTCTTCCGTTTACTGTAACATGGCAAACAATCACTTAAGTAACACAGGCCTACTGATACATCTGACAGCAGTACACTACAGTATACATACATATAGAGCATAGTGTAGACGGTAGGTAACTCATTTCTGAATGTACAGTTGATAGATGCAATTGTTAAAAAACTTGTTCTGTTTTGAAGTTTTTTGGTTTTGTTTTTGATAAATGTGGATTGCGAAACATCTGTCAGGCCTCATGGCATCAGTTAATGTTCAGCTTCACTGGGGCTACAAGATATAATTAAATTGTTTAAACTATCTAAAATTAAATAATAACGAAAAACTTATAGTAGCTATGTTTCCATCCAAAGATTCGAATTTAAATTATGCGCAAAACTGGAATATCGCATAAAACATATGCGAATAAAGCACCGTTTCCATCCAACGAGTCAAAGAGAACAAAATCGTCACTTCCTGGTAAACTGTGGCACTAAATATCACTAAGAATATAGTGATATTTAGTGCCACTGAATATTATAATAATTTTCATATATGATATAAATTACTTGCGCCTCAGAGAGAGCAGACGTAACACAATAAATGCTGTCACTGCGTTCTGAGGAGGATGCCAGCTGTTTGGGAACACAGTCATGTAAGACAATTATACAGAAATACTTTGATGACAGACTTTGCTCAGGCTTTTCAGAGTGACTACAACAACTTATATATGCTGTGAACGAGATCGGTCAGCTGGTTAGTCAAGTTATCCCGTCTCATAGCGCAAAGTCACATGACTTTTTTGATGCGCATGGAGGAATTTATTCGGTAAATGTGTTTCCATCGTAGTTTATGCGCATTTTTTCTTATCGGATAAAAAGTTTATCCTACTCAGTTGTGCGCATAATTTTTTATGCGCATTTTCTGAATTTATGCACATCTTGGCGTTTCCATCCAGCGAATTTTTTATGCGATAGTCCAAAATGCGCATTAAAATAGGTGGATGGAAACATGTTTAGTGTTGTGAAATATTGGGTGGCTATTTAGAAGGGAAATATGGCAATCCTCCAAGCTCTGAACGGTGTTTAGTAAAATAGTTTGCAAGAACAGTTTTAGCAAAACCATTATGAGCAAAGCTGCAGAGAAAGCCAGCAGGTCGCCTTGGATCAAGAGGGCCGATCTTTTTGCGGTTGCTGCTGGGATGCAGGTTGGAGCCTGATCAACCCTAGGAGAGGGTTTCTAATGATGAAATATGGACACCAAGTTACATCAATGATGATGCGTCCCAGTGAGGCATCTAACAACGTATCTTTGTTCATCTTTTTATTTTCTAATCTTTGACATCTTTTTCATCTGAATGGCCACATCTGTTTATCCCACATGATGCTTCAGTTCATAACTTAACTAATTTCCCCCTCCTCTTTGCTCCCTCTGCTGGTGACCTTTGCGAATGTTGATGAGATAAGCAACCTTTTTTTTTTTTTTTTTTTTACATTTTCTCCTGTTTCTGCCAGTTTAGTTTTCAGACGGAACCAAAAAGATGAGGGGAAAATAAATTCTTGAAAATAAAATAACTTGTAGTAAAATGAAAACAAGACCTTTTTTTAAAGACAATGTAAAATAATTGCATTTAAATACTTCTGCTACTCTTACTGCACAGAAAAAAAAATCAGTTGCAGACTACACATATAAATGCTTTTAATATTGCTACTTATAATATAATCAGTTTAAACTGAAATTAAATGCTAGTAAATACTGGTACAGTAAAATGGCAAATTACATAGGCTAACTGAATTAGAATTTTCATTTTGCACCAAATGTTGCACATATGGATATGGGAAATGTAAATTCAAGGAATGTATTGCACTTTACACATAACAGTGCTGTTTAGCACATTGCATTTTAACTTGAATTTAACCAGCGATGGTCCAAGCTGCGAAAATGGCATTTGGAATTCCCCCTCTGTGACCCTCAGGAACAACCCATTATTGTTAAAAAGAGGTGTGGCGGTGCTATTCTAGCGCGTATATTTTGTGTTAATGGGGACATTATGCTTTAAATACCAAGTGCTGGATACTCTGTACAAATATTTACTTTTAAGAGTTTTGATTCTTGATTCAGCCTTGTCGGTTTTTATGTTTTGAGTGCGATGAGAAGACGCGACGCCCCCATCTGTTCCGTGCGCGATGGATCATTCTGATTTCGCAGCTCAGCGCGTTTGTTCGCGGTCAGTGTGTTTGTGTGTGTGTGTGTATTGACTGTATCGGTAATTTTAACTAACGATAAACGAACATGTCTGTGGCTTTCGTTCCGCACCGGCAGCGCGCTAAAGGCGATATAACGCCTGCCGGGATACAAAAGGTAATTTCATTAAATCATTTTTCAAGCAGAATGAAACCGAGGGTAATTGCGTTTGCATTAGTGAGCTCGGCTAGCTAGCTAGCTGCAACATCTCTCCCGCCAACACTCTCATAACACAACAAACAAAACATTTTAGAGAGATGTTAGTCATAGTATTCAACAGCTCCTACAGAATAAAACGCGATCAGGTCGAGGAGCTGGTTTCGAGTCGTTGTCCAGCGTTTTAAAGCTGTTGAAATCGCCTCAGCTCTGCTGTGTCTTTGTTAGCCGCTAATGCTCGGCTCTCTGATGAATCACAATAGAGGATTGTGTAAAAGCGTAGTAATGTACACGGTCAAACAGAAATAATTATGCTAGCAATTTCAAATTGCTAATATCGTTACTGTACACCTGAATGTTTGTTAATCATATATTATGTTATAAGCGCGTATGCTAATTGCCGACTTCTCCTTATCGATTACGCAGGTCTGATTTGATCAGCCCACTTTTATTCTTTGGTTTTTCATTCATGTCAGATTTGATTAGTCGATCATTTTTTTATGTTGTGTTTATCTGTTTTTAATTCTTCATGTATGATTTGATCAGTCGAGCTTTATGAGTCAGTGAAGCTTTATTCTTCGGTTTTCCATTACTCATGTCTGTTGATTAGTATTCCCTGCTGCTTAAATTAATGTTTAGGTTTTGTTTTATTAATTAGAGACTGATTATATCGAGTCAAGGATATATTTTAAGGCAACAAGTTATGTAGCACTGATTTGATTGCACTTGTTGACAAAACTATTGCAGGATTTATTTTCGTGAGTTTGCACATTTTGTGTGTATGTTTGTTTCATGAATCAGTCCCAGAATTGCTATGATTGATATAATGACCATCACTGTCCTGACTGATGCATACAACAGCACTTTGATTTTTCAGTTCAGTCTGATTCAAGTTCAAGTGCAGACTGATTCACACTGTTAACGTTTTTGAACTATTCATGAACCTACTGCATTGGGTTTATAAATACAGAAACAACTCAATAGAAAGACCTTTCTTGCCATTATGGTGTTATTTCATGGTACACAGTCGTTTTATTGCATTTCATTCAATACAAGCTTGGTGCTAAAGATTCTGCTTCAGCTGCAGAGATACAGCAGCAAGGGAACGGCACTGAGAATCGGTGCAGGAAACATTGATATAGAGAACCATTATGGGAACGATATAAAATAACATACATCCAACATTACAAAATAAATAAATAAAAAATGATTCATTGTCTGAGCTGTGCACATGATCTCACACATCCACTGAAGATAGGCATGGAATAAAAGCTTGATCTTGGGGTTTGATATCAGCATTGTTTAAATCACAATTAATTGGAGAATTAGTGTTTCTAAAGAGTATCACTGCTAAAGGCTTAGTTTCCGCAGGTGTTATATGGACCTCCTTGGTTGTGCTTTTGATGCACTGTTCTTTTTTACCTACCAGTTTTTCATTAATTAGGTCTGATTTGATCAGCCAAGCTTTTAATTGATTAAATTAAACATACGATTAGGGTTTTACTAATTTTTCTATCTTAATGTTTAACTAACTTTGTGACATTTCATTTGCAGTTGCTGGATGAAAACAATCAGTTGATTCAGTGCATCATGGATTTCCAGAGTAAAGGGAAAACAGCTGAATGTTCACAGTAAGTTCTCCGTTACATCACTCATGCAGATGTCTTTGATGTTTTGCATTTATTTTATTTATTTATTTTATTTCACGTTCACTAACAGATTTCTTTACCTGATCATAACTAACAGAAATTCATTCATTTTCAGGATTTTGACTCTTTAAATGCCAGCTTGTTTGCATAATGCCTCTGAACACACACACACACAAACAAAATCAATTATTTTCCATATACTACTTGCTAATCAACATTTTATTTTTGATTATTAGAGTCTTGGATAAGTCATTTTTTGTGCAGTGTCAGATTAAAAAAAACTTTTTTTATTTATTTATTTTATTTATTTATTTATTTCATTTTTCTCAGTACACGCATACAAACTACATTCTTATATTTACATAATTTAATTTTTTTCATGCAAAATAGGCTGCAACAACTAATCGATAAAATCGATTATAATCGATAATGAAAATCATCGACAACGATTCTCATTATCGATTAGTCGGGTCTGCCCACAGTGCACGTCCAACTTCAGCCGGTCGAGTCAAATTACAGCACTGAATAACGCATTTCTGTGGCCAAAATGCATCTAAAAATAGTGGAGGAAACAGAATGAGATGCTGCGGGAGAAGTATGTGATCCAAGCTGCACAAAACATGAGAATTCTTTATTTTAAGCTTTAAGTTAATGCATTAGCGTAATGACTTGCTCCTGTCAGAAGCTTTGACAGATGCGTGTGCGTCCTCAGCGCAAAAACGTTCAGTTTACAGTCATATCCTTATCTGTAAATGTCACAAATTCACGCGAGCATTTCCATTTTTGCATAAAGATTTTTGCATAAAGTCCCATCCTGACAGTCTGTGTTAAGTTTAAATGACCGAATTACTGAATGAGCGCGAGCGCAGCGGGCGCGTGAACGCGCGTCAGAGAGGGAGACAATATTCAGTGCAAAAATATTCATTGTGCTGAAATATCTGTTGTTGAACATTAAATTAAGGTTTACAAGTCAACATGTAGTGCACATATTTTATGAGAGTAGGAACTGTAAAGGGATAACTGCGTATAGTTGTCTGAAGATAAATATCAGACGCTTCATAGCCGCCTTTTACAGGATAAAGAAATTACAGTAAACGTGGCTATGATCAAAGAGTTGGTTAACACTGAATTTGTGTTTTTATTCGTCTTTATTATCTTTATTATCTTAATTTTTGATGAAGAGATTTAAACTATAGGCCTATATACAGTGCTTAACAAATTTATTAAAACAAATGTATTTGTTTTAAGGTTTATAACAAATAATGTAAGCTTTGTGCCACTGCTGCTCTAAACTAACAGTATTGGTGTTTACTAAAATCATTTTTTTGCTATCTGTATTGGTTAGTCCTCCAATATGCGTAAGCTCTTTAGTAACAGTGGGCTATGTCTAATGCTATAATATAATTATTTCTGTTATCTATGAAAGAATGAAAGATCTATGAAAGATTTTTTCAGATACCCAATTACAGTCAAAAAGTAGCTAAACAATCCCAGCAAGAATGCATGCTGTTATGAAAGGCAGGAGGCTATTTTTTTATGTGAATAAAAATGTAGTTGTTTCAGTTTGTTATTTGCCCAATAAATGACAATAACATTTTTAGATTTAAAAAATTCTTTGACAGATTACTAAAATATTTGTGTTTTCTCTTTATTATGACAGGTGGTCTAATAAATTAAGCACTGTATGTTTTCATAGCATTCAGTTGGCACATTTGTTTGAAGGACATTGGGCAGAATGTGGAAGTGTTTTTGTCAATAAAATAAACGAAGAAAATTTAGTTATTTTTAATCTGATTAATCGAAAAAATAATCGGCCAACTAATCGATTGTCAAAATAATCGTTAGTTGCAGCCCTAATGCAAAAGCAGAAAACAGAAAAAGGTGAATATTTGCTCTTTAGGTCAAACCTGAGAAAATGGTCACATCAGGTGGAAATTAGTTAATATAAAATAAACATTTTGAAGCCTTGGTAACAGAGTGAAAGCCTTTTAACAAAGAATGCATGATTTGTGCTTAAATGGCACTGTGATTAAATATTGTGGTTTTAATGGGTTTCAGTGCGGGAACATTTTTGTTGTTAAGGTGCTGAGTGTAACTGTTTTTTTTTGTACCTAGTACAAAAATAGGAAATGAGGGTGAAATATTAGAATTTCAATACAAAAAATCTAAAAAAAAAAAAAAAAAAAAAAAATCTTTGGCTAAATGTGTTTCCATTAACAGCTAAAAATGATTAGTTCACCCAAACATGAAAATTCTGTCATAATTTACTCACCATCAAGTTGTTCTAAACCTGTATGAGGTTATTTCTTCTGCTGAACACAAACAAAGGTATTTTTAAGAATGCGGGTCAGCAAACAGTTGTTGTTCCCATTTACTTCCATATAATTGGGATGAAAAAATATTGTGGAAGTCCGTGGCTACCAACAACTGTTTGGTTACCAACATTCTTCTTCAGATATCTTTTGTGTTCAGTAGATGAAAGAAACTCATGCAGGTTTGGGACAACTTGAGGCTGAGCAAATGATGACATGAACTATACCTTTAAGACATAACGTAGTGTTTATATAGTACATTTCACATTCTCAAATTATGTAGGATTCTGCATTATTCTTTTTCGTACTTCACTCAGTGATCAAAGCACTTTTCTCATTGCTCTCTGGCAGCTACCAACAGATGCTACACAGAAATCTAGTGTACCTGGCCACAATAGCAGACTCCAATCAGAACATGCAGTCTCTGCTTCCCGCCGTGAGTATTTATTCCCAGTTTCCCATCTGATACGAGTTGAATGGCTTATGATATATTAAAATGGTAACTAACCAGAAAATATTTGTTTATTGTTCATAGTTGATATGTGCTGTATGATGTCACAGCATGGGTTTGAATTGAATTTAAGATTAGATTGCCCATGAAAGAAGATAGTAGGCATGTTGGAATGGAAATTGGCATTAAACAGCCTATTGTAGACTTTTCTGAGTTTGAGTAAAAAAAAAAAAAAAAAAAGAGCTAGAATTAAACTACAAAATATTAGACGCTTGTTTTGGCTAACAGGAACTGTCATTATATTACTCATCACTAATAAATAAAACTGATAAATGAATTGAATCAGTGGTTGAGTAAGTGTCTCTCTGTTTCCCTATAGCCGCCCACTCAGAACATACCCATGAATCAGAGTGGAGCGACTCCACAGCTCCCTCACGGTCACAGTATGCCGTCAGACGGGCCGCCTGCCCCACACATGCAGAGCCAGATGAACGGACAGATGCCAGGTACATTCAAACCAGTGTCAAACTCCCAGAACTAGCAACTGAAGAAACCTCAATCCATTGAAAACTGTGGCAGCTTCTCCAAGCTTATATTTGTCTTTAAAACAGCTTATTTCTAGGTAGACTTGCTCACAGTTTGCAGGTAGATTGTTTCAAGGATCTTGGAGAAAGTGCCACAGGTCTTTTTTTTTGACTTAGGCTGTCTAAATTGATTTTGTTGTCTTTTTTTCTTGCCTTTATTGCTGGTGTTTTGAAGCTATATTTAGTTGGTTATAATTCTTAGCATACAAATGTTATCATTTATTATTAATTTGTAATTATTTTAAGAAGTATTTATGCAAGTAATTTCATAAAACAACCCTCTACATTGCAAATAAATCACTCGCATATGCGACTAAATCTTCACTCTGGGTGACTAAATGATGTCTAATATTAGCCATTAGCTAATAAATTCTTAGATTTTACTCGCCAGTGTGGGAGTTGGAGGCTAAGTATAAGTTTAGCACAGAAATGTTTTCACTCGCCGAACACTCTGACTGAGCGCTTCAGAGTTTCACTCTCCGTCAAGCGATCTGTGCTATTTTTCAATTCATCTCAATGGATGCACAGCGTACCTGTATTTGATGTACTGTAAACTCTAGTGTGAAGGCGCACGACTCGCCGTCGCTTTGCTTTTTTCTCACACGCAAAGCGCGCAAGAGAGTCTTACATACCATGCAGAATTGACGCACTGTATGTAAACGATATTCTTTGTTGTTTTTTTCCTGTCAAAATAACAGTTCATTTGGAATTCTTCAGCTTTTAAGAACAACCATAACATACTGATGGTTTCTCCAGTAGTGGGCGGAACTAATACGTAAACGGCAATCTCATTGGCTGGTACTCACCTATTATCCCTGCTTTGATTTCGGCAAATTGTTTCATGCGAACAGACACTGTGATTAATATTCATGAACCCAGCAGCTTATTAATCTGCAGTGTGTTTTGTATTGTTGTTAGTAGTAAAATTCGTAATATTATTATTAACTTATCAGTTAGTCCCCTGCCCCCCCCCCTTTATTTTTATTTATTTATTTTTTTTACAGAAGTACTGAACGACCAACAACATCTTAAGCACCACCACCAGCCCTAAGTTCAGTGAAAATGACAAATATGCATGGTTACCAAGTTTTAATTACAATTACTAAAGCTCTATCATTAAATAATGCTTGATTATCATAATGTCATATTATAATGCTGACTGACTTCAGATTTAAAAAGCTGTGCCATTTTACAATTATAAGCTATATATATATATATATATATATATATATATATATATATATATACACACACACACACACACACACAGTCATGGCCAAAAATATCGGCACCCTTGGTATCAAAGTAGACTGTGAAAATTAATCTGCATTGTTAATCCTTTTGATATTTTATTTAAAAAAATCACAAAAATCTAACCTTTCATTGGATAATAAGAATTTAAAATGGGGGAAAATATCATTATGAAATAAATGTTTTTCTCTAATACACACTGGCCACAATTAACGGCACCGTTTCATACAATAATTTTTGAAACCTCCGTTTGCCAGTTTAACAGCTCTAAATGTTCTCCTATAATGCCTGATGAGGTTAGAGAACACCTGACAAGAGATCAGAGACCATTCCTTCATCCAGAATCACTCCAGACCCTTTAGATTCCCAGCTCCATGTTGGTGGTGCTTCTCTTCAGTTGACCCCACTCATTTTCTACAGGGTTCAGGTCAGAGGACTGGAATGGCCATAGCAGAAGCTTGGTTTTGTGCTCAGTGACCCATTTTTGTGTTGTTTTTGAGGTTTGTGTTTGGATTATTGTACGGTTGGAAGATCCAAACATGGCCCATTATAAGATTTCAAACAGAGTCAGTCACTTATTGATTTTTTTATCTGTTGGTATTTGATAGAATCCATGATGCCATGTGTCTAAATAAGATGTCCAGGACCCCCAGCAGAAATATAGGCCCACAACATCAAAAATACAGCAGTATATTTCATTGTACACATGGGGTACTTTTTATCCCTGTGTTCACCAAACCCATCTTGAGTGTTTGCTGCTAAAAAGCTAATTTTTTAGTTTCATCTGACCATAGAAGCCAGTCCCATTTGAAGTTCCAGTCGTGTCTGATAACTGAATATGCTGGAGTTTGTTTTTGGATGAGCTAGGAGAATTTTTCTTGAAACCCTCCCAAACAACATGTGGTGATGTAGGTGCTGTTTGACAATTTTTTTTAAAGGTTTTCTGACCCCGAGACTCAACTATTTTCTGCAATTCTCCAGCTTTAGCCACTCAAGTCTCTTTAGCCACTCACTTTACTTCTCACTGTGCATTAGGACGATATAGACACACGTCCTCTTCCAGGCAGTTTCGTAACATTTTATGTTGATTTGAAAATTCTTAATTATTGCCCTGATGGTGGAAATGGGAATTTTCACAGCTCTAGCTCTTTTCTTAACCTGTTAACCCGCACCAGGACGCCAGCGCACTGAACGTTCTTTGTTTGCACGTGTCAGTGTTTACGAATAGATTAAATGAAACAAGACAAAATTAATCTTGACAAACTATATATCACTATAAAGGTCTAAGCCTCAAGCATCGACAATAGATCGCTGTTTTTCAATGGAAAGCTTATAAGGAATGTATTTGCTAAATTTGTGTAAGCAGTACACATCAAAACATGCATAATAAAAATGCAGTACATACCAAATTCGTCGTAATAACGAGTCACAAACGCATCCACTGCTGTAAATCCCGGTTTAGTTAGAAAGGTAAGGATCCACTGAACAACATCCCACAGAGCATTTTTAGTCCAACGAAACAATAACGTTATAATATGGATGGTAATTCCTTGTTTACGTCTCATTTCTTCGGGGAGAGTTATTCTTTGTATCCGTTATGGAACAAATTACGCTCAAAAACCAATGTCTTTGTAGTAAAAGAGCAACATGGTTTTGTAGCACGCAGTGTCACAAACAGAATGAGACCATCCACTAAAAAAAAAAAAGTCAAAGATAGGCGGAATTGTTTATTTGAATCTGACGCTCTCTCGTGACGCACACTGTGACACACCTGTCATCTGATGGGGGCGTAACTTAGCGATCGGCTTTTTGCACAAATAATTCTTTTTTTTTTTTTTTCTCAACATTTTTCATATGTGTGCGTGTTTCGTGGGGAATGTGGCTGTGTCTGTATGATTACCATCTGTATTACTGATAATCAGGATGTGATTACTGCTGAATGACAGCTATCAGTGTGAATGCGGTCTATGAACGGCCATTAGTGTTATTATTGACTATATGTCCGGCTATTTGTATGATTACCATCTGAATGGACGCACATCAGCGTGTGAATTCTGACTGTATCACCAGCAATCAGTGTGAATGCAGTATGTCTGCTAATCAGAGTATGTACTTGACATACAAAGCTAATTCTTTTTTTTTTTTCTTTTTTTTTCTTTTTATTACTCAAATTATTATTATTGTATTTTATAAGTGCTCAAATAAATCACTTATACAATGTCTAAGATTCTGTCTATTATTTTATAATTGAAAAACTATGCAGTGGTATGTATAATGACTAAAATGTTTTGTAGAAACCTTCAGTACATTTGGTGGCTATTTTTCCTCAAATTGGGGGGGGGGTGTATTTCAAATTTGAAATATAAACTCATGAGACATGACTTTCAACCCATTACTTTTCTGGATTGCTCCAGGACTTATTTCATGTATTTGTGTATGAAATAATAATAATAAAAAAAAAAACATTCAGTGTGGTATAATTCTTTTCAAGGCACTTCAGTGTCTATAACTTTTTATCTTTTTGAGCATTATTAACTCTGGATGATGGGTAGTAAAGCCCAAAGGGTCTTCTTTTCAAAGACACCAAAATTGTTTGTGTAGCACACTGTTGTCAGGAACTGTTAACATTTTAAGTTAGATCATTTTCAGCTGTGAGTCCCAAAATGGGGGGTGCAGGTTAACAGGTTAAAGCCACTTCACTAATTTGTGAAGCTCAATTATCTTTTGCTGCATATCAGAAATATATTCTTTGGTTTTTCTCATTGTGATGGATGTTTAAGGGAATTTGGGCTTTGTTTTCCCTCCTATTTATATTTCTGTGAAACAGGAAGCCATGGCTGGATAATTTCATGTTCATAATCACCCTGGAGTGCTCAAAATTGTGAATACGAATGGAAATATACTTCAGAGATATTTTACTCATAAGAATTTCTAGGGGTACCAATAATTGTCCAACGTGTATTTGAGAAAAAAACATTTATTTCATAATGATATTTCCTCCCATTTTAAATTCTTATTATCCAATGAAAGGTTAGATTTTTGTGAATTTTTTTTAAAATAAAAGATCAAAAGGATTAATAATGCAGGTTTATTTTCAGAGGCTTCTTTGATCATATTTACCAAGGGTGCCGATATTTTTGGCCAGGACTATGTGCGTATGTGTGTGTGTGTGTGTGTGTGTGTGTGTGTATATATATATATATATATATATATATATATATATATATATATATATATATATATATATATATATATATATATGAATAAATTGTATATGTATGTATGTGTGTGTATGTATGTATGTATTTCCTTACTGGCACACTAAACCAAAAGATATAAATAACCATCTTAAATCAAATGTTTTTGTGAAGCAATCTAACATGTTTACATCTCGTTTTTTGCTTTTAGTCATGTGCTTCATCTGATTCTTGAATGTTTAAAGGATTTTGCTTTTATTTTCATTAATGTTGTCACGGTACCAAAATTTCAGTATTTGGTACCAAAAATCCACGGTTCTCGGTACCAATTTCGATACCAAAGCAAAACACAAAAACATGCTAATTGAACAACATTATATTTTTTATTAATAACATTAAACAAAAATAAAATGTACAAAACCAATGCCATTCTTTATACTTATTTAAAATTGTGTTTCAAGTTTTTCCACAAGTAATAAAAGTATGAAAAAAAGTAAACAAGTTTCACCCAAAAGTTTTTGTCATATTTCTGCTGCTGCTGAAAATTCAACTGTTGTCTGTTTTAGGGTTTCTGGTGTGTTTCATGATCTTCCTCAGCCTGCAGTTGTAAAAGGAAAATATAATATACTTCAGTAAAGCAATGGGCTGAGTCTGACCAAATGCAACATTAGATCATTGACTCCAGCTAAAATATAACTTTTCAGTAAATAACAAACCCCAGCTTTTATAATAAATTTAGATAAGATTACATATATTAAGTGTATATCAAGATGGAAACTGTATTATTAAAAACACTTTTTACAATAAGATTTCAATTGTTAGATAACATGACCTAACAATAAACAATAGTTAGTGTAATGACTTTAAAGCTGTTATTTCAGCTTTTAGGGAATTAAGTCTTAAAGACTAGGGTTGATTTGATTGAATTGATCTTAATTCAAACCTTATAGTTTATACTTTATTAACGACTCGTCCAGCGAGACATTAAAGTCAGTATATCTTAACAATTTTGTTTATCTTGCTTTGTGGCCAACAATAAAAACAAACAAAATAGTAATTTATCAATTTTGAGCAAGGTAGCAAAGGCTCGACAGCTCAAGGCAGTAACTGATCAAGTACAAAACACAAACACTGCTCTGTACGATGAAACAAGTTTATTGAACTACTTCTAAGATTACATGAGACTAAGACTACCTAAAACACACACACACACACACATACAGTTCTGAAGATGAGAGTCATTGGGTTGGACTGAAGTCCCAAAGTCTAGTATACTACCAGTTCTAAATCACAACCTGAGAAAAATCACAACAGCAGAGATCTGGCTTGTCTTTAACTGCTTAAAGGATTTAGCACCGGTTCAGCAAGAGATTGAAAACTTTGTTTGGGTTACTTGCAATTGAGTTGAGTTAGCAGCTGGCTCGTTCCCTGGATGGCTGCTTGAGGGAATCCCGAGACTGCTGATTGGCTGCTGCGCTGTCGTTGGGTGACGCGTTTCCAGGAATGCCCTCCGTTGGTTTGTTGGTTTCTTTGTGACGTGAGAGCATTGGAAGTCGGTTACCTTGACTGCGGATGGCGCTTTTTAAAGTTCTTCTGAGAGTCTGCTCGCGCGGCTTTAGGCTTTGAAGATTTACGCAGAGTCACAAAGTTCCAACGAAGTGTTTTGAGTCTGGTGTCTTGCTCGCGTGATGTTACAGCGTGTGAGCGCTTTGTAGTGCGATCAACGAAGGCAAAGAGCAGTTTCAAACCATGGAGAAAGAGCAAGCAAGCAAAGATTCAGTTCATGACATTGAGTTTTAAGCGGGCCAACTAAGTTCGTCCCACGTCCTGGTCTCCCAATCAGAGCTGTTGCAGAGCTTTAACCACGCCCCGGGCAGTTCCTCATCATGTATAGATTAACATAACGTGACATTCATCTTGTGACGAGACCAACTCTGGAGTTTTAATAACTTCTTATAAAAGTATTCATAATTCGTATGAGGCTGAAAATCAACATAATTCACACCGAATTGTTGCATTTATCATGACAATTCATACAAACCCAAACTCCACATATTTCACACACATTAATAGCTTTCCTGCTAGAACAAAAATAATCACAAATTAAAGATTAAAAATCACACATCATGCATAAAAAGGGCATAGAACACAATTATTAGTAAGCATATTGCTTCCATACTTTAAATGATTTTAAATGATGTCCTTTTGAGAAATCTTCATGCAAGCCTGAATTTCTTTGTCCATTAAAAGCAAAGTTGAAGACGCAGGAGAACAGGGATCGTGTCATGAGACATGTTGCCTAGATCCCGTGCTGCAGGCCTGAGGGCATCCGTGAATTATCCTATGGTCCATACGCGGGATCACGCAGTACCCCGTGTTGCAAGTCAACGATCTATTGTGTTCTCTTGATTGAATAGATACATCAGTTCATAATCCATACATGCTGATTAGATCACGAGGCTTCCACGGGTTGCGAGAAAGACCCTTGCAGTTCTGCATACAAAAAGTTCTTTGTGTTTTGTTGATTGAGTTAGTCGTTATCACTCCTCTGATATAGGGTGAGACAGGAAACCAACTCATGATATTGACGTCAGTGGTAGTAATAATTAACTTGGACCTCGTGACAAGTTGATTCGATGGCGTATCTATGTCCGTTTCGACACAGGATTCTTACATTAGCAATTATTCTTCTTGGGGTTAATTTCAAAATTGACTAATACTTAATAGGGGTGGGACAATAAATCGATGTGCCGATTTATCGCGATATTTCCGGCTGTGAGACGTTATCAATACTCTGGCACCAAGTATCGATATTTTTTTAAAACATACAAAAGATCTAAATTCATACCTACACTGTGGCTGTTTACCACTTTGGCTTACCGGAGCGGCAGTACCTCCTGACTTCTTGTGGTGGCGCTTCCCAGATTGCGGAAATTGTAATTCACAGCGAAGAAGAAATACGAGCATAATGGCAGACCAACAACAAATCAGAGATGCACTGGCGTCTTATGTTTATGGAGATGAGAACTAAAAAACTGCCCCGGAACAGCTATCAGCATGGACTATAGGCATCGATTGAAAGCTTTGTTTCTCCCATCACTACCCTTAGTAGTCTAACAGGTGGATTTCCCTCACTATATGAGTGAGAGAGAGAGCGGTGCCGGCGCGTCCAGTTTTATGTTAACAAAACTGGATGCTCTCTCTCTTTAGATATTACAAGTGCGTGTTATGCAGTGGGCACCAACCGGCAGAAACACAAATCTGCACCTTTGGCATGGACGACAAAACAAAACCTTGTCAGAGCCGTAATGCAGCGCAGAAGTGTGCAGAGTGTGCTTGCTGCGCATCAACATTTGAAATAACAAACTTGAGCATGCAAAAGATGCGATGCAAAGGGCTATGTTATGTGCAGGGCTCCGTTTTTATGATGAGAGGAGAAGAAAGGTTGAGAAAGCACTCCAGGTAAATTTTGAAATGTACCAGATATATATATATATATATATGCATGTGTATATATATGTAAGAAGAGTTCTAATGCAAAAGCCTCTAAAAGCCATCTTGGTCAAAAATGAGATGATAATACTGAGTGAATACTAACCACACATAGTATATGTTCATCAAGTACTTTCACTTAAAATGCGCTAAATTTCAGCCTCAACCCATTCAGAAGTACCAGTACTTAAATATAGAAACTTATGCATAGTAACATTAGCCAGAAAGAAATGCTAATTTTAAAGAAAAACGTCGGACGTACTTGGAGGCTTTTTGCTACTCTTCATATATATATATATATATATATATATATATATATATATATATATATATATATAGAAATGTTTAAGCTTTTAATAAGTCCAAGAATAAAACGGTTAATTTACTTAACATGTTAAATTTGTTTTACAGAACTTTTTATGCTGTTTTCTATCAGTTTGGACTTGAATAAAGAGAGAAAACTTGCACTTAACCTTTGGACAGGCATTTTGTTTTCATAGTTAAACAGATATCGTGATGTATCGTTATAGGATTGTCTAGCAATTTATCGATTATCGCAGAATCGCTGTATTCGTGAAATTATCGTATCGTGAGCCATGTATCGTGATTCGTATCGTATCATGAGGTACCCTGCGATTCCCACCCCAATACTTAAATCACAAGTTCAATCTGTTAACCCCTTGGGGTTGAAGCCCGCACCGGTGTGGTCTGTCTCGCATTTTCTTGATGACCGCGAAAAGAACTAAAAATACTCCGTAATTTTTGATCGTACAGATAAGAATAAGGTATCGTTTGAAACTGCAAAGGGTCTACTTTTATTTGTGTATAGTCATAATAACAACAACGCAATGTCCTTTTGTAAAATAAAGAAAATAAACAGGGAGCGTTCTGTGCTATCTTCTCTTCACAGACACGTAAATAAAGCAAACTGAATCTCTGCGAATACTTGCCTCAAAGACACGAGAAATATATCTATAGAAAGCTTGAAATGTCTACTTTTAAATGAAGTCAGTCACATCCAAAACAAATATTCTCTGTTAAAGTAATCCATATGAAACCCACGCGATGTCCAGTTTTTCCCGTCTCAAATCATCATCTCTGATGAGATCACGCCCATGAGCCGATCGTGCTTTTCAAATTCTAAACATCCACGTGAGACACGCGCGAATGTAAACGTCCACATCGCCTCCATATAAACAAACTTGAAGAGTTCATCTCCGCTACTTTTTCTTTCTGGAAGAAGACTCGCTGAGAGAAATGACCCAGAATTTACCTCAAGAGAAGAAAAAAATGCGATGGGTCGCGCAGCTGGATCCAGTGGATGAGATCATTCTGATGAGTAGCCTAAGATTACTTGCATCTGTTATTATTGGGTTATTTTGACATAACTTGTACACATTTTACTAGTTAGACTTTCCCCAAACTATAATTCCTGACTACATGTATGAAATCAAGTGAAACATTTTGAAATTTCCTTTCATTGTCTAAATGTCTCACAATGCCAAGATGTTTGTTTAATGTTTTATAACATATAAAACCACAAGATATAAAAGTAGAATGAATGTTAAAACTATGATATTAGAGTCTATGAATGTTTGGCACAAAGGTGTGTTACTGTGTGTTCAGATCAGTATGTTCAATCATGTGTCCTTGACCTTCACTGTGTATATTTTTTTATTATACTGTGTTGTAAATAAAATACAAATAATAATACAAATACAAATAATCAAAAAAACTCATTATTTTACTCTCCTCACACTCTTTCTTACCTGCCTCAGTTACATTCATATTGATGGCCCATTATGGGAGGCCCTTTGTCTCTCAGATCTAAATCACTAAATATTCATGGCCATTTTCACTCCCTCACATAAGGGCATTCTTTTAGAAAACGTGTTTTACAAATGTTTAATCAAAATATATATATATATATATATATGTATATGTGTATATATATATATATGTATATATGTATTTTTTTTTTCTGTGAAAGAGTAAACAAGTGTTTTATGGCCTTATTTTAGTGACTTAAAAATTTTAGTTTTTCACTAACCGTGTATAAACGTTGTTTTCTCAAAAAACACAAACATGTACATTCATGCTGCTCACATATTATTGTAGCCCAGTTTGTGCTGATTACAGTGTAATCAGATATTGGCCATTAATATGTTTTTAAGATACTTAAAAAAAATTAAAAAAAAACACAAATGTCAGGGCATGTCAAAACTTCTCCAGGGCCCCAAAACACCCTCAGACCCCAGAGGGTTAAAATCATTCAATGCACAATGAACAAACATGAATGATCAAGTGTTTGTATTAAATAACATTCACAAACATTAATTAATGTTGTAAATATATATTGTTCACTCACTTTAAGTTGATGTTAGATAATAACATGAAGTCGTTGTAAAGTCTACACAAGAGGTAAAATTTGACTGTACTTATATTTAATCCAAACTGTGTTCATATTTAATTGTAAAGGGCTTTTAAAACCTGCTAGAGTTATCCAGCCAAGAATAACTAACTAAAAAAAAATAAATTAAGCCCAGAGCTGTTTCTCTGATGGACTGATAGCCTATGACATAAACACTGTTAACCATACATTTGTACATTCTCTAACACTCATATTTTGGATACACAGTTCATTTAAAAGCCTCTGGTGTGTAAAAATAGTAATTACCAATATGTCCTCCTGTTTTTTACACTAATGAAAGTTATAGGAGCTTTAAATAGTTAACAAAGAAGCTTCATTCTAATGCTCATTATATTAGTGTTAGCCGCGCTTATGCTAACGATTACGCTAATGATGATGTTTACTTCAATCTGACATTCAAATTAAAATATGGAATAATGTTCATAAGATCTAAATATTAAAAATTAAATTGAAACTTACCTGCTTGAACGCTTTCATTTGATCCAGGTGTCGGTCTTTAAAGTGTTCTGTTAGTTTGATGTGTTTCGTCCTTTTGTGATCGCCACGTCTCAGTTCTTTTATGAAGAGGATAGCTTTCGGATAGCGCGTCAAGAACCGGTTTTACCGGGTACTCGGTACCACCGGTACTTAAGAAAACCTGGTACTGTAACGTTTTCATTTTTTTTATTACCGACTTGGTACCGAAGTACCGGGTCTTTTGACAACACTAATTTTCATCTTTATTTGATCCTCTAACTCTATTACTCTGTATTCTAATTCTATTTCTTCTATTTGTTTTCTTTTTTTATTTAAAAAAAAAAAAAAAAAAATACCCTTGACCCTCTAACACTTGCACTCTGTTCATTTTCTAACTGCTTGTTTTCTTTAAAAAATGCCTCTTTCTCTATTCTTTTTCTATTCTATCTACTTGTTTTCTTTTTATTTATTATATAAATAACAAAAAAAAATTGCTACATGTACTGCGTTAGGCTAACCAAGACTTGTCGTAGCACTTGCATATTATTGCTCTTTTGTTGATTTTGATTGCTTCTGTTGTATTCATTTGTAAGTCGCTTTGGATAAAAACGTCTGCTAAATGACTAAATGTATTTGCTCATTAAATGTAAAAGGGTTTGTGTTGTTGATCTCTGTCTGCCTCTGCAGGTCCAAACCACATGTCCCTGCAGGGCCCCGGGCCCAACCAGACACCCAGCATACCCAGTGGCTCCATGAACATACCGCCCGGCAGCCATGGCTCCATGGGGGCATATAACCACACAGTGCCCTCCTCGCAGGGAATGCAGTCACAGGGGCAGATGAACATAAGCCAGGGGCAGCCCATGGGCAGTTACGGCCCTCGGCCCAGCATGAACATTCAGCCCAATCAGGGTACTCCTGCTCTCTCGTCACTAGGGCTGGGTATCGATTTCGATACTTTTTAGGCACCGACCAAATTGCCTCGATACCACAGAGTATTTAAAAACGTCTTGTCGTTCGGTACCAAATTTCAGTACCTAAGGGGTTAATCTCATCAACGTCAGTGAGGCCTGCAATAAGCCTGCAGCACTAGGTGTGTTCGACTAGAAGCGACACGGCGCAGATTGATCAGTGTTTGACATCCGCGAGAGCGACTCGAAAGCGTACGGAGCAGTCTGCTACTACACACATACTGAAGTGCGCGACGCTCGCGGTGATTTCAGCGTCTGCCATCTCACTAAATGAGGACATAAACACATGAACAACATCTCCAGAACTGCTCTGAGAGTCACTTCATGAGCAGTTTTACCGTTTGATTTGAGCTAGCGTCATATCATATACACACAGAACTGTAAGGTATTCACGGCAACCCGTCAAAATAAAAGTTCGGTTTAACTTGGAAGACACTGCGACAGAAATACATTACTATTGTTCAGCAGACAGTACATACTGCTACTACTAGGCTACTATTAAAATTATTAAAACTTATTTTAGTAATGATCACACAACATTTCTTCCATGTTTTAATTTTAATAGTAAACTCCCTTTGTTTGCCAAAATAAATAAATAAACTTTGATTTTCAATAATTTAAAGATAAATGAAATTAATGTGTTATGCCTTCATTTGAAAACCAGATACAGAACACAGAATTTCTGAGGAAAAATAAAACATTTCATAAGGCTATTTTAAGAATAAATTTATATGAACTAAGTTGTTTTTATGCATTTAAATAATTAGACATACTACACCAGAATTTAATAACAATAAAACATATGGTGAAAGAAAACAAAACACCCACTTATGAAAGTGGAGAAAGATTTTCAATTTCTTGAAGTCTTTAACAACCTAGAATAAATGAATAGAAATGATGATTCTGTCTGAGCTATGCGTTTTAAATTGAACACGCACTACTGTAAACGTAGCCTAACAGATGTGTAAACTGAAAACTATTTGAACTATTAAAATTATTTGCAATTGATTTATTGTGTTGGATATATTTTGTTCCTTTGTGCAGTGGCTCAGGAGATGAGGTTTTGTGTCTGTATAAATGTCAACAAGCTGAAAAAAATATATTTTTTTGAGATAATGTAATCTTGTTAAAACTGATTTCATAAAATTGGTATCGAAAAAAGTATCATTCAGGAACCGGTATCGAGCTCAAGGTATCGGTATCGAAAATTTTTGAACGACACCCAGCCCTACTCGTCACAAAACTATGTTTAACATTCATTCACTGTAAAAAAACGAAAAAAAAAACAAAACAAAATCCTGTAAAATTTACGGTAAAAAAAGCGGCAGCTGTGGTTGCCAGAATTTTACTGTAAAAAATATGGTAGCAACGTTTTAGGGATTACGGATTTAACTTAAATTTACAATTAAAAACCATATTTCTTTAACTGATGTAATGTTAATATACCACCAACCTATTGAAGTTCTGAAATCTGTTTTGTACCTACACTGATAACCATCAAAATCAGGTGGTGATGAGAAAGTCACATGTTGAACCAAAGCTCACGACAAGCAGCTTTTCCACAAGCTGAGAAGGCCAATACTAATATATATATATATATATATATATATATATATATATATATATATATATATATATATATAGGTAGATATATAGGTAGATATAGAAGGTGCACAATGTCATTCAAACAAACACTAAACATCATGGTGAGACTCATTAAACTGAAATATGCAATAAACATTCATTTAACAACATTAGATGTAACATACAACTCTAATAAACATAACTGACAAGAAAAAAAACTAAGAAACAGTTATTTCAAAGAAAAAACATCAAATTTGAAATGCCACGCAGGGAAATCTGGGAACGTCAGTTTACGTTTTTTCCCTGTAAATTTTACATTATTTTTCACTTCCAAAAATGGTATTTTACCATAAAATTGTCTATTACAGTTTTTCACTGTATATATTAGGGGAACTTACCGTTAACCATTTAACAGGTTTTCACAGTTTTTTACCGTTAAAATCACGGCCATTTTTGTACAGTGTATCGATCACATAATAATAAATGGTTCACCACCAGTGCTTGTGTTTTGCTGTAGGGCCTATGATGCACCAGCAGGCTCCTTCCCAACAGTACAACATGCCCCCATCTGGTGGCGGCGGGCAGCATTACCAGGGGCAGCAGAACCCCATCGGAATGATGGCTCAAGGCAACCACGTGATGGGACAGAGGCCCATGCCCCCCTACAGGCCGCCACATCAAGGTATGCTGAAATCTTATGGTAAAATATTGATTCGCTCAGTTTTTGGTTGTTTTAATGTCTGTTTGGTGGGTTTTCAGGACCTCCTCAGCAATATCCTGGTCAAGAGGAATACTACACGGAGCAATATAGCCATGGAGGACAGGCAGCGCCAGAGGGTAGGATGTGTTCTCTTGCAAAATTATTTGCACTGCTTCAGTATAGCACACATAATCTTTACAAATTATTCCTGTGGTTGGTGGAAAATGTAATGTCCATTTTGGGACCATATGATCTACACCCACTGCCGAATAGGCCACTCCAGACTAACCTACAAGTTTATCAACAATTAAACTCCACAGAGTAGCTACCATTTAATTTAGGGCCCCATAAAATCAATTTTATTTTTACCTTCTTTTCTATGTTTTCCTTTTTATTTTTTTCTGGATTCTGTTTTATGATTTATCATACAAAATGGTGTCTAGTGAAATTAATAAATAAAATTAACAATTAAATCAATCTTTTAAAATATAATCAAATTAAAATGCAGCAACTAGTTTATTACAAAACATTTATGTTTTGAGATGCTGCACAACAGAACAGTATAAATGAAAATGAATAAATATCTTGGTTGTATGATATTTCTTTTTCTTTCTTTTTTTTTTTTAATGAAATGCATTTTAATATACAATAGTAATATATATTTCTGCCATAATTTTTTTCAAATTAAAATGATTTTTTTTTATTTTGGCTGTATGTCATGTAGCCTTTATTTCCGCTGTGTGATCGGCTGTTAATTTAATCCATACTGAGTAAAAATGTCCAGCGCTTATCATCGTTATCAGTATTAATTTTATGGCAACATTTAATGCACTTTTCTCGATATGATATCATTTATAGCCCAGAACTATTTGTGTATGATGCAAATACTTTTAGCAGAAGTTCCTGCGAACACACGGTTCATTTTACTTAGAGGGTAGTATTGCTGATGTTTCATGAATTGGTCCTCTTCCTGTAGGAAACGCACAGTATGGTCAGCAGCAAGAGGCGTATCAGCAGGGTCCACCGCAGCAGCAGGGTTACCCACCGCAGCAGCAGTACACAGGACAGCAGGGATACCCTGGACAGCAACAGGCCTATGGTATGAATTATACTGACAGATTCATGTTGGAGACATCAGAAGACTGTATTAATGAATGCGGATTCAGAAATGTAAGCACTTGCAGACACGTAGTCACATTTTTAACAAAACAAACATACTCTGGGTGGTCAGAATGTGTAAAGATGAACAGATGTAGTTGTTTATAAACATGACAAATGTAGATGTTCCTTGTAATCAGCGTATTTAAAAAGAAAAAAAAAAAAGGCAGGCAAAAACACAAAATGTGAGTTCTTCATTAAAGTCCATACACTCCTTAATGTTTGGAATTGACTGCTGCATTTATATATGTGTGTATATATATATATATATATATATATATATATATATATATATATATATAAGCATCATTTCTTTAATGGCTAAAGTGTAAAAACACTGACAGATATGTCAAATGCATAGTCATTTGGACAGAAATATGATTAATTAAACAGCTTGTCAATTTTCAGGTACAGTTATTGTTTTGATCTTTAAATCTCATGATGTGCAGCTGTTTTTTTGGAGGGTTAGGTTGAGAAGGTTGGGGTTGGAGATCATTTTCTAATTTCCATATAAAATAAATATGTTGCATAATTAGTTAGATTAGGCAAGAGTTTAGTTGTCATTTTTTTTTTTTCAAAATATTTGGTAATCTGCACTCTGTAAAGTAATTCAGAATAAAGAAGAATGATTAACATTCCATACTTTGCTTGTCTTGTGAGAAGACTTTTATTTTCTGCATGTCATGAATGAAAGAGAAAAAATTTGAACTAATTGTGATCATCAGCTATAAACTTCTTTTTATAACCACAGGTCCGTCTCAGGGCGCTCCAAGTCAGTACCCGAACTACCCCCAGAGTCAAGGGCAGCAGTATTCAGCCTACAGACCGCCACAGCCCGGACCACCACAGGGACAGCCGCAGCGCCCCTATGCATTTGACCAGGTCAGAAACCCTCCCGTCACAACAGAGATGAAAGAGATTAAATATCTCTCGAAATCTTTGTTTATAAATACCTTGTTTCAATGAGAATTAACCTTTAATTAAGTTGTTCAGTGTGTGTTACAGAGTGACTGTAATCTGCTGGTGTAAAGATCACCAATTTTGGACCTTTTTCTTCATGAGTCTCTGTTGAGCAGTTTTGAGCAGAACCACAAATTAAGGCAGAGTGTCCACCAAAGCGTTTTTTTGCCACCTTAAAACGCCAAGCGTTCTGCTGAAAACGCTCAGCTGTGAGCGCTTGAGAGCGCAGTGTTTTTTTTTCCGTTGAGACGCTGTAGTTGTTATGATACGGAATATCCACTGAAGTAAATGGCAGACGCATCGTGAATGAAATGTTTCTCCAAACATTATTTTTCATAACAATAATATGGTAGTCCGGCAATTCCATCTGGTAAAGACATAAATACTCGGAGACAAGCAATATTAACTTCCCTATTGTTGTTTAGTCGTAGTACAAGCAGGTTGTGACGGTTGCTTGGTATTAGTCCCGCCCCTCCTCCAATGTGATTGGTTAGCTGACTGAAAAGTGACAGATGAGCGCAGTGTTTTATCTGAAGTTGAACATTCTTCAACTCTCGACAGCGAGGAAAAAACGCCCGAACGCTCAGCGCGAAAAAGATGCTCAGCGCTCGGCACGCTTCTGCCGTTTTAACAAATGCGGCGTTCCCATTGAGAACAACTGAAAAAATATGCTAGCCGCGGGGAAAAATGCTTTGGTGAACACGCGGCCTAAGGCCTAAAAAGGTCTTAAATTACAGCAGAAAGTCTTTAATATATAAAGTCATAGCATTAAATGTTGCGTGCCCTACAAAAAAAAAATTAAATAAATAAATCTTCCTTGGTATTTTTTTTTTTCCTATGTACATATATAGACATTAAAGAATCTTTAGATAATTTGCTGTGGAATTTTTATTTAATGTAAAATGAATTAAAAAGTAACAGATTTTCAGAAGCTAAAATTTCAAACTTTGAAAGATTTCTTTCAAACTTTGAAGACATTTGCGTTTAGAGAGCATATTGATGTTCCATTCAGTTTATTCCTTAAATTTTCTTTACTTGGTATTAAAAATAAAATTCAATTTACTTTCATAAAACCTGCAGAAATCCTGGTTGAATCGTTGTGACTGTACTCATCAGCTCCTTTTCAAATATTTGTTTCTTATGCTCTTGAAATCATTAAATGAGACAATTAAATGTCACTTTTAATCCGTAATATTTCCATCTGTAAAGAAACAGGAATAGAAACTAATGTTTCTGAGTGTGACACATGACTCTCTTATCCTTCGGTAACACAATATCAGTTACTAAGTCTTTCGTATTAGCAGTGTTGTAGCACAGGCCTACAGTGACTTTGTGTCTTTATTCACAGGGGCAGTATGGCAACTACCAGCAGTAGATGACGAGCATTTGACTTCCCGCCCTAGTATTTCCAGTTTGGAGCTGTGTGTGATCTGATGAAGGGCTACTGCGCTATCAAAATCTCTACACATCACCTATGAAGAGATGAATCTTCCCAGCTAATGTAG
Organism: Spinibarbus caldwelli; assembly: GCA_039654775.1. Lineage (NCBI taxonomy): Eukaryota > Metazoa > Chordata > Actinopteri > Cypriniformes > Cyprinidae > Spinibarbus > Spinibarbus caldwelli. The sequence goes on along the minus strand of CM077235.1, from coordinate 2,515,159 downwards.
ACTGAACTCTTCATTCGGCCACAAGCATTTGAACAAACCAATCAACGATTGGCTCGATTCTCAGCACAGGTGATCTAATTGTGAAACGCCTATAAAATTCACTTGACAAAAAAAGAGAAAGCGTACACATTAAGAATTTCCAGTTGACTCATATGTGCATTTTTGAGTTTAACAGAGAAGCAATTTCACAGCAGCAATGCCTTAAGTGAAACAGCTGCCTTATTTACAGCAACTTACGAAATCAGTGAGAATACAGAAACACACACAGCAGTGGAACGTGTTTTGTTTTTCTAATAAAATTCATTGTGCGTTGTTTTTTTTTTTTACATTTTCTCCTCTCCTGCAAATGTCAGAGAAGCAATAATGCTGAGGTGTGAATGAAGGCTAGTGGAGAGGTGCAAAATTGTTTTAAATTTCAGGTTCAAAACTATGCTATGATGTATAAATGTATTTTATGCTTAATCAAATAGAGCTCAGATTGAGTCCAGGTGTTGAACAGTAGCTCAAAGTGTCGTCCCGTGTGCTTATTGACTGTATTAAATCTTTGTTTTCTTTCGTTTTTGAAGGTGGGACGTTCCATTTTAAAATGACATGTATGTCTTGCTGAAATTTGATTAAACCGATCTGGTACTGTAGTGGGTTGTATTTTCAATCATGTTTGAATCGTAGACTGAGTCTCATTGAAGTTTTCAAACTTGGTATCAAAGAAGCAAGTATTTTTTTAGGGGGACTGGGGGATGCTCTACCTCAGGGATGCCTAATCCTGCTACTGGAGATCTACCTTCCTGCAAAGTTCAGCTCCAACCCTGATCAAACACAACTGAACCAACTAATTAAGTAGGTAGGTAGATCTCAAGGAACAAGATTGGGCACCCCTGCACTACTCCATTCCTGTATCCCAACAAGACCTTGGCTCCATCACATTCCTGCTGAAAAATATTGATTCACTGAAAAGGTTCATTGATACTAATAAGCTCAATCAAAGGTGGAACACTTGATGCAAAACTTGGACAAAACCCACAATAGTGTCCAGTCATTCCCTGCAATTGGTAGGAACTGGAAATGCACAAATGGACTCAATTTATGCTTCAGTTTGACAAATCTGTCCATTTTACACTACTTTGCCCAAGGTAGGTGACTGTAGCCCTAACATACTTGCAGATTTCTAGTTAAAGACGCCTTTGCCAGACTCCTTTATTTGACTCAAAAGCTGCATCCCAATTCAAAGGCTGCATCCTGCGAAGGCTGCATTCGAAGGGCTATTGCGTCATTGTGTTGTGACCGAAGGCTGTCCTGATTCAAAGGCCCCATCAAGTGCATCCTTGAAATGCGCTCTTCGTTTCTCAGGCAATGAAGGCTACAGTAGATGGACCCTTTGCAGCCTACCTACCCCAGAATTAATTGCACGCCAGTGATGACAGGATTTTTTTGAGAGAAATTGCCGGATTACACTTTTAAATGTACGTACTAGGTTCTACTTACTCTAATAATCTAATTTGTATCTAATAATACAAATGTAAAAATAATATATATACATATACATACATATATATACATATATATACAAGCCACAGCCATATCACCCTGCAGCCCAAGACTGGTTGCCCACGGAAGCTAAGCAGGGTTGAGCCTGGTCAGTACCTGGATGGGAGACTTCCTGGGAAAAACTAGGTTGCTGTTGGAAGAGGTGTTAGTGAGGCCAGCAGGGGGTGCTCACCCTGTGGTCTGTGTGGGTCCTAATGCCCCAGTATAGTGACGGGGACACTATACTGTCAAAAGAGCACCGTCTTTCGGATGAGACGTTAAACCGAGGTCCTGACTCTCTGTGGTCATTAAAAATCCCATGACACTCATCGTAAAGAGTAGGGGTGTAATCTCGGTGTCCTGGCCAAATTCCCTCTACTGGCCCTTATCAATCATGGCCTCCCTAAAATCCCCGTCCACTTGATTGGCTCTATGTCTCTCTCCTCTCCACCTGTGGCTGGTGTGCGGTGAGCGCACTGGCGCCATTGTCCTGTGGCTGCTGTCGCATCATCCAGGTGGATGCTGCACACTGGTGGTGGTTGAGGAGAGACCCCCCCTACATGATTGTAAAGCGCTTTGGGTGTATGGCAATACACAAGAAAGCGCTATATAAATGCCTCATTCATTATACATATATACACATATATATATATACACATATATATATATATACATATATATATATATATACATATACACATACATATATATGAGGGGCCGTACAAGCCATAATTCATTCTGGCACTCTCACACACATATATTCTCCTCTCACACACATACATTTGTGCTTTCACACACATGCATACATTCTCCTTTCACACACATACATTCTCCTTTCACATACATATATAAATAGAATGTATGTCTGAAGAAAATATATGTATGTAAGAGAAGAATGTATGTATGTGAAAGCAAAAATATATGTGTGTGAGAGGAGAATGTATGTATGTGAAAGCAAAAATATATGTGTGAGAGAGGAGAATATATGCGTGTGAGAGAGAGAGTATAGTGGAAACGGAAGGCAGGTAGCAAGCAGTGTTGCCAAGTCCGCGGTTTTCCCTCGGAATTGGGTTACTTTAACTCTTTCCTCGGGATGTTTTCATGTCCGCGGGTTGAGGCGACCCCAATAATGTGATATTTAGCCCCTGGAATATATTTTACCCCCGAATACGAATCGGTGAGAAGATAATGGGCCAGAGCCGCGCCGACTCTACAAAGCACTTCTGGCTTTTTCTCTATGGGCTAATCTCGGCGGAAAGCTGTTGTATGGCGGCAGGTCCGCTCTCGGTGTAGGTGTGTGTAACTGCGTTCGGCCCGAGTTCTTCTGATCACAGACGGGCCGCTGCTAGAAGAATGAAGGAGCTCAGCTGACTCAGAAAAAGATTTCTCGGTTAACTTTAAATCCTGAGGAGCGTTCGGCGGAACAGTTCTCAAGAGGAATACTTCAGCTGCTAAAGGTAAGTTATTTAAATTATTTAATGCGCAATCTAGTGTTGTTTGATGTTTTAAATGCCACGAAGAGTTTTTCGATGGTTCCTATTAGGAGGTTTGCAATGATAACATAACGTCAGAAAAACCATTCGGTTCCGGAGATAATATGATGAGTAGGCTACGGTCTCTTTAGAATAACAATAAGTAATTTTTTAATATAAAAATGATGTGCTGTATCCAGCTGTATCCAGTGCACGATAATGTTAATGAAATTATAACGAGTTAAATTCCATTTTGTTTGCTATTCGTTCGATTCGTCTTTTTCAACGAGTGCTATTGAATCATAGGAGCAGGGTTGCCAGGTTTTCACAGCAAAACCCGCCCAATTGCTACTCAAAACTAGCCCAAAACTAGATCCAAAGACTTAAACTACTTCAGTCTGTGTGCATTGAATTTATTTAATACACGAGTTTCACAATTTGAGTTGAATTACTGAAATAAATGAACTTTTCCACGACATTCTAATTTATTGAGATGCACCTGTATATGACTTATGATGTGATAAAAATCATGCTGGATATATTTTACTGTGGTGGGGATTATTATGAGCAAACAAATTTAAAAAGTTTAATCTGAACACTTTATATATGTAATCTGACATCTTTTTTTGTTTGTTTTTTACAGAAATTCATAACTGCTGCATGAGCTTATGCATGAACATTCATCAAACATAAGGTGCGAATTCTGGGTCTGGTCCTAATGATTGTAAAAAACTGTAATGCATAAGATTTAATAATGACCTTACAATATATATTTATACATATATTTCAAAGCTGCAATTTGGAAAAACTTTCAAGCTAAATCTGCTGAAATGCAGGTCAAGGGGACTATGAAGAGGTGGCTCCAGCTGATCAAAAGGGCGGACTTCGAGAGGCAGACAAACTCTGTGAGTTTAAAAGTCCCATCTCTTTAGCCTTGCATACACATGACACACCATCACATTTCTATAATTCAAATCCCTTAAAGGATCTTTATGCTGCACCAGTTAGGGTAAGCATCAACACTTCCCATAATATCTAATGTACTTGTTAATTTGTAAGAAGAATGACATCAATGCTTATATTAGTCGCTTTTAGGTTACAGTAATCAGCTGATCCAGTCGGTATCCAGACCAGACGGTGGATCTGCACCCAAGAACGACCACAGCACATCCCTGACTGTCAGCGGAGACCATGTCAATTAGATGACAGATCCCTGTGAAGACCTCATTGATGGCCCCAGCAAAGATCCTCAGCAAAGACAACGAGAACCAGACAAGCCCTCTGCACAGACCCTTTTTACCAACTTCACCTGCTGGAATGATTTTTCTTCAAGCAGAAGAAGTTGGATGAAATATTCTGAATGATATCAATCCGCAATCTGACTTGTGATGCAGCCTGGAATAAATCACACCATGTTCGTTCGTTTGGCCAGAGGAGACCTGGTTTCCTGACTGAGCCTGGTCTTGTGTGGGTTTGGGTTCGGGCTCCTTGTCACTGTTGCCTTTTGTCTTGCTTAGTTGAAGACTCCTAATATTCAGCAATATTACTGACTTGACTGCACTGACACCATTTGATAAGAACTGAACTGAATTATGACACAATGTTTTATATATATATATATATATATATATATAATTTACTTGTAACTTTGTGGTTTAAAAAGTGTGTTAATGTTTATACTGTAGTGCATTTGTTGATTGTTAATATATATTTCTATTAAAGTACTTTAATCTTTTTAAATGGTTGTATTTGTGTTTCACTGCTGAATTACATTTAGCCGTTTCTGGGCCACATTTGGCCCGGGGACCAAGCTGAGTCTGAGCAACATAAAATAATATGTCACTCTAAGCATGCAGGCCAGATCTGGGCCACATCAATAAATAAGAGTCATTTTACAGGGTGTGGGCCACATCTGGGCCAGAGGAAATTGTTTGTGTGTGGGCCAGTTTTGGGCTGGGGACCCAGCCAAAATTGGTCCAGAACTTAAGCAAGGTTGTGGACCAGACAAATTTTGCTATCCAAAAGACATCCATATAAGGACTCCAATGTAGTTACTGCTGCTCTATTTCTTGAAACCTCAACAAATTTTTAGACTGACAGAAATCCACACAGGGTTTGAATGTGATCACAAAGTTCTCTATGTATCCTATCATCCAAAAAAGAATCTGTTTCTCTTTGCATTTGTTCAATACATTCCAGCACATTATTAAAAAATGTCTGATGTCATGTTCATTGCTACTTACTCCCAAAAGTAAAAACTATACTTCAAAAGAAAAGAGAATAACTAGCATCATTGTAAAATTGCAAGGAAGAGCTGAGCAAGTCTTGCACATGTATTTCCTGGTCTGAGAGTGACTTCCTGTTTAAACAGGAAGTAATGGATACCAAAAAAAAAAAAAAGGTAGATATGTATGTGTGTGAAAGGAGAATGTATGTGTGTGAAAGGAGAATATATGTGTGTGAGAGGAGAATATATGTGTGTGAGAGGAGAATGTATGTGTGTGAAAGGAGAATATATGTGTGTGAGAGGAGAATATATGTGTGTGAGAGGAGAATATATGTGTGTGAAAGGAGAATGTATGTGTGTGAAAGGAGAATATATGTGTGTGAGAGGAGAATATATGTGTGTGAGAGGAGAATATATGTGTGTGAAAGGAGAATGTATGTGTGTGAAAGGAGAATATATGTGTGTGAGAGGAGAATATATGTGTGTGAGAGGAGAATATATGTGTATGAGAGGAGAATATATGTGTGTGAGAGTGCCAGAATGAATTATGGCTTGTACGGCCCCTCATACATATATATACATATACACATACATATATATATATATATATATATATATATATATATATATACATACATATACATGTATATATATACATATACATGTATATATATACATAACACACATATATATATATATATATATATATATATATATATATACATATACATATATATATATATATATATATATATATATACATACACATATATACACATATATATATACATACATATATATATATACATATATATATACACACACACACACACGTGTGTATATATATATATATACACACACACACACACACACATACATATATATATATATATATATATATATATATATATATATAAAGCCATTCAAACATTGACTGATATCTTGATGCAATTTTATATACAGTAGTCAACATTTGAAGTGGATCAAAACCTTTCATCAAAGTTGTCCTAAAACAATATCTCTTCTTGTCTCAGGACAACTTTGATTAAATTTTTTGAGCCACTTCTAATGTTGACTACCCTTATACCCTTTATTATGTACAAAAATGGACTATGGTAAACATATTTAGACAGGCTTTGAAACCTGTTTTGTTTTTAGGCAGTTGAATATAACTTTTAAAGTCCAGTACAAATGTTACCAATGGCAGCTGTCACAAGTTCCTTAGCGACAAGAACAGTCTGTAGGCTAGACTGTCATTTAACAACACTCGGTCCAACCGTTGCGGCCTTTGAAGTATGCAGCCAAAAAGAGATCATGCACACACAGTAGGAAAGGGTTGACAAACTTAATAGGCATTATTTCTTACTGTCTCCTGGGAACTTTTCCATGACTGATATAAGCCAGAACATGTCCATTAATCTTACAAATATGCAAATAATAGTTTACACGACTATCCTTATAATCATTTGATGCATGGATATCATGGGCGAATTCCAAATGGCCTTGAACAGCACTTCAGGAAGGGGATGCCATTTGTGAACTGATGCAATGCAATGGTCACTTCGAGGAAGTGATTTCCATTAGTGATCATTAGGGGTCGACTGATATGTGTTTTTTAGGGACGATACCGATACTGATTATTATAGATCCAAGTAGACTGATAACCCATATTTTGAACAAATATACAATACAGGTGCATCTCAATAAATTAGAATGTTGTGGAAAAGTTTGTTTATTTCAGTAATTCAAATCAAATTGTGAAACTCGTGTATTAAATAAATTCAATGCACACAGACTGAAGTAGTTTAAGTCTTTGGTTATTTTAATTGTGATGATTTTGGCTCACATTTAACAAAAACCCACCAATTCACTATCTCAACAAATTAGAATACTTCATAAGACCAATAAAAAAAAAAAAAAAACATTTTTAGTGAATTGTTGGCCTTCTGGAAAGTATGTTCATTTACTGTATATGTACGCAGTGCTTGGTAGGGGATCCTTTTGCTTTAATTACTGCTTCAGTTCGGCGTGGCATGGAGGTGATCAGTTTGTGGCACTGCTGAGGTGGTATGGAAGCCCAGGTTTCTTTGACGGTGGCCTTCAGCTCATCTGCATTTTTTGGTCTCTCGTTTCTCATTTTCCTCTTGACAATACCCCATAGATTCTCTATGGGGTTCAGGTCTGGTGAGTTTGCTGGGCAGTCAAGCACACCAACACGATGGTCATTTAACCAACTTTTGCTGCTTTTGGCAGTGCGGGCAGGTGCGAAATCCTGCTGGAAAATGAAATCAGCATCTTTAAAAAGCTCCAAAATTTCTTGGTAAACGGGTACAGTGACTTTGGTTTACAAAAAACACAATGGACCAACACCAGCAGATGACATTGCACCCCAAATCATCACAGACTGTGGAAACTTATCACTGGACTTCAAGCAACTTTGGCTATGAGCTTCTCCACCCTTCCTCCAGACTCTAGGACCTTGGTTTCCAAATGAAATACAAAACTTGCTCTCATCTGAAAAGAGGACTTTGGACCACTGGGCAACAGTCCAGTTCTTCTTCTCGTTAGCCCAGGTAAGACGCACAAGAGGAATACGACAACTGTAGCCAAATTCCTTGACACGTCTGTGTGTGGTGGCTCTTGATTCCTTGACCCCAGCCTCAGTCCATTCCTTGTGAAGTTCACACAAATCGATTTTGCTTGAAAATCCTCATAAGGCTGCGGTTCTCTCGGTTGGTTATACATCTTTTTCTTCCACACTTTTTCCTTCCACTCAACTTTCTGTTAACATGCTTGGATACAGCACTCTGTGAATAGCCAGCTTCTTTGGCAATGAATGTTTGTGGCTTACCCTCCTTGTGAAGGGTGTGAATGATTGTCTTCTGGACAACTGTCAGATCAGCAGAACCAAAGACTTAAACTACTTCAGTCTGTGTGCACTGAATTTATTTAATACACGAGTTTCACAATTTGATTAGAATTACTGAAATAAACAAACTTTTCCACGACATTCTAATTTATTGAGATGCACCTGCATGTCTGGTGTAAAAATGAAAATGAATGTCAAAATTAAGAATAACAAGGGCTCTGACAAAAATGTTCTTTAAAAGCTTTTAAATTATTTTATCGACAAAATGGTTTTGAAAATGACCGATAACCATAAAAATGCTTAATATCGGCGCCGATAATCGGTCGACTCTTTAGTGATAATTTGATCTTGGGTTACGAGGTCCTTGGTTTCATTTGCCTCTAGTGGATCCTCCTCATCTCCTGCAGCCAACACAGGTTGTGTAGCATCATGCACGCTGCGACAACTTTTGGGGCAAATATGTGGTAAACCATCAAAGATTTCAGAAATATTGCCCGCAGATGGTTCTTCAGCATTCCAAAGTCAGCATTCCTCGTGCCTTAGCATAGTGCTGGTTAAAGTCGTGCTTCAAGAATGCCTTGTAGTGGTTCTTTTAAAAGTGTGATGAGGCAGATTAGCTGTTTTAAACAAGGATGAAAAGGCCAGGTGGAGGGTATGAACTTGAGACTTAAACATGACTGTTTTTAAGACCATGGAGTCATGCACAAACCCCGGGAAACCAACAAAAATGTCCAAAAACTTTGCATTGTGGTCACAGACTGTCTGGAGAATCATTGATGGGTAAAGTTTCCTGTTGTAGTCGCACCAACTTAAACCTGGATCTCTTATTCTAACGTGGCAGGCATTGATAGATCCTACTGGCCACCTAAAAGCAGCATGCCTGCTCAACCTCTCAAAACCTTCACCAATCTCCAACACTTCAGTTTCTGAACGAGCCTTCAGATAATGACTGAAAGATGTTTCATTAGTGCATTACAGATTGAGTCGCATGCCCTGTGTGCAGTTGTCATTGGCACATTGACAGCTTTATCTACAACTCTAAAATGTTCCACAGGCAAGCCAAAAAAAGAACAGTCATTCGGTAGTCTTTCCCCAACCATGATGTCTTTAAGGCTTCCCTCTTTAAATTGAAGTCAGGCTGATGTGCTAGATGCTGCATGCATGCAGAGATGTCAAAGTATCATTTGGTCAATCAGCCCCTTTGTCAAGGGCGTTCCCAACGCTTACAGTAAAGAACTAACTTCAAGGGCTCTGCCATTCTAATGTAGTAGGCACAATTCCGTTGGAAGTCACCTCATGCCTCTCCTCCAAACAAGTATTATTTCCAAACAAGCTTTGCTTTTTTTTTTAATGAACTTAAATGATTTTTGCAAATGGCTGCAATATAACAAAGAGTGAAAAATTTAAGGGGGTCTGAATACTTTCCGTACCCACTGTAAATCAGGTGTGTAAATAAGGGAGACATAATGCAAAGGGTTATATATATAGGATATTTAATGAAGTCTGCATTGTGATTAGGCAGAAACAAGACTGCAACCAAAATAAACTTGATCGATTAAAGTGTCCATTTTATAAGGTCATGGTATCTGTGTTCACTAACTGTGCTGTCATACAGAGAAATGCCGCTTCTGTTCCTCTCACAATTATAATTCAGAGCACCTCTCAGGGCAAGACTGTGAGCTGCCACAGTGGGAAATGACTGCAATCATCGCTGGAAGGCAGAATATTCTCCCTCTTTCTCTCGTCTTTGTCTTTCTCTCTTTATGATAGAGGGTTTGTGAGGAGGAGAGAGGGGGGAATGCAGCTCTCTGCACACTTTAATTGGAGATGTGTCACACTAAATAAATAGTGTGAAAGCAACCAGAGACTTGAACTAGCAGCCCAGGGGAAGCCGGCAGCTTTATTGGGCAGCAGCCATCGTGCCACAGGGCCATCGATGTGTGGCTACGCTAACTGACTTTCTGCCAGTGCCTTACAAACTATAACCAGAACTTTAGGCATGTTTATTTGACTGATCATTCTATCCACACATTTACATGGATAAACTTATTAAATAAATAAATACCTTTTAAGAAATAACAAAAACTGCATCCTAAATGTCGCACTATTCACTATGCACTTATACACTATGTACTTATGCACTATGTACTCAACCATGTAGTGTATGAATTTTATAAAGTTATTTCGTCATTAATTATCGGAGTCTGATAGTCCCTTCCCATTCGCGACGTAATTAAAGCTGCGACAGTTGAGTGCATGAAGCGTCCAACATTCCACACTTCATTTTTTTTTGGTTATTTAAGTGCATCATCCGGGTAAAGTGCACTTTTTCTTTTTGGAATTTTCAGTGTGAACACACTACTCACACTATCTATACTACAAAACTTAATAGAAAAGTGTGCGATTTGGGATGCACCTATACTGTGTTTGAATGCACACAGTCAGCTTTAGCCTCCCTAGAAAACCTTTTGAATTAACTACTGTATTCTCATCTGTTGAATTTGTCATTAAAGCTTGGGTATGTAATGTTTTTAATAAACAGTTTTGTTATAGACCTTATGCGTCAGAGAAACAAGTGCGCAACCATCTTTAGAATTTTGTCTTGGAACTTCCGTTTTTAATTAGCTCACCGCTGAAGAGTATAATTAGCTGGTGAAGTGGATTTACTTACTGTAGAGTTAAAAGTTATCTTAAGCATTGTAATGTTGGAAGAGGATGTCTTTACAAATGTCAGTAGAACGAGCAGTTTATTTTATGAGAAGTTCATAAATTTATACGACCTTACCTTCACCTCATGGAAATACAAACAGAAGACGGAAGACAATGAGCACAGCACTGAAAAGGGGCGGAGCTACATAAAGGAAGTAAATGTTCATCTGATCATTGCATTCAGTTCAAGTGCAATGATTGGATGTCCTACCTGCCTGTCAACCTGTATTTGCATACCTCCACGCAGCCAATAGCGAGAGTTTGGGGGCGTGGCTACTGCAGCAGCTGAGCCAGATGGTGTTTAGCTGGTGTGGAAAAACAATTTCAGATTCCACAGAGACAGACAATGAGGTAAAACAAGGGTAAACACTGGCAGTGTTTTTACAAGATGGAGCAATTTGATGGAATGTTTGGGTTTTAGTCAATAGGAACACCTTGCGGAGTTTCTTCTCGACAGGTAAGCTAAACTTCAAGTTAAAAGTATTTCTAATATGTTGGAGCTTTTATTGAAAGTAGCCTACTTTTACATGTTGAGACATGCCTTCACTTACAGAGCCATAAGAGCTGAATTTGTGATGCTTGAGTTAGTGGAAGCAACGCGCAAAAGGGGCTTGACAAAATTTGTTTGAAAACATGCTTTATTTTTGTAGTTACTGGATGACACTAATAGAGCAGAAACTACAAGCTCCTGCTTTAATAGGGCATTGTGTAAGTGTATTCCAGTGACTTGCTGGTTTCTGATCAACATGTTCACATTAAAGCAAATTATCTAATCAATAAAAGTAAAAAAAAAAAAAAAAAAAAAAAGACATATCTACCCTAAAATACTGTAGCATTAAATTTGCAGTTCAGAATGTATAATAAAATTGTTTTCATATTATATATAAATATGTCATCACTATATCTGCTGCTCAAAAACAGAACATTTCAGCATCAGAACATTCACCTTGAATCATCTGTAACACAAGAATACAACTCTGGCCTCTTCAATGAATTTAGTCAGTGTGTCCTGTAGGGGGAGTGAGAGAACTTCAAATGATCTTTATATGGACACATATTACAGGAGTTTCACAAACAGCACTTGAAAAAATAAATAAACATCTTTATGATAGTGATACGTAACACAACAGCAAATGATGTTTCATGCATGTTTCATTATAGACTAACAATCTTGATTGCAAAATTGATAGTTGACTGTACACCACTGACAGAATTATGTTCAATTATATAATTTTCCCCTAAATATCTGGACAAAAGACATCTCTGGCTCGACAGCAGCAAAGCAGACAATGTTTGAACTTTTACTGGGTATTAAGGCAAAATGTATTTAGAGTTTGGTCAGTGAATATATGCATTATATTGTTCAACTGGAATGCTCTACAGCCAGGGTTAATAATGACCTAGAACAGTGCCAGTGCATGATCTTTTAGACTATATATGTATATGATTATTATACATGATGCATGATATTATCCATGATGTAGTGTTTCAAGTAGTGTTGACACTCAGTGTCTGGGTATTTGTACTTTTAAAAAAAATAAATAAAATTTAGGTGATGGTAATCAAATTCCATACAGGTAGCATGACATTTATGCAAGTATCTATTTAAATATTTTTGTATATCTAGTATGAATAATCATTTGTCTTTGGGTTTCATTCAGCATACAAGCTGCTTTTTGAGTTTCACTTTGGTCATTTTTTGAGTTGTGCTCAGTATATTACAGAAAGTGACTCATTTGCTATTTATTTGCATTAACATATATTTATATATTTTTGACGTTAAACACCAGTTTATTAAAGAAAACATTTGAAGGGCACACTTTAAAAAGAGAAAACAATTTAAATAACTCTAGTCTCATTTTACATTTATATTTTATTCAGTGGCTGCTGTGAGTGTATGTTTGCTATAATAAGTATGGATATTGGCCAAGAGCAAAGATAATAAATATCCGTTTGAGATGCTTTTGTCCTTGAATGGAGCAGTAAGGGAACTCAGCACGGTGTGTTGGTGAATCCTCTAAATAGCCCACGGCAAAAGAAAGCCTGATTAACATGCCAAGAGCTGCTGCAGCTATCACTTAACAACTGCTTGTATTTATAGTTGCTGTCTGTGTGTGATTGTGAGAGCCTTTTGGCTTCTGATGGTGTGTTGTCCTGCTGTGTGTGTGAGTGTGGCTCAGTCCTCACAGCTCCCAGCGGACTGGAGGTGTGTTTGTTCTAGAAAGAGCTCGGCTACGTCTCACTCAAGGTCAAACAGGAATAAAGGTCAGAATTTGAGAAGAATGCTATGATGAGTTGATGTACAGACAGACAGCGATTCATTATTTTAATTAGTTTGCATTGACTGCTTTGCTATCCCAAAGGTAAAATGTTTGAAAATTAGACAAACTTTCTTCAGAGGTTTACTTGGATAAAATCTTTTTTTTCCCCCCTTCAGTTCATTCAGAAGTCAGTTGTTTATATATTACAGATATATCTAGTATGAATAAAAAGTAAAGTTTTGTATGTATGCGAGTTCTGTCAATCATGGGCCTGTATTAATGAAGTCAAGCCAGATAACAGATCAGCTGCAGGTTAAAAATGTACGGTCAAGCCAACAAGCTCGGTAATATTTACAGTAATCTCCAGAAATGGAGCCAGAATGTCTTATGATGCACCACATCTTTTGTTTTTGAAACATTTTGATGGGAGAAACCTTTGAATTAACAGAACATTGTTTTGTAAAGTTATTTATTGGTTGGCACACAATAAACAGTATAAATGTATTTTTTTTTTTTTTTTTTTTTTTTTTTATAATGAACCAAGGAAATTTGCAACTAAACTTTTTTTTCATGTAAAGCATTTTCATGATTGGAAAACAGTGGAACTGTTTATTTTTCATGAGAGAAAAACCCAAGCCCAAGTAAAAATGACTAATTATTTCTAATAAAACTATACTTAAGCTTTTACTGCAATCATGCAGATCCAATTACATACTTTCAAATTATGAGTCAACATGGAAACATACATTATTACTGTCGCTATTCCAGAGTATAAAATGTATAGATGATGTGGATTTAAGCCCTTTTTTTTTGTCAGGTGTTGACCATGTATGGCTGTGTCAATGAAATTAGAAATATCCTGGAAAATGATCACTGATCACACACACTATCTGTGTGTGTGTGTGGTTGTATACAGTATCTTTGCATTTGAATACAAAGCGTTTAGTTCAGTTACTAAAGACATATTAAAATCCTAAAGATTTTATTTTGGATTGTTATCAAAAGCATGGGTTTCCTGCTGCAGCATACAGTAGGTAAAGTGGAGACAATTCAAAAATACCTACCTAAAATGTCAAAAAACGCCTACCTGCTGTTGCAGCTGCTACATGCCGCCTGCATTTAAAGTGTATTGGAACTAGTAGAGTAAACATGGAGTCAAATAATCATCCTACAAAATCCATTGATTGTGTCTTAAACACAGATACCAAAAGGTTTCAGTTGATCAAGTCTTTGTACTACTTCAGTTGGTGCCAGGATTTAGATACATCCAACAACTTTGTGTTTTGTAACAACTGTCAAATTATGCTTTAAATGACAACAAACCCAACTTGTATGCATATAAGATGTCATAGTTTGTGTACGTGGCATTCTACATGTAATGTTTTTTTTTTACTTTGCATGTTCCTAAATGGCAATAAATAAATAAATAAATTTAAAAAACCCACAAAAATATGTTTGCTAAAATATGTTTCTAAATATATTTATCTAAATATAGTTTTTGCCAATATTTTTTGGGCATTTTTGTGAATCTCCTCATTGCCAATCAGCCCAGAACATGAGTGCTGTATAATATGCAGACAAACGAGGGTTTACAGCACTAGTTATGCTTTGTTTTGTTGATATTTTTCCATACCCTTTGTATGTGTGGCTGTACCTCTCTGAGATCCTGAGAGAGAGAAATGGAGAGAAAAAGAAAGAAGAAAATGGCTGTATGTATGTCATCCAGTGAGAGGAGTTCCAGTTTGGAAATGGGAACTGTGAGGATGTAAGTCTGCTGTCCGCCGGAGCCGCGGTCCCTGGGTCTCTCATGTCAGACCTCCTGACAGCAGAGATGGGACCAGCGCAGAGATCATCCCTCACCAGTGAAGAATACTCCGGTGTGACTGTTTGACAGCCTTGCTGAACTAGTTTCTCAAAGCAGGTCAAGGGATTTGGGGCCATCTCCATCTGCAGCTGCTTTAAACATGAGTCATCTAGATAACCAGCACTGTTCTACTGATGAAGGCCCAACCTACTCCTAGTCCTACCAGATCTGAATATTTTATCTATGACAGACAAGAATCTATGATCTTTTCTTCACAGCTGCAATACATTAAACACTGTACTCAGAGATGGGTAGATTACTTACAAATTGTAATCCGTAACTGATTCCAGATTATATGCAATTACATGACAAAATTTAAGCTAAGTAATCAGACTACTTTTAGATTACTTTTGACCATTTAACACCTTGATTTAAATAGAATAATCTTGTAGCATACTGACATAAAAATACAAAGAGAAAGAAAGTATATTCCATCAGAGATGGCAAAAGTACACACATCCTTTACTCGAGTAGAAGTATAGATACTCGTGTTTAAAAATAAAAGTAGAAGTACTGACTACACTTGTTTACTCAAGTTAAAGTAAAGAAGTATGGGCTCTGACATGTACTTAAGTAAAAAGTACCCATTACTACTACCTGTTTTAGTGGCATGCTGGTAACTGGACCTCACGTCATATTGACACATTAATACAAAACAACTTACATTTAATATTTAATATTACATTTAATATTGTTAGCTAATGAATGTATCCTGGCTGAACAACCACCATGTAGAACAGGGCAGGACTGAGACATAATTTCAGGCAAGGAAATCTCACACTCATCCAGGCCATCCCATACACCCACAACAAATTCTGAAACCAGAGATTTTTTTTTTTTTTTTTTCTTTGTATGGCCATCACATTTAAAAAAAAAATGTTTAAAACCTTAGGCTGGGGCCATGCAAAATAATTAAAGGTTCTCTACTGAACTGCACCTTCACTTCCATTTTCCTTTTCAGTTTCTTCATTTTCCATGATATCTCTCTACATCTCACTTTGTGTGTGTTTACTTTTTTCACACATTTTCTTGTACCTGTCATTTTTCCCATCAGCCATCTACTGTTATGAACAGAACTGTCTCCTCCTTGTTGCAAAACGTATTGTATTCTCTTTGCAATAACATAACTTTATTTTAGTTCAATTTAAAGTATCACATTATGACCACGTGTTGTTGTTCTATCTTATAATGACTTAAATACTATAGATTTAATGAAACTATACTTTCTAAATTGCCTAAATGTTAAAAATAGAACAATAATAATTACATCATGACATTATCTTTAAAGAAAAATCCTAATACTGTACATGTTATCGCATTATCGAGTCATATTTTTCTCTTACCAAAATTAACCATGGTTTATTACAGTAAAAGTTTTTTTTTTTTTTTTTTTCTTTTTCAGATTGATTACAATCAGTTTTAATTTATAACCATAGTTTTACTACACATTTCATGGTTAGACTATGGTTAGTGTAGCAAAACCATGGTTAATTTTTGGTTACCATGGTTTAACTATAACCATGGTTTTTGGTTTGAGTTTTCGTAAGGGTTGTGTTGTTATCTGCCCTAGCTCCCTCTCCTCTAAACGTATTATAAAATGATGTTTTATAACATTTGTTTGCTAAATTACTACTGTAACTTTACAGTAGATAATAATGATGTCCTTTATCATACAGTATTTTGAGTGACGATAGTAATTTAGTTAAGTTTACAGTAGGCTATTATTAATCATCTGGCTGCTACAGTTGCTAGCTGTTTAATTCTTAACTAAGTAAACAAACACAAAACTACAGCCTATTTACAAATGAAACTGACCTGCACTTTAAGTCATGAACAGGTCAGTAGTTTTGCCTCTCTGATCCACTCCATTCTCGAGTCTCTTGCATTGATTAATATGATAAAAACCGATAGAAACCTTTTGGCCAGTCAAGACTAACCGATTCATGATTTATTATAGATTTGTTATTGAATGGTGATCCATCAAAACTAAAGTAACGAGCCTGGTTTGAAAATGTAAAAAGTAGAAAGTACAGATATTTGTGTAAAAATGTAAGGAGTAAAAGTAAAAAGTAGTCAGAAAGATAAATGGTGAAGTAAAGTACAGATACCAGAAAAAATCTACTTAAGTACTGTAACAAAGTATTTGTACTTCGTTACTTCCCATCTCTGTATTCCATTCATTGTTATTAACAACAAAGTGCATTAAGCATTACATTATGCCAAACTGGGGTTCATGAAGGAACTGCAGGGAATTTATGAGTTTAACAAAAAACTAATAATGAAATCATAAAAAATGTAAAATTAAAATAAATTATTTTAAAATAACAACATATTATGTGACCATTAACCAATGTCAGAGAAAAATGACCATGCAAATGTGTTAATTAATTATTAACTTACAGTATTATCTTAAAATCCTAAGGTTACTTCAAGTAAATATACTATGTGAAAGAGGTTTGGCTGACAAAAACAAAACAAAACAAAACAAAAGTTTGGGAATCCCTACATTACATGTAAATAACAAATAACATGAATTTCGAAAATAAATTTTAAAAGATGAAAAAGAAGACTAAGGGAGAATTTAAAAATTATAAATAATTTATTGTTATTGTGTGAATGATATGTAATCATATAATCAGTTAAAACATAACTGCAGTTTAATTACAAGTATTCTAAACATGTAATATAATTTTAATTACAATTACATAATACAGATTACATGTAATCAGTTACTGCCTAACACTGACAGTACTACACAATACTCTCAACATAAACAGATATTACACAAGTAACATCCATTTAGAGAATACTTTATATGTAACTGAAAACAAAGTCATTAAATGTCACTATGAAAAAAAGCACAGCTTCTCTCACCTCTCCAAGCCCTCATTGTAAAATACTTCTTTTCTTTCCAAGTTAGAACACTTCTGAACATTTAAAGTCATAATCAAGCATCGAGACAAACATTCTGCATCTATAGATAGTCATTTTAACCAATTAGCTTCACAGATTCAACACCACACTGGTTTGCTTTATTTGTGGCAAATGTATTGAGAGGATTTCAATCCTGGTCCTGATGACCCACAGCACTGCCCATTATGGACATGTTTGCATGAACTATGTACTAAAAATGAAAAGGTTTTCCTTTGGTTTTTGGAAAGATTTTACATACAGAATTTTTTTTTACATTTTACATACAGAAAAACATACAGAAAAACATTGTCAAAAACTATTCCTGTTCATACAGTGCGAAAATTACTGAAAACACTGTATTATTCATGCAAGGCCAGTAGATGGCGATGTCACTTTGTAAAGAAACACTACCTGTCTGCGCACATATCTATGTACTGAACTCATAATACGCACATGCATAACGTCAGCATTTTCACAAATTTGCATTTTCGTAGTTTGCATAGAGACAATAACGATATCATTTTCAAAAACTTGCACTTTGAAACACGTTTTAAATCTTTGCATTTTCAGGCCCCCAAAATGCCATTGTTATGTAAATGAACTGCCAAATTGCATAAAAGGTTTTTATGTTTTTAGTTGATTTTTAGGCCCAATTTTAACTTACCGACAGTTTTATTAGAAATGGCCAACAAAAGCCTGAAATCTGAGGCATATTGGTGCTTGTTCAGATGAGTGATGCTCGCATAGTGTAAATGATCAAAGACGCAATCTGAGAGAAAAGCTGATGTGTCGCCAATGCCTGATAAATATTTAGCAGGCTAAATATCTGGTGTCTGTGGCTCTGCAGTGTAAAATGTGTTTTGACTGGAAATGACATCGGCAACAGGCTACAGCCAATGAGAGAACAATTTACAGGGCAAGGGAAATTTCAAGGGTTGTAGTCACATTTCCTATCACTTCTTGCGCAGTACTACTCATTTCATGTGCTGCTTTTCACTTACTATTTAAGAACGCATTTTCGTTTTCTCTGCAGCTATTGTTATAAAAACATTTCGACCCTCCAGTAGTGATGCTTGTAAAATAGTCATGAATTTTACTAGTATCAGTAAATAGAGGTGACATATCATGAAAATCTGACTTTTTCCGTGTTTAAGTGCTATAATCAGGTCCCCGGTACATCTACCAACCCAGCAAACGTGAAAAAGAAACAAACCAGTAAATTTTCTGTTAAAATTTTCTCTGCAAACTTGTGAAAAAATGAGCGTGTCGCTAACCCCCTTGATGCAGAAAGGGGATCTTATTATAATATTACCGCCCCTTAATCTGCATGTTTCCAACCATGGCACCGTTACTGTGTTTTCGCAAGCGACAACAGTGTACTAGTTCTAACGCCATGGCAAAGGTTCGAGCAAAGCATGCTAACTGTTCTGTCTTTGGCTGCACAGACAAGCACAGAACACTATTTAGAGTCCCAACCTCAGAGGAGACAAGAGAGCAGTGGATTTATTGATTTATTTACTGTATATCACACTCCTGCCACTCAGATCTAATTTAACATGTCATTTCTTTCCCAGCTGTTTACCTTCACAGACATAACCGACTGTGTTTGTAACTTATGTGTGTTTTTAACATAAACTTGTGTGTATCTGACAGATTAAGTGCAAAAAGACATGAAAGAGAAGTTAGTTTACACTCTTAAAAATAAAGGTGCTTAAAAAGGTTCTTCACACGATGCCATTGAAGAGCCATTTTTGGTTCCACAATGAACCATTTAGTCAAAGGTTCTTTAAAGAACCATCTCTTACCTTTTTATAATCTGAAGAACCTTCTTTTGCCACAAAGAACCTTTTGTGAAACAGAAAGGTTCTTCAGATGTTAAAGGTTCTTTATGGAACCATTTAGACAAAAAGTTTCTTCTATGGCATCGTGAAGCACCTTTATTTTTAAGAGTGTAGTATTCACATGCCATGTGACAGATGCTTTCTGTGCGTGTGCTTCGGATGTGTGCACTCAGAAAACCCTATGTCAGAAGTTTCAACTAATATGGCTTTAAAATGCATGATTTCACTGCGATAGACATGATAATCAAAACCAAACAGATGTTATTTGGTAGAGTATCTGAGGAACGAGCTGTAAAGGCACAGCCCTATTCTGGAAAAGGGGGCGGGTACACTCTTAAAAATAAAGGTGCTTCATGATGCCATAGAAGAACCTTTTTGTCTAAATGGTTCCATAAAGAACCTTTAACATCTGAAGAACCTTTCTGTTTCACAAAAGGTTCTTTGTGGCGAAAGAAGGTTCTTCAGATTATAAAAAGGTAAGAAAGAGATGATTCTTTAAAGAACCTTTGACTGAATGGTTCTTTGTGGAACCAAAAATGTTTCTTCTATGGCATCGCTTGAAGAACCTTTTCAAGCACCTTTATTTTTAAGAGTGTAGCAGCAGCTCATTTGCATTTAAAGAGACATAAACAACGAAACACGAAAACAGCCTGTTTCTGCTTCCACTCAAAATAGGCATTTTGAAAATGATATAATAAATGATCTGTGGGGTATTTTGAGCTGGAACTTCACAGACACATTCTGGGGACACCTGAGACTTATATTACATCTTATAAAAAGGGGCATCCTTTAAATGATTTGCCTGTAGAAAATTAGATACCTGTGCAACTAACAAACTAAAAGCAATCACAAAAACACAGCTATGTCCTTTTGCTCACTGGAAACGTGTAAAACAAAACCTCTCCCACAGAAATACTGCCGAGGTAGATGGCTGAACATGTGCTGCGATAAAACGAGACACGAATGAGCTGCTGCCAGACGCTGCTGTCATGCTCTGCCAAAAACCCCGACCAAGGGCACGATGTCCCACCACCCTCCATCCACAGGCCCGGTCTGATCTGTGCTGATGAGCCGGTTTCGGCCTCACGCCGCAGGACGCCTCTGCCTGTGCTCATCCAAATTGGAAGGTTACAAATATTAGCGGTCAGTCTTAACCAACACACTGGCAACATGGTGAAGGTGACAAACGATGTGGATTTCAAAGGAATGCATGCCAGTGAATAAATCAGTGGTCTGTTTTTGTGACAAAGACCACCAAAGCATGCTAAACAATAATGAGCGCTGGAAAGCAGTGCTGTAGAATGTAGTTTGTCTTTTCTCTGTAGCATGAGGAGTTTGGCACGACTCAACAGTTCATGGAACAAACGCGGTGAGAAGCTGATGTGGGCGGAGGCATCAGAGCTGAAAGACATCCCGTCGCTCCAGAGTCTCCTCCATACACAGACTTTACTAATGTAAGTGTGAATGGGAAATATCTAAGATATAATTTATGCAAGTAATTATATATAAGTAATGATGCTGAAAATTCAGCTTTGCATCACAGGAATAAATTATATTTTAAAGTATGTAAAAATAGAAAACTATTATTTTGAATTCTAATAATATTTCACAATATTACTGCTTTTTTCTGTATTTTTTTATTTTTTTTATCAAATAAATGTGGCGTTAATGAGCATAAGAGCGTTCTTTAAAACATTAGAAATCTTACTGATTCCAAAATTTTGGTGTGTATATCTACTGACTGCTGTCAGTAAAAAAAAAAAAAAAAAAAAAAAAAAAAAATATATATATATATATATATATATATATATATATATATATATATATATATACAGTGGTGTGAAAAATTGTTTGCCCCCTTCCTGATTTTTTATTTTTTTGCATGTTTGTCACACTTTAATGTTTCAGATCATCAAACAAATTTAAATATTAATCAAAGATAACACAAGTAAACACAACATGCAGTTTTTAATTGAAGGTTTTTTTTTTTTTTTTTTTATGAAGGGAAAACAAAATCCAAACCCACATGGCCCTGTGTGAAAAAGTGTTTGCCCCCACCCATAACTGTGGTTTATCACACCTGAGTTCAGTTTCTCTAGCCACACCCAGGTCAGATTACTGCCACACCTGTTTACAATCAAGAAATCACTTAAATAGGACCTGCCTGACAAAGTGAAGTAGACCAAAAGATCCTCAAAAGCTACACATCATGTTGAGATCCAAAAAAATTCAGGAACAAATGAGAAAGAAAGTAATTGAGATCTATCAGTCTGGGAAAGGTTATAAAGCCATTTCTAAAGCTTTGGGACTCAAGCGAACCACAGTGAGAGCCATTATCCACAAATGGCGAAAACATGGAACAGTGGTGAACCTTTCCAGGAGTGGCCGGCCGACCAAAATTACACCAAGAGCGCATCGACAACTCATCCAAGAGGTCACAAAAGACCCCAGAACAACATCCAAAGAACTGCAGGCCTCACTTGCCGCAGTTAAGGTCAGTGTTCATGACTCCACCATAAGAAAGAGACTGGGCAAAAATGGCCTGCATGGCAGAGTTCCAAGACGATAACCGCTGCTGAGCAAAAAGAACATAAAGGCTCGCCTCAGTTTTGCCAGAAACCATCTTGATGATCCCCAAGACTTTTGGGAAAATACTCTGTGGACTGACGAGACAAAAGTTGAACTTTTTGGAAGGTGTGTGTCCCATTACATCTGGCGTAAAAGTAACACAGCATTTCAGAAAAAGAACATCATACCAACAGTAAAATATGGTGGTGGTAGTGTGATGGTCTGGGGCTGTTTTGCTGCTTCAGGACCTGGAAGACTTGCTGTGATAAATGGAACCATGAATTCTGCTGTCTACCAAAAAATCCTGAAGGACAATGTCCGGCCATCTGTTCGTGACCTCAAGCTGAAGTGAACTTGGGTTCTGCAGCAGGACAATGATCCAAAACACACCAGCAAGTTCACCTCTGAATGGCTGAAGAAAAAACAAAATGAAGACTTTGGAGTGGCCTAGTCAAAGTCCTGACCTGAATCCTATTGAGATGAGGTGGCATGACCTTAAAAAGGCGGTTCATGCTCGAAAACCCTCCAATGTGGCTGAATTACAACAATTCTGCAAAGATGAGTGGGCCAAAATTCCTCCACAGCACTGTAACAGACTCATTGCAAGTTATCGCAAACGCTTGATTGCAATTGTTGCTGCTAAGGATGATCCAACCAGTTATTAGGTTTAGGGGGCAAGCACTTTTTCACACAGGGCCATGTGGGTTTGGATTTTGTTTTCCCTTCATAATAAAAAAATTAATTTAAACACTGCATGTTGTGTTTACTTGTGTTATCTTTGATTACTATTTAAATTTGTTTGATGATCTGAAACATTAAAGTGTGACAAACATGCAAAAAAAAAAAAAAAAAAATCAGGAAAGGGGCAAACAATTTTTCACACCACTGTATATATACATACCCAAATCTGTAGCAGGTGCGTCAAGTAAATATTCACAATAAACCAAAGATTTATAAATCCCACAGGCGCAGACCCCTCAGACTTGCTTAGTAACTAAATACCTTTAATACGTAAAATTTCAGACCATTTTTTAAATACAAAGACTGAAATAATATTTTCTTAAAATGTATACTACAATAATATTTATTTACAAGTTTAATAAAATTATATATTTTTACAGTATATAGATATGTAGTTAGTATTATTTGTTATTGTATGTGTTGTACAGTGTTATTTTATCATTGAGATACTAGTCATTAATATTTTGAATCAGTTTTTATATTTTCCATTTTCATTTTTATTTTAAAGTTTTAGTAATTTTGTTATGCTTTTTGTCATTTTAGCAGTTTTTAATGTACATCTATGTAGTTTTTATTGAATTAATTAATAAAACATTTAAAAATGATTTGTAAATATGATTGTGCTATGGATGTAGAATAGTACAGTACGTAAGACAAGCTCTATATAAATGCTTTATATATATATATATATATATATATATATATATATATATATATATATATATATATATATTTCTGTCATTTAGCAGATGCTTTTATCCAAAGCGACTTACAAATGAGGACAACAGAAGCAATCAATTGTAGTATTAAAACAACTAAAACAGATCCAAAACTAAAAGCTAAAACTTTATAAATACTGTATATACACATTTAAAAATAAATAAATAAATAAATTAAATAAAAATGACAAATGCATACAACAAAATTTCAAAACTTAACATTTAAATGAAAACAAAAAATAAAGCTAAAAACAATATATTAAAGAACAAAAGGTATGTGTATAATAATGATTCTAACATAACACTAAGCCAAACACCAAAAAAACAACTACATATATGTGTATGTACAACCACACACACATGCATATATATATATATATATATATATATATATATATATATATATATATATATATACATCTATAAATTCAATATTCTTTCATTTCCACGTAGTTTGTTGAAGTACTAAAATAATTAAATAAAACTAAAACTTAATAAAAAACCTATACAGACATAATCATAAAAAAAAAAAAACCCAGTAAAATGACAAACATTACTCCAACACACATGCTAAAAAAACAACAACTTACACATAGTAAGAAATGGTTATAAAAACTGAAACAGAAGTGAAACAAGTAGTAGGAAAAAGGAGAAATAAAAAGCGATACTTTTATATATATATATATATATATATATATATATACATACTTATATATATATATATATATATATATATATATATATATATCTATAATATACAATAAAATGTGAACATATGTGACGTACTTTAGAAGCACAGCCCAACAGATTTTACAGGACAAAGACTTTCGGTAAATTTCAGGCCCTTAGTAAATAAGTTTTCCTAATTCACACAATGAATATGACAATGAAAAGTTTCTGTGCTGCTAACTGCACCAAACTGTGGAAGAATACGAGTGTTGTTCCTAATGAAAGCTGGAGCAGTCTGTGCGGGTTTGGAGCGCTGTTTGTTTGTGTTTGTGAGGAACGGCTGGGGGCTGCAGGTATAAAAGAGCTTCAGATTTGGGGAGAGAGACTGACAGCATGTTGGGACCCTGCGCACAGCTCATATTCATTTGAAAGACAACAGAGACCTCTTGACAGAACGAAACCACATACAAAAAATGTTTACATCTTGCAAACACTATGATTGCAACAAAAAAGCAAATCATATCAATCTTGTGTCTTTTGATCACACTTTGTTTGTGCTTTTGTCAGATGGTAAGTGGGGAAAACTCAGGGGTGATTCCAAATATTTAGAGTGGATTCTCAACATGTAAAGGCTGTATAAATATAGTGAGGATGTTATACAAATAATACAACTATGGAGGTCACAACATGACAGTGCTAATGAACAACTGCAGTCCTTCAGCGCCTGTTCAGTCTTCTTGGAGTCTGATTCCAATATATCCTGAATGTTATACCAGTTTGGGTGCTGTTTTGCATGTTATGTGCTGGCCCATGATTCAAGCATCGTTTAGTTCGTGAACTCTGCTTTTTCACACTCTTTTTGCTTCAGTGGTGCATGGTTTTGGGGACCCACAGCACTGCACTTTTCATATATCTATACACTTATTTCTAAAATGTAATTTTAAACATTTTAATTTTAAAAAAGAGAAAAATATTATTCTAAAACAGCAAACAAGTTTTAAAAAATATTAGTTTCACTTCACTTTAAAGTGATGTTGTTACAGTATAATTACACAAATAAGTATTGTGTATGTACTTACTATTGGGTTAAAGTTAGGGTTTGGTTTAGAGTTTCTTTAAATTATGCAGTAACGCTTTATTTTAAGGTGTCCTTGTTACACGTTACATATACTTACTATTAAATTAACAATAAATTATGCATAATTACATGCAAGTAACCAAAGTCCAATCCCAACCCTAGTAAGTGCATGTAGTTAATTAATATGTTAATTAATATTACTCAGTACTTAAATGTATAATTACACTGTAACAAGGACACCTTATAATAAAGTGTAACCAATTATGCTTTATTTAGTGTTATTACTGTAGTAAGTATGTAATATAGTAACATGCTTTAAAAAAATTAATTGGGACCTATTACCACAACTTAATGCATGGTTGCAAGTAAAAATAAAAAATAATAATAATAAAAAAAAAAAATCTAACTGATTGATTTAATTAAACCTTTTAAATTGCGAATGATATTTTATGAGTTCTGTTGACATAATGTTGATCATTATATTAAATTAATGCATAACCCTTTATCTATCCAATCTGAAATATGCAACTGGAAATGTGAAATGGTTCTGCATTTGAAAGTGCATTTCTCATAGAGACGCTTGTATATCTCGTCTGCCAGAAGGGGGACCAATCCTCCTTCATAAGACTCGACAGCAGTCCAGAGCTCCAGATCCAGCGACTCTCGATCCAGACGCCAGATCTTGCGGACGCCCCGCGGATTTTAATCATGCCTCTCTGTCAGTGTTTGAGAGCAGCAGGCTGACAATGATTTCCTCCGTGATTACGCACAGGGCGCGTCCCCGCGGGGATGGGGCCCCCTCTGGAGCCGTCCTCATGGCTTTGGGGGCCTCGCTTCCATTTTCCATTATTATGTGGACTACCGGAGCGACAGCGCAGAGCGAGACCTCGCAGGTTGGTGATGAGGAGGGAGCTCGCATGTTCCTCTCCGACTCTTGTTTTTTTTTTCTTTTTTTTTTTTTCTTAAACAGACTCATTTCTGATTCTCAGATGAAATGCGAAAATTGACAGTCTCAATTAGTCTTTAGCTCGTGCCAATGTAAGGAAATAATCAATTTTTACTCGTTTTTCGCTTCATTAGAATTTTTTTTTTTCGCACATTTACAGCGGCGTTCGAGATCTGTCGTGCAATGTAACAGATAATATCAAACATGAATATGATTTAACTGCGCGATATTAGCAGTTGGATATGGCATTTTAACTCTTCAGTTGCTCTAAACACATCTAGACCATCAGGAATTGACCAATACCACTGTGATTTTTACCTCGAATGTAAATGTGCAGTAAGGCTGAATGAGCTTCATGATCACGTTGGAGGAGATATAGATATATGTATATATATATATATATATATATATATATATGTATGATCTTCCGCGGGTTTCTGTAGGATGTCGCGCCGCAAACAAGCCAAACCAAGAGCTCTGAAAGGTAAGTGATCCTCCATACCTGTATAGAGGCTTTTCGAGAAACGAAAACTGAATTTTGTAGGATGTCAAACACCTTGTCACGGTAAAAGCATGCGTTATACAACACCGTTATTTCAGCGGCAGGATCGCTCAAGTGCGCAAATATGGGTTCGTTTGGATGTGCGAGCTTTATGAACAACTATATAACCCAAAGATTTGCTTTCTGAACTACTTGATGTGTAAAGGGTCCGAAAAATCGGAAACCTTGGTAAAGAAGGAATGCATGCCACTCTGCGCTGTGCTTTAGAGTTCATGTGCTGTAAGTGATCATATACGATCTGGATGTTAAATTGGCATGCAAGTTTGGAGTGACACATCACGTGACTGGAGCGGATCATGAAAGTGGGAGTTATACCAGCAGGATAAACATTACGACATGTATCGTTTGACCATTACAACATTTTCAGAGTTAGTGTCCTCATGTTGTTCTGATGTGTTCTTGCTTTGCATCCAAGACAGTGGGTCTGTTTGCGATCTTGAGAGTTTTTGGCAATGGTGATGTTCTTTATTTGTCGCATTGGATTTAATAACTGTTTGTAAACAAACTCAAACACGCAAGTGAATCAGACAGAGGATTCTTTTGAATTTTGAAGGAAAAAAAAAGACTGTAATTTCTGTTGCAATCAGGCATTCCGTTTTATTAATTCATTCTGACATTGTGAATAAGCACTATAAAATAATGCTATGTTATAATTACACAAAACAGATTACTGGTACATTATGCTTGGACCCATAGTAAGTGTCTTTATGTAATACCTTGTTTTTTCCCCCCTGTTGATCATAGATGGCACAAAATCTAAACTTGGCTATGCTCTTCTTAATTCTAAACTTGGCTATGCTCTTGCCATTTCATCTGAATTTAAACATATGTAAGATTTAGTCAGTCTAAACAGTTTTAGGTTAATTTATCAATTTTTTTGTCTCTAGAAAATAGTGATCTGACATTGTATTAAGTTAAATATCATTATTAATGGGGAATTTGTAGACACATTCATGCTAGATTAGTAGATGTATTTTATTTTATTTATTATTTGTTTTTAAAGTAAAAAGAAAAAAAATAGACCCTTAGGATAAGATGGCCCCTCAGATTTGGCACAGAAGGCCTTTAGTCGCATTTTGTTACTAGTGTTATTATTTTTGAAAAAAAAATAAAATAAATACAATTTACTGTAATTCATGAGGTTATTGTTTAATAATTCCATGAATTACATGTATATTTTAGACATCTTTGCTATCCATTAAAACTGGTAAGCTAATGTAGTGATTGCAGTTAAGACATATCTTCAATTAAATTAGATATGCAATTACATAAGTGTATGTCACTATGCCTGTATAGAATAAATATACCTTTCATATGAAGCTCTTTCACTAATGTTCTACTTGTCTGTCATTGATTATTCAAATATTTGACTAAACTGTCAAAACACAATTTTAAATAGAATAGTTTATTTAGCATTTTATGTTAATGCCACTTTGTGCTATAACAACTAAATTAGCAAATGTGTCTATTTCCCTTAAATAACATATCGGTTGATGCATCGACATCCTGCACGTGCTGAACTTATATCTAAATGTTATAATTTAGAAAGTAAATGCACATTGTTTTTAAGGAGGGCATCTTCCCCATCTTACCCTACTAGCATTTAAAATAATAATTTCATTCACTATACTTAATGTGTATACACATGTTTCTGTGCTGCTATTACATGCCTGCGAATGCATTTACTACATCTGTAATTAATTTCTGCAATTACATCTATAATTACACTGCTGACTCTACTGCTACCTCTTAACCCACATTTAAACCAATACTTACCCGTATCCAACCTCTATAGCAGCATAAGTGTTGCAATACAACACAAACACAATGAGTAAGTTGTATCAAACACTTAATTTTGATGCAACCAGTCAAAGACACCTACTTTGAAATTTTATGTTTTACATTGCATTAACTTTCTTTTAGTTCTTTTTTGTAGACATAATTTAATTGTTTGCATACAGTACACATTGTAATTTACGAGTGAATCAGGTAATAAACATGAATTAGATAAACTGTATAAATAATATTATGATGAATATAGCTTGCTTGAATTGAGTTGTATTTGTTATTATTTGGTTATTATGTAATTAAGTCTATAGCAGTGCGTTAGTAGGTGGAAAAATATGAGGACAAAGCTTTTGAATAGATATTAATGTAACATTAGCTCAATAAATAAAAGTGTTATACAGTCGTTATACAGTCTTTATATATACATTTGGCACTTTTATTCAAAGCAACTTTGCATTTAAGGTTTACATTTTACCAGTTTTACTGCTCATTCCTTTGCAGTTTCACCCATTATGTTGCGTTATTGGTGTCATGCTCTGCTGTTTGAGCTGTAAAGAAACACTCATTAGATTGAACCTTACACAGACTCTCTTACCTTCACTGTTCATACAGATGAAGCTCTGGCACTGGACGGGGTGATGTGTGTGATGGAGTGTAATGTGTAGGCCTGTAAAAGTGTCAGAGCACAGCACTAGAGGTGATGGAGGTCAGTGAGGGTGTGTGAAATCCTGTCCTCTCTCATCGAGACAAACTAGTTTAAAAATATATGAGCCGAGTGTTTGGATCTCAGGGAAGACATTTCATATACACATTTTTTTTCCTTACAAAAGGTTATTTTAATATATAATGTGCTGGACAAAGGTGACTGCGTTATTGCTTAAGGGAATAAATGTCCACAGGCCAAAGACATACATCATCCGCTCATATGCAAACACTTTTTCTTCTCACGCTGACATTTACTCAGAGCTGCCGTCTGCATTACACACACACACACACACACACACACACACACACACACACACACACGCTGGATGTCTTTGGCTGTGGTTTGCAGCGTTTGCTGTGCCACATTCCTCTCTGTCTCTGAGACAGAGCTGCTGACGGCCGTAAATGAGAGTGCCTTTATTTATGTTTGCTAGTTGGGTGCTTTTTTGAGGTGCATTTTTCAGAAATGCTCTTAAATCAGTAAAAAAAAAAAAAAAAAAAAAAAAAACAGCTCTGTGATGTTTCACATACAAATATTTTGATTGTATTAGATTACTGATCAATCAGTTTGCTGACTGATAAAATTACTTAATTTGTAATCTTTTGAGAAATGTCTGAACATGTTAAATGTTCGGCTGCTGTACACACGTTGTACTTATATTACTTATAAATTATCATATACATATACTGTATACATTATATTTAAACTGTGCATGATTATGTTTGTCATGATTTAGCAATGTATTGTTTTCTTTTTTAAAGGTGCATCGAATAGTCAGTAAATTTTGAATGTACTGCTTGTATAGTTTGTAGGTTTCTTTACTGTTCCTTGTTGATAATAAACAGTCAGCAGTATTGTATGCATTTAAGTTAACAAACATAGAAACTGTTCATAGATGTAGTTTCCTGTTAGTGGTCCATGATGAAAAGCTCATTAACTTTTTTTGATGTTACATTAAAATATGATGGTTATCATTGGAGAACATTAAGAGCCGTCAAGCAGAGCTGTCACTGATGCTGTTTCTTCTGTGATTTCTTATTGTGTTTTATAAGCGATGGCTTTCTGCTTTACATCTTTGGTCTAGTGCAGTTTAAAATGTCATAAACAAAACATTTTACTTCATAACTTTAAATAATTGCTATCCTTGAGGTTAAATGAGGATGATTATATTATTTTAGTAATGATTTATGTGTAGTTGGTGTCATACTTTTTTTTCACATGTGTTGACTTCATATACAGTCTGGCTTTGAGTCTTTGCCTGTAAAAGTTTTAGCCTCATGAGGGTCTCATTTCATACAGTAGTTGTGTTGTGCCGCTGTGATTGTGTCCTTTGCCCTCTGAAAACCCCCATCACACTCTTTACATCTGTGACATCAAGTCTGAAGAGTTTTACTTCAGAGAGTCGCTCTTGCTCTGGAAAATCCAATACATTTTAGAGGGATGCTGATGAATGTTTTTGAAATTTCAGTTTGGAGCAAAAAGCTTCATGTGTCTGTATATATTTTAAGAACAGTAATTTCTCAAGATTGAGTCAAATTCTCATTTTCTTTCCTTTATATGAAATATTCATCCACAGTCTATAAAGTTCTTTAGACGTTTTTTAGAAGCAGATCAGTATTTTTGTTCTCTCTATTAATGTATCCAACAATACAGTAAAAATTCACATGCACAAGTCAGAAATATCAATGTATGTAGCCTAATATCATAATAAAGAAAATAAAGCCTTATTAAAAGAAAGAAAAACCTAAATAATACAGCATAATATAATATAATATTATTTCTTAGAAAAAAATTCAGCTGCTTCACTGCTTATTACTATTTGTATAAAAGTTTTGTTCAATCAGTCTACAGTTCCCCTGAAAAGATATCATTGCATTATTCAATGCAGCCTTGTTAAAATGCATTTTTAAAATTCTTAAAATACTGCCCCTAATGTATGCATGTATGTGTGTGTATTTATATATACAAATAAATATACACAGTATACACGCATATTATGTAAACACAAACTTTTATTTTGGATGTGATTAATCTCGATTAATTGATTTGACAGCACTAAAATAAATAAATAA
This sequence comes from Spinibarbus caldwelli, assembly GCA_039654775.1. Lineage (NCBI taxonomy): Eukaryota > Metazoa > Chordata > Actinopteri > Cypriniformes > Cyprinidae > Spinibarbus > Spinibarbus caldwelli. The sequence continues at coordinate 2,483,630 of CM077235.1, read as the reverse complement.
AAATAATGCAAAATAATGCCAAACTACTGCAGAATATTTATTGAACAATAACCTTTCTTGTATATAAGCTACCTGAAAAAAAAAAAGAAGTGAAATACAAACAATATGTCCATAAGTGAACAGAGACTGGAGTGATATGTAAAAAAAAAATGCATTTTTGCACAAATGAACAACTATAATGTTTGTGCTTACTGTTGTAGCATTTATATGTGTCATCCCAAAATTCACTTAAAAATATGTAGATTGAATTCTGGCTAGTGTTAGTCATAGCTAGTCTCCTGATGGATAGTCGTTTGAGGAGTCAGTACAGACATGCTCTGTGCCACAGCATTTCTGCCATGTTGCCAGTAGTTCATGCATGTAACCTAGTTTGTTTGCATAAATGAATATGTATGTGTTTTTTGAATACTGTATGTTACTTTAATAAATCACAGTGCATTTTTTGTGTGTGTTTAAAATAGGTTATTGACCAACACAAATGATTCATGATGTAAAAGTCAAGATAGATGCAGTTAAATTGGCAGGATGTTAAATGGATTGTTGTGACACTTAGCTAGATAATGAAAGACACTTCAAGGGACAGTTAACCCAAAAATGAAAATTCTGTCATTATTTACTCAAGTTATTCCAAACCTGTCTGAATATTGAACATATTTTGAAGAATGTGGATAACCAAACATTCATTGGTCCCCTTTGACCTCCATGGAAAATTGTGGAAGTCAATGAGGACCAGAAACCTTTTGGTTAGCAACATTATTTTAAATATCTTCTTCTGTGTTTAGCAGAGGAAAGAAATTCTTACAGGTTTGGAACAGCTTGAGGGTGAGTAAATGACTGAATTTAAATTTTTGGGTGAACTATCCCTTTAATATTTAAAGATCTGGGATGCAAAGGTAGTTATTTTAGTTTGCAATAAGGGTGAGCCAAAGAGCACAATTATAATTTCTCCAGCTCTCCAGTCTGTCAGTTATGAGCCCTAGAGTATGAAATATACTGCCAGACTCTTCAGTATACTCTAGGAAGACTGTCTGGAGTACTGTTGCTTTTCAATCACATCTGCTAAATGGCAAGAAACTCAGTCAAATGATGATTTTGCAGTTTTGGATTATTTTGGCGGAAGTTTACTGTATCTTTGTGCTTGAGCAGAAAGCCTGCCTTTGTACAACTACTGTCCTTTCAGCTTAATTGTGTCAGATGGAGGACTTCTTTTTAAAGGTGCTTTTCAAAGCAGCGTTGTGCGCTGTCAGTCAGTGCCAGAGATCAGCGGGGAGGTCTCTTCAGGCGTCCCTTTCATCTGTGCCAGGAAATGAAAGTGCAGATAGTGGAGGTATAATGGAGACCGCAGGGGTAGAGCTGGAGTCTCCTCCCAGAAAGCTTCATTTCTCATGAAGCAGGTGGGAGTCTTTGTTCTCCTCCTACTTCTAAAATCCATTTAGTTCTCCACACCTGGCATACAGGAGGAACATTTCCTGTTTAATGGGTAGAGAATGAGTCTCTAATGAAGTGACAGGCACATTTTGCAGCACAAAGACTGTTTGTGGAACACTGGTATCGGTAAAAATTGCTTTATTGGGATATAACATTGTTTTATGTTTGTAGGCAATATGTGGGTTATTTGTAAGCTACATGTTGGCTGGAAAGGTGCCATTTGTTCAGTACATAAAAATGTAAAGATATTTCTAGAACTCACGTCAACAAAAGTAACCGTATTCACCATATACACTAAGGAAACATCATTAGGAGGTTGCATCCTCAGATTCGTGGTCAACAAAAATGAATTTTCAATGGCTCATTCTTAAATGATTGTTTCCATTCTTAAATTTTGTAACCACCTTGCAAAAATACTTATTTAATGTTAAAAAGTTATTTAATGTTGCAAAGTTTAAATCACAACATTATTTCAACCGCAGAAGATTTTGTAAAAGTTTAACAAATAATTATATATTTCAATCATGACAACTCTCTGAATGTTTTTAGAATGTTAATTCATATGACAGTGTTAATGTATTTGGTCATGGTGGACTAGATCTACACTGCTGGCACAAAACAAGTATGGACTGGCTACTGCCAAAATATACACAGATATTGTGCTGAATGTATAGCCATAGCCTACATAAATCCTGCAGCAGATCTAGACAGGTGGTGCTGGGGGATGTGGAGGGTTATAGTGAACATTTAAATTAGGGCTGCACGTTTAATCGAAATTAAATCGCAATTAGGCAGATGCTGCGATTGTCGTGCATATCTTTCAGTGAAGCACGGCTCTGTGATCCATAGTAAATCTCCATTCAAAGGCCAGAGGGGGCTCTCGCAACGAAACTCCAAATACGCCCCGAAGAAGAAAGCCAGGAAATGCCTATAGCGGTTGCTGAATAAACAGAAGATTAAACAGATTTCATTTGATTCAGTGTGACTAATAAACACACGACTACGGCAATATATGGTTTATCTGAGTTCTTATTATTATAATTTTCATTATAATAAAGTATATTGCAATGCATATATCACTGCTTAGTATACTATGAAATATGTTGCGTGCCTTATTCTGTGTAAGAAGCCACATCATCTCACAGAAGGATTTATTTCAAACACTCGGCTGACGTTATGAAGTGAGTTTGGAGTAAAAACATGTTATTAAATGTGGTATTTTCACGTGCTTTCAGATGGAGCAGCATTTACTACACAGAGCTGTAGTTCACTGAGAAGCTATGCAAACAGCTGATATTATCGTGAACGATTTATTTGATTTCATAATCGTACGACTGTATCATCTGCGATATTTTTGCGTAGCTTGTCAGAGAACTACGGCTTTGTGTAGTAAATGCTGCTTCACCTGAATTTAGGTGATGGAGATTCACAGAATCACAGAACCGGCTTTACTGACAAAATGTGCATGACAATTGTGTTCGATTAATTATGCAGTCCTAATTTAATTGTTGAGAAAGCTAATCTCATTGGCTGAAGAATCAGCAGAGGCCAATCAGCTTGCACCATGTAATAAATGATGTGATTGCAAGCCGATTGCATGTAAAGGACCTATCAACCTGCGCCATCTAGAGTTTCATGACTGAGCTAGATACATATTATGGAATGCTCTGATATCCTTTTAGTTTTCCTCAGCTGACATTCAAACTAATGTTTTATTGTGAATATGAGATTGAGTTGAAGAATGAATGCTGTATCATATGCAGGTAATCACACTCGCTCAGTCAATCTCTCTCTCATAATACTCAACTGTATATAATACAGTGAGCTTTTAATACAGTAATACAATAAACTTTTAATGAAGCAACTCAACGTTCCTTCGTTACTAGTTCTAAAGTGACATTTTCGAATTAGTAACAGAGGTTTGGGCTCAGCTGTTAAACTGTCAACTTTAGATTTCAATCCTTGGCATAAGGAAGTAATTCTGCACAGAAGAGGAGTTTTTAAGACACCCTGTTGTTGTTTGTTATTTATTTGCAGACATAAATATATGTAATTTCAGTTAGAGTGAGAGTGGGTCTGTCTGCTGTGGGCTTTAAAGGACATCATCTAACGGTCAAATTCTCTTTCTCAGTGACTGTAGAAGACAATGTGTCAGAAGAGCTACAGAGCCACAGGCAGTCTGCTGGTTTAACCGGTAATGTTTTGTTCTGTTCTTTCAGCAGCGAAAGCTCTGTGCATTTGTAAAAGCTATGTGGTGCATGATTTACATACAGATTTAGGTTTGACATAACAATAGAAGTGGAAGTGGAAAAGTGGAATTTAAAACGTTCAAATCAGCTGATGCAAAGGTAAATGATGTTTTAAACTGTCATAGAATTTCCATACAAGACACTTCAAAGCAATATAAGGAAACTGTGTGGTTCCGCTGGGGCCAGATAGTTAGTACCACAAGTGTTGTAAGGATTTTGTGGTTTATAATGCAAATAATGCAGATGACACATACTGTTGCTGTATGGTTGTTTGAGGTCAAGAAATCTGACATTTTATATGGCATAGTCTTTTCAACATTTCTATGATGAAGTTGCATATTCCAGAATGATAACACCATTATACATATATACTAAACAGATTCAAATGCAGTTCCTCGAGCGTGGAGTGAATTCATTTATTCCTCAAAGATGTTTGTCAGTCTGCCATTTTATTTTTCCAAATTTGCTTATTATTTATTTTAAACAGAATGCATTACTAGAATGAACGTGTTCCATATAGAGTTGTCTCTGTACCAAGATTTCAGTAATTGGTACCAAAAACAGTGAAAATTCATGATACCAGTTAATTCAGGAAAACTTAATTTTATTAATTTAACTTTTTAACTATTTTCAAAGTTAAATATTGATGCAAATTAATAATTATCAATAAGTGAAAACAATGGCATGTAACCTTCATGTAGTTTTCCATTAAGTATGCAAATGAAGTAAGAAAATGATGAATTTCAAGCAATACAACAAAAATCGTGAAGGCTCTCTGTGCAGTTACAAACTCTAGATGACTTTTTGAGTGTGTTTTATTCATTAGTTGTGTTTGATTATTATTAATGACATACCTGGCAGCAGCAGGTCTGTCAGTCTACATTTGCACTGCAAGAGCTTTTTGAAGCCGTGTGTTTTTTCAGCTAATATTGACCTTTTCAGTTGAAGAAAAGTGGAAAAGAATCTGAGACTGAAGCTGCCAGTAGCAGTTGTTAAATGTATTAGCATCATACTGAACTTTAATGTAATTAATTTAGCCAGCACTTTTACAAATGTGTCCCAGAGATCATCTTCACTTTTCAGAGATCCATTATGTGGACATGTTATGCCTTAATGTGTCCCAGCTCATTTCTTTGTGCCATGAAAGTCAACCCAGATGGATAATGTATATATATGAATCTGATTTGCACGTGGCAGTGCAGCTCTTTGTGCTGTTATATGGACGTGTAGGAGCGGATGTGAGTTGTGGTGGTTCAGTAGATGAATGCCTCCTGTCATGCATGTGGCGTTCAGCGGCGGTGAGCAGTAATCAGGTCATGAGTGAGTCCAACGGATCTGCTGCTTCATTTGTCTCATGTAAAGGTCAGTTCTCATGTGTGTTTATTTTAAAGCTCATATGGATGATGGTACCTGTGAGCCTGTCATCCGTTAGTGCAACAGCGACGCTGGTGTGAAGACATAAATACAGTACAACGGATGATGAAAGCATCTGATATTTCAGGCCAGCAATAGTCAAACTGTGATATTTAAAATTTGTTCAGAGTTCTTTCTTTCAGATCTAAAAGATGTCAGAAAACAGGACTTAAACATACAGTTCTACCGATGCATTTACTTTTTGCAGAATGTTAATAATTTTTTAACAAAATAAGATGTATCATAAAAATTGCATGTTATTTTTATTTAGTACTGTTCTGAATATGCTGTTTCACATAACATACATCTACATATAGTCCACAATACAAAATAATAACTAAATTTACACAAATTAACAATTGTTTCAGAAGTTTACACCCCCCCCCCCCCACTCTTAGCAGAAAGTGTTAAGAAAAAAGAGAACTTTATAGAAAATAAAATCATTTTGAGCTTAAGCTATTACAATTGGTAATCAGTTAATTTTTTGCTTTAAATGATATGCAATTTCAGAATAAAATCACAGTTTTCCAGATAGTGGACATTACAAGTAGAACTTGTAGTAAAAGTTTTTTATTTATTTATTTATTTATTTTTTTAAAGGTATAGCTACTAATTACATCTTTAACAGTGTAATTAGATTACTGTACTAATTACTCTCACTAAAAAGTATTGCTTATTACTAATTACCTTCTAAATCCCACATCAACCTCAACTAGTTGAACAATACAAGGATAGACATGAAACGGCTCTTTTAGTTCTTTCAAATAAATAAAATAAATTATTCTTGAACTGACCAAAGTATTTAAAGGGAGAAAAAACATACATTAAAACATAAATTTTAACATTAGATGTCAAAATTTGATGTTAAAAGATGTTCTGTATCTGTAGTCTATACAGTATTCAATGCAATTACACCAGAAGTAACTGTAATTAAATTACAGAGAAATTAAGATTAATCACTTACTTTATTTTTAAAGGGAAAAGTAATTAAATTATAGTAGTTAATTACATGGTAATGCATTACATCCAACACTATCTATCTATCTATCTATCTATCTATCTATCTATCTAGCATTAACTACCTCTACACAGTATTATGGATAGGCAAGTAAAAAAAATAAATGTGATCAGGTCATGTACTTTATTTTATATGTGACGGTCTCATAGAGTCATGCACGTCGTTCACATAATTTCTGGAAACTTATTTAAGAAGTGTGAAAAGTAATTTCCTCCTGCTCATCCTAACAGCACGAGCAGCATTGGGAGAAAAAGACCTCCGGTGCTGCACCAGATGTCACTGAGCTGACCGAGGAAGAATGCAGACGTGCACAGAGAGTTCAGTGATAATGTGCAATAAGCAACAGTATATGAGCAACACTGCTGTTCTGGGATCAGTGTCTTCAGCTGTATTCTGCCTGTGCCTCAATACAACCACACGCATCTCTCTCACCGTCTCGCTCTCTTATAAAACTTGCCTTTATTTTACTGCTCTGGTTTGTGTTGTTTTTTGGAAGAGAATATGAGTCCAGGAGTGCATTAGACTGAGTGTGTGTGTGTGTGTGTGTGTGTGTGTGTGTGTGTGTGTGTGTGTGTGTGTGTGTTAGAGAGACTGGACCGATTAGAGAAAGAAGATCGATAAACAGAATGAACTTGCTGCTGAAGGAATTAGAGAAAAGAGGGGAAAGAGAAATCACTTATTCATGGCATTTGCTGTATTGATAAAGCAGCACACACTTTTCACGTTCACTACACAGTCTGTTTCATTGGAATATATATTTGAATTTTACATTTTCTTGAACAGACAGAGCTTGACCTGTGCTTTACGGTCATGGTCACCCTGTTATGGTTTATTATGTGATTATGACTGACAGCACATTATCTCTTGTTTATTGGACTGTCTGACAGTAAAATAAATAATATATCATCAGTTACACTCAACAGAAGTGTGTCTTTTAGATCTCCTATCGGTAGGACAGGACTGTGTGAGATTTGTGTACGTTTGCCTTGTTGGAGACAGGGTTTGTTACATGAAAAGCAGTGCAGGTTTCAGAGTGTGACTTTATGCTATAAAAGAAAAACCAAGGAGATTGTCTAAGTGCTTGTGTTTTAGTGAGTTCAGTAATGCTCACTGCACTGCTTTGTGCGGCAGCTCGTGTGTATTCCAGGAAAGCGGTCAAATCCTCAAACATCCCGTTATTGATCTGTCTCACTGCAGTGCACATCAATGACAGCATCTCCAGAGGATTCTTGCACAAGGATTGTTAAAGTTCAGACCTTACAGCTGGTAGGTTGAAAATAATCTTAAAATAACAGCTTGGTGCAGGTCATTTTTCATTGAGTTCGTTCAGGATTTGCTTACGCTTGACTTGTTATTCGCCATATGTGAGTTAATCTTGGTAAATAAACAGTTATGTAGTATTAACTTTAACCACAACATACTTAATCTGATCATGCAATGTGACTGCATGAGTATTCGTGTGTATTTTATGTAAAGTGCAGTTCTGCCACTTTGCACAGTCACTAAAATGTACAGTATTGACATACTGACTGCATTTAAAACAAATTATTTATGAATTAACTTTACAGACATACAAATTTTTCAAATCCTTATTTAATATATTAATGTTTAATTCGTGGAATTAATCGGTTGATTCTGTTGTATTAATGATCAAACGCAGTTGGCTCATTTATTTAATTTGATATTATAACATTTCATTCTGCTCTGTGTGACTTCTGCTGCCAGCTCATTTTAAATGATTACATAATTTTAATCAAGGCTACACTTTAAAATCTTAAAAGGAATCAAAGTTCTGTAATCATTTTATAATTACTTATCATGTAATATTTATTTTGTTTGCATCGTGGGATGTAAAACCATATGACCATAAAATATAGAAAAGCCCATAAATCATAGAAGTAATCAGTTTTATTCATGCACTGTATTCCAAATTCATTAAAATTTTCAGTATGTCCATATTATGCATATGTATTTTGAAAAAGTTTTAGGACAAACCTTGTAAAAATCCAAAATCCGCTTGTCAAACAGCTATCCAGCTTCTAAACAGTTCAGCCTCTTCTGATTGAACAAAAGTTATAATAACAACAACAAAATGTCTTTAATGCAAAAAATAACTCTAAAGGCCTTATATTAGTTTAGTGTTACCATGGCAGGTTTGAATTATCAAATGTCAGTTCATCAGATTGTGGTTGCAGGAAACCTAGAATTATTTTTCTGAGTGCCAGCGAACCAGTTTGCCAAGAAGACGTGATGAGATGTGTGCAGAAATTGTTGTATTTTCTGTTGCTTGAGAGTATTTTAGCAGCCAGGATTTGAGTAAGTACTAGTTGTCATATGAGAGAATTAATAGCTACAAAACTAAACACCATCTCTCAAGTGTTCTACAGTTAAAATCACACCACATGTGACTGAAACCTTCTGTCAGGGGTGTGGTGAAGAAGGACTCAGATGCAGAGTAGGAATGCAGGGAGAATTTATTTATTGTCACAAAACATAAAATAACATAAACAATATTTAACTGCCGCTTAGGCTTGAGGAGATTCCGTAGCTGGCCGGCAAACACTGCGGCCACACAAGCTGCCGGACGTCCGTGCTACGAACCCTGCAGCACAGGGGAACAGAGAGTCAGAGACAGAGGCATGCACACGTAATGCGAACATATGCAAGAACAAACAATCTACTCACAACGAGGAACAGAAAGGTAGAGACATATAAGTGAGTGGGGGAACGAGCGACAGGTGGGGGAGAGACGACTCGTGATTCACGCACCCCCGCTGAGGGATCAGCGCTGATTACCCGGACCACGAGCCGCCGAACCTGACAGGACAACACAAACCACAAGAGGAGCCGGAGCAGCCCCCTGACCCGTGACAGTATCCCCCACCTCAGGGACGCCTCCTGGAGTCCCCGGAGGACTCACCATGACGCTGATGAAACTGATCAATGAGATCGCGGTCCAGAACGTCGCGAGCCGGAATCCAGCATCTCTCCTCCGGACCATAACCCTCCCAGTCTACCAGGTATTGGTAACCTCTGCCCCTACGCCTCACGTCAATGAGCTGCCACACCGTATAGGCCAGTGACCCCTCGATGAGGCTGGGAGGCGGGGGGGCGGAGGTCAGGGGTCAGAGGGGGGAGCGAAAGACGGGCTTAATCTTAGAGACAGGGAAAACCGGGTGGATCTTCATAAACTGTGGGGTTAATTTGAGCCGCACCGTCACCGGACTGAGCACCTTGGTAATGGTGAACGGTCCAACAAATTTGGGTCCCAGTTTACGTGAGGTAAGTCTGAAGTTGATGTCCTTAGAAGACAGCCAGACCTTCTGACCGCACACGTAAAGTAGGGTCTTGGTATGGTGACAGTCCGCCAACGCCTTGTTCCTCTGGCCAGTCTGAGTGAGGGCTTCTCTGGCGATCCTCCAAGTACGGAGGCATCTCTGAATAAACACATGCACGGAAGGAACAATGGTATCGGATTCTTGAGAGGGGAATAAAGGTGGCTGGTAGCCTAAACAGCACTGGAAGGGCGATAAAACCGTAGACGAGACCGGGAGGGAGTTATGCGCGTACTCGACCATAGTTAACCTGGAACTCCAAGATGACGGTTCAGCAGACGCCACACAGCGTAGAACTCTCTCCAAATCCTGGTTGGCACGCTCAGCCTGACCGTTAGTCTGCAGATGGTATCCAGAGGATAGGCTTGCAGTTGCCCCCAGCTGTCGACAGAACTCTGTCCAAAATTTTGACACAAACTGGGGACCCCTGTCAGAGACCACGTCCACCGGGAGGCCATGAATACGGAACACGTGATCCAAAACAATAGTCGCTGTCTCCCTCGCTGAAGGTAATTTGGGGAGGGGAATAAAATGGGTCGCCTTTGAGAACCTGTCCACCACAGTGAGGACAACCGTCCTGCCGTTAGAAGGTGAGAGAATAAAACCCAGGAATGGAACTGACCGTGCATGAAACTCACACTTCTCCACCCTGGCAAATAAACAATTCTCTAGCAGCCGCTGGAGCACCCGCCTGACGTGACATGATCGCGCTCGTTCTGGGAGAAGATCAGGATGTCGTCGATGTAAACAAAAACGAATTGATCGACCATGTCTCTGAGCATGTCGTTGACGAGTGCCTGGAAGACTGCCGGGGAGTTTGAGAGCCGCCGAACCTGACAGGACAACACAAACCACGAGAGGAGCCGGAGCAGCCCCCTGACCCGTGACATCTTCTTATCAAGAAGCTGCTATTGTTGTGTTTTGAGACAGTGAGGCATTAGATAATTGCTACATCCTTGAGGAACAGATGCTTAGAACCCTGATGGAAACCATGAACCGATTGTTGAAGAGGCCATTGAGTCTGATGAAGATTCAATTGATTTGTCTCCTTGTTGCATTTATTTTAGTATCATAAGGGTCCATATTACTAGCTTAAGAGTACATACTATTACTCTAAGGGGCCGTACACACATAACACATTTTTTCCATTCCAATATGCTACTTTTCCATTGCTTTTCTATGTAAACATACGCTAGATGGATGTCTTGCACATGAGTGCCATGTTTTAAGATGCTGTGTCAAGTTTTGAACTTTTTAAACTTTTACACATAACACCACTCATTAATGTCAGTTTTAAAATAGTGGACCATTCAGAAGACCTGGAGGCGGGGCAAGCATTGCAAGATTTTGTTGACAGTATCAAGTTTGCATGGCTACTGTTTATTTGACAACAACATTGCAGAGGAGGCATTTTGCGCTACGCATTTTTTAAAAACCAATCCTGAGCACTGTGTCTTACGTTTTTAGATGCAAAGACGCGTTCTGTGGGAACGTCCCCTAAAATAATAACATGCACCCTTTAGAGGTTCGAGAAGGTACAATGGTTTTACTTTTGAGGATACTTCCCCACCGACAAGCCCCTAAATTATAGAGAAAGTATGTGTTAGATGACCACAAACAGACATGGCAGAGTAGAATAAACCAGTCATGACAGCAAGAATGTTTTTCTTGTAATTGTTTCTGTCTGGGAAAAGAGCCTTCTGATAGTACATTAGGGGTGCATGATAATGGTAAAAAAGGTTATGATTATTTTGCTCAAAAATATAACCATGATTGTTAATTGCGATTAATGTTATTTATTTATTTATTTTTTCACATTTCATCAGAATTATTTGACTTTAATGCAAGGACAAATCAAGACAACGTACATGGTTTGCTCACAGATTTAGTCGCAGCAAACAGCGCAAACAATCACGAAAGAAAACAGACTTGCTGTATTACACTTTTATTTTAGCAGAATATCGCAACAGAGATCGCTAAACTCCAACTTAGATGTTTACCTATGTTTTCAGCTCATCAGCGCTTTTACGCATGATTGCCAGGTTGGGAAGATTACTGGGCAGAAAATGTATAAATTTTAAAAGCTCTGATTGGGGGATTTAATCTCTTGACATCTGGCAACCGCAGCCATGAAAGCTTGAGGAGGCTTGTTACCAATGCAAGATGACGCAAATGGCAAATTAAAATGAAACATTTCAGGATAAATATTCAGCGGGCAAATATTGCAGATGATTATGCTTAATAAATCGAGAGAAGCAGGAATTGTGACCATGGTTAAAATATGATTCATCATGCAGCCATATATTACATTATCACATATGTAATCTATCAGATCTATTCAATTCCATTCCTGGAGGACCACAACCCAGAGTTTATTTCCAATCACACTCATAGAGGATGCTGAAAATCACTCCCAAAGCCATACCTCTGGTGTTTTAGGTGGTAGTGAGTGGATTTCTTCTCCATTTGGAGCGCAGCTCATTTAAGACAAACATTTTGCTCTGAGGAATGAGCAGATCAGCATTGACGTTTGAGACGAACAGCTCAAACACATGGAGCTTTTCTTTCTCCTCCTCCTCAATGCATTATCAAATGCATAACAACAAGAACGCATTGTTGTTTTCAAAGGCCAGTCCATGACAATTTGTCTGCAACATTGGCTGGTAGATACAATTACCTTCAGTTGCCTGGTCATACTGAACAATCAATGTTTTTTGCTAATAAAAAGAAATGCAAGAGCAATCAATAAAATTATTGCTTGAGCAAAAATATCTCTGAAAATGTTGTTTTAATATGTCTGCTTGTCTCTAATGTGAGAACAGATATTAAACTATTGATGATTGGTCCCACAGATCCAGACGCTGCTGCTGCTGAGATTGAGTCAAAGGATGAAGAAGATGGACGTCTGAGGAGCCACATCTGTCCTGAGGAGGAGGAAGAGGAGGAGGAAGAGCAGGCGTTTGAGCCCCTGAACACACTCACTCCACACAAGAGTCATCAGTGTCACCTCACAGGTAAATAATGGACACGCCATATAGATACTTCTTTAAATTACACACACAACATTGCATGATGCATTAGTCGAACAGACAATAGACACAAGCTGCTTCCAAAGGATTTGTGAAGCCAATATAAAAACTAAAAAAATAATCCTAAACCAGTGACAAAAAACAAAAAAAAACAAACTATATTTTCTATATTTTCCATCTTAAAGTGATTTCCAGGGACTTTTTTATTTTATTTTTATTTTACTTTTATAAGGGCAAATTTTCTAACCTTATTAAATGTATGCAATTAGAATAATTAAATACTGTAGGGATGATACTTTGCACTGCAGAAGTGCCACAGAAGCTGCATCTGAAGTGGATTTAGATGTCTTTACACAGACTGTAGCTCTGTGTAATGTGTAATGAGATGCCATGAATGCATTTACGCTGCAGTTACATTTGCTTAAATTATGTTATTAGATTAATGTTTTCAATATAAAATATGCAAAATATAGAACTATAAAATGATATTTAAATATGAAAATAAAACCAGCAGTAGGCAGTGAATGGTCACTGAGTCACTGATTCACTAACTAACCGTTCAAAACTGCTGATTCATTCAAGAATGAAGCAAGTGACTTGCTGATTTCTGAAGCATGTACAACCATACTACTACTATTTCTGCCATAAAATATGCTAAAAATAGTAAGAGTAGTATACTAGTATGCAGTTTCGACTTTAGCAATTATGAAGGGGCTACTGATTCATTGACTCACCCGATTCACTCATAAACACTGAATCATTCAGCAACAAAACACCACTGTGTTGATCAAGAGATGGAATGCTTGGCAAAATAGAGGAAAACTGTCCACATTGACAATATTGTATCAAAAATATACTTGAACTTATACATAAACATAAAAACATAGAAGATATTTTGAAGAATGTGGGTAACCAAACAGTTGATGGTAGCCACTGACACCCATACTGTTTTTTTTCCCAGACTATAGAAGTCAATGGCTACCATCAGCTGTTTGGTTACCAATGTTCTTCAAAATATCTTCTTTTGTGTCTTTAACACGATGTAGATGACGCTCAGATCTGACTCATGTTTAGATGCAGCACATTGTTGCTTCATTATTATTTGCATCCTCTCTTAGATTGCAGTTTGTTGCTTTGGCATAAACTTCTACACAAACATTTTTGGTTTGTTCCCTTGGTTTGAGACAAAGGGCTTTTGTAATTCAGTACTTCTGTGTAATTGATTTGGCTGGATTTGATCAGCGACTCCCTCTGCTGACTTCTGCCATCAAAGCAGCCCCTCATTAAAAACCCCGATTTCTCTGACAAATAAATCTTAATTGTTCAGTACTTGAGACGGTGGTTTAAATGAGCTCCCTGTGGAGGCCAAAAAGAAGAATGTAATAGTCATTTGGGAACGGTGCATATCTGAAGATGAGCAGAGAAGTGTGCAGGTGAAAGCAGGTTTAGAAGTAGCTCAGTGTGAATGATTAAATTAGTTGCTTCTTCAAATGGGTCTGATATTAAAGCAGCGCTGTGATGAGGAGATTCATCCCATGACAGATTTGTTAGACAAAACCAACAGGTTTATTATAGTTAACTAAAACTAAAACTGAAAGAACAAAAACAAACAAACAAACAAGCAAACAAAAAACTTTTTATTTCAACTACACTAGTCAACATTTGAAGTGGATCAAAACCTTTCATCAAAGTTGTCCTAAAACCAAAACAATACCCGTTCTTGTCTTAGGTCAACTTTGACGAACTTTTTTGATCCACTTCAAATGTTGACTACTATAGTTGCCAAGGCAGCATTTCTCATTTAAATTTAGTTTAACTTAATGTACTAAAACAAAAAAGTTATGTTTTTGTCATTTTAAGTAGTTCTATAGAACTACTTAAAATGACAAAAAACATAACAAAATTACAAAAACTTTAGCTAAAATTAAAATGTAAAATATTAATAAAAACTATAATAGTACCTCAGTGATATGAAAATAAACTTTTAAACTTTTAAAATTTGCAATTACATTAAATCTTCAAATTAATGGGGAAACAACATAAAGGCAATATTTTAAATATTTGTTTAATGGCATCTACTATGAATGAAGGCCAGTATCACTTATTCCAGTACTGATACGTATACGATTTTTTTATATATACTTTATATGTACTTATATATATATATATATATATATATATATATATATACATACTTATATATATATATATACATACATTGCAGTATTATTGAAATCTAGGCCAAACTTCTGTTTGTGTGTGTGCGTGTGTGTGTGTGTCTGTGTCTGTGTTGCAAGAGAATACAATGCAATAAAGACATGACGTCTTTGTAATATTTTGTCGTGCTCCTTATATCAGATAGAATATTTTTGATGTTTTTCCTGAATAGTGCTACAGGGAGCCCCGACTAAGGGTGTGTGAAACAAATTTCTGATTTTCATGCGAGAATGAGACACAAAGACAGAGACAGAAAGAGACGTCACGTGTCGCCTCGATCAATCGTCTCGGCCTGGTCCAGAGGAGCTTTAACACCTCTTTGTGCACTTAAGACATGACCACTGCATTGCTTTATGGGAATGGGCCGATGGATCCACCCGTGTCCCTGATGTGATTGGACTATTGATCGTGCTAATGCAGAACTGCAGAGAGAGAGAGAGATGGCCATAGGAATTGTCCCGGAGGACTTGCTGTCTTCCACAGGAACGGGAAAGGAAAAAATGCCTGCACCCTCCAACATTCCCAGGGCTTGATGCTTACCTTTTTCCCAAAAGTGCATTAAAAAAAATTTGGGGGCGCAATGGAAATTTTTCAAATTATGTGTTTTAGCTTAATAAGGGAATATAAGGAGACATTTACAAGCACAATCATTTAATTTATGAGAATACAGAAAGTACACAAAAGGTTTCTAAATAATTTTGCTTCAAACTCTATTTAATAGGCTAATTATGTAATTATTTATAGTCCTATTAAATTGTATGTACATTAGGCATGTGATGGTATCAAATTTTCCCAATAGTCAGTGAAGCTTTTTTCATGGTATATGGTTTTATCAAAGTATATAATTTAGTAAGTAAAAAAAAAAAAAAAAAGTGCTGTCCTCCTAACAGGTTAAATAAATTAATTATAGATGTTTTACTAAAGAAAGACTATATTAAAAAAAAAAAAAATACACAAAAATATAAAGTAAATAAGTGTTTCAAGATTAGAGTTCAAAAGATTAAAGTTCAAATGAATGAAAGAACAATAGGTAACACTTTACAATAAAGTCCTATTAGTTAACATTAGTTAAAGCAGGTTAACATTAACTAACAATGTGCAATAGATAATTGTTGCAGTAGTTAATATTCTTTGTTAACATTGATTAATAAAAATACAACTATTAGTTAATGTTAGCTTCATTGAATAATATTAGCAGACACAACTTTTGATTTTATAATGTATTATTAAAAGTTGAAATTAACATGAACTAAGATTAATAAATGCATTCATTGATATTTCTTGTTAAATAATGTTAATGGAACCTGCTAAGTGTTACCGAACAATAATAACGAATCAGTCACTATATAGATAGGCCAAGTTTTAGGATAGATTAAAAGAAAAACAAAATGTTTAAGTCTGAAAATAAATAGCTTATTAAGGGCCGGTTTTACTAACAGCTTGTGCCAGCACAAACTGTCTTTTGGCGTTAAAATAGTACTGACAGGATTTACTAAAGACGCGCAGTGAAGAATTATCACTGAAAAGGCGTGGACACAGTTATTCTTGCGCCTGACCTTATTGAATACGCATTTATAGGAGTTTTCAGACGCAAAAATTTATGGGATGAGACTATTCAAATGAATCATGCATCCGCACTCGTCAAATTACTGGTATTTGCGCCATTATTTAACGCCTAAAAAAAGCATGTCTTAAACTATTTTGCTCTTAAAATGGCTGATGTTATTGTTGCTAGGAGGAGGCACCGCAGAGAACAGAGAGCACGTGGTAGAAAGGAGAGGATTTTTTTCCCACACATATTAATTTATTTGGAATGCAAGAAGAACACGAAAATATCGTTTGCCAAGCCATGTTATTTTTAATTTGCTTCAGGAAATAAAAGACGACTTGGAACCCTCAACTAGGAGTCACGCTATACCAGCTCTATCAAAACTTCTTGCAACCCTTCATTCTTTGGCCTCCGGTTCTTTTCAACGTACTGTGGCTTCTTTATTTCTTTATTCTTCATTTGTGAATGCTCTAATTTGCACTGCACTTGGTATATTGCGTTGGTTGATATGTAAATGAGATGTTGCATCTGTGTTCTTTAATTTGCGCAGTTGTTAGTAAATCACTCGCAGAAATTTCCACGCCCATCGGCACTGTTTCGGAATTACACCAATTTGCCGTTTAGTAAAACTGGCCCTAATCTTTAAGTACTAACTATTTGGTGCCATGGTGAAGACTAATGTGAATATAAATATCTAAATGTTTGATATATGACTGTTTGAAACATTTACACAAGTAAATTCCTCTTACTGACCTCAACCCGATGGGCTCTTTTCCCACTGCGGGCCGCTGCAAATGCTCGTGCAGGGCTGAAGCGCTGTGTCCCTGGGGAGGGTGTTTTTCTGCTGGGGCAGTATGGTAGGAACACTCCCCAGAGGGGCTGGGATAAGAATGTTTACCCCTGAAAGCTCTCAGCGTCGGTGGGGTTCTGGCTCCGGCCCGGCTGAGGATTGAGTTTCTGCGGCTGGTTTCAGCATCCTGTCGGTTCAGCCGCTGCTGTCCTCAGGGAGGCTGGAAATGCAACAGCTGTCCATCTCCACATAAACGCTCAGCGATACAGCTCCTCAAGGTCACCAGCATAGGCTTTTAACAGATACTTTCTGTGGAATTGTAAACTGTTATATGGCACATTCATCTGCTCATGTATACATAATCTCATCTTTTGTTTTAGTGCTCATTATTAAGGGCAGGTTGCACCAGTGAGGATTAAGCTTAAAGGAATAGTACACAGGAGATTATCTTTTTATTATGGATTATGGACTCATATTTTGGCCAGAAATTATGGTTTAAAGTTAAAAACGTTTTAATGATGGATATTTTTTTTTTTTACAAACACGCTTCTTTTTGCTTCACAAGATGTTAACTGATGGACTGGAGTGGTGTGGATTATTTGTGGATTATTGTGATGTTTTTATCAGCTGTTTGGACTCTCATTCCGACGGCACCCATTCACTGCAGATGATCCATTGGTGAGACAGTGCATCATTTCTCCATCTCAGATGGCCGAGGCACATTTTGAGTAGATTTTTTAATATTGAGTGAACTATTTCCAAGGTGAGCTATAAATTAAGGTTTTATCTGGGAATTCTTCCATTCGAAACTTTTAAATTAAACATTGTTCAAGTAATTCAATTTAAAAATTGATTTAAAAAAATCAAATAAACAGCCTTATCAGCAGGCAAAATTCAGTGAACTCCTCCCATTATCTTTTGATAGTGAAAAAATGCATTTAGAGTCTAATACAGAACACCTGAGTAAGGTTTGGGAAACTGTTTAAATGTGTAATGGATCTGATGAACCCACAGGCTCAGGATCCATTTGCGAGAGGTTTATCGATAAAAGTTAACGCAGTGTATGGTGGAGTTGGAGGATGAAGTACAGAAATCAAAGTGCAGAGACTGTTATGAAATAGTACTCCAGTAAAAGTGTAAATACTCCTGTCTACTTTTAAATGTATACCAATCTCTAAGTGCTATAGTTTAGTTTGTTTCAATTTCATATTCTCTTTTCTAGTGTCTGAATGCATGTTTAAGTAGAGAGGAGTGTAATATGACTGAGAGCTTAAATAGATTAGAGCTCAACTGGCCAGTAATATGAAGATTAGTGGATGCACACATTAAATATGCATGATTGCAGTAGCAAACTAGCAAATATTTCATTTTGTTAGCAACACATTTCATATTCTATCAAAAGATTTCACTATCAGATCAATTAAAGTGTGCATGTATATGTGATGACAACATGCTGTATGAAAAGTGTTATTTGTAAAATGTTAAAATAAATTAAAACGTAGTTGATTTATTTACTTTAAAACTGCTACAGAAGCAGAGAAGGTGCACTATGCACTAATTTGCTTGCTTATTGGTGAGATTTTTTTTTTTTGTAACATTTATTTATTGTGCACATAAACTACACCATACAGATGTGGACACAATCATAATAAGTACAAAGTATTTTAACTACTTTAGAATGTGCAAATAATATTTCTGGAATTCTCTGTGCAATTACCCATATTTAATAAATTATTCAGAATTTTGTTTTGCACACTTTTTTCAGTGTAGTTTGAACTCATAGTAGACTGCTTGTTACTTCCAGTTTTGTCTGAATAAAAATATCAATATTTTTGTCATTACAGCAGATACAGATACATATATTGTCTTCGCTGCACACCACATTTCAGTTATCAAATAAGTTCAGTTCATGAATTAATCATTCAGTATGATTTGTGAGCAGGTTCAACTGGTTCAGCTTTCACTCTTGGCGCTGGGTTTAGCTTGTGTCTTCATGCAGTAGATGACAATCTGTTGTGGAATTTAGAGGTTTATGTAGTCACCCCAGCTTTAGGCCACCAATGTGTGTGAAATATTCTGCAATGACAAAAAAGCATCATGGGAAGGCAAAGTCTAGTCGTAGATTTTGATTTTTCAAAGCATGATTTCATGCATCATTATTTTCTAAAAAATGCCCAACCGCAGTACATGACACAACACATAATTTCTGCCATGACAGGTTGAAGGATCTTCGGCCTCTACTAGTGTTTATCAGTGTCACAAATTAATGAACTCCTCATTGATGAATTCATCAGTTCAACATTTCAGAAGTATTGGAGTTATCTTGCGCTTGGCAGTGTTGTTATGAATGTATGCCGCAGTCTGAGCGTGTTCAGTGCCGCCCATGTTAGAGCTAAAGTGTCATTAGATATTCAAAGCAGCTCCAGTCTCAGGAGACATATCTATTCCTCTTCCTCGCTCTCTCTCTTTCCGTCTCCTGAGCATCCTATCCTGCTCCATATAAACTATTCATTGAGCTTTGTCTACCAGCCATAGCTCATCTCTGTAGAGACACAAATATAGAAAAACAGGTGAGGTATTTTTCTGTCTGTCTTTCTGGACTTAAGTCAGTGGCCAAAGAGTTTGCACTTTGCTTCCTCTACAGTGCATTAGTGCTGCCCACTTCTTCAGTGGTGCTTGTTCTGGAATTATTTTTCCCATTAGTTTTTCCTATATGGATCTTAAAAAAATCAGACACAAAAGCAAAGGTACAGTACAAGACTGTCAACTTAATGGCTTTAAATAAGTACAGTTCCATGAAACATTGCAAATTGAATTAAAAATGATGGAGAAATATAAACATATTATTTTAAATTATTGGTTGTATCTTGTAAGTATTTTGAAAGCATAGGAGCCTTGATTATGTCATTTGCGGTGCTTCATAGTGGGCGGAGCTAAAGAGCTCTTTTGGCGACTCTCTGATTGCTGGAATGTTTTGTACAGCATCATGGGTAAGGTAGTTTTTCACCACGAATTCCACTAAAATACATACAAAAATGAATGCGAATAGATGTTCAACAAAAGCATGTGCAATCAATTAAAAACCTTAGAGCTCACAACAGGTCTGCTTTTAAAGGTTTATCAGCTATTGTTAAAAACTATTTCCCTATTGAGACAATAAAAGTTTTTACTTCTGAAACCTGACTGTGGCACTATATTGGCAGTAACTTTATCAAATGTGAAAACAAAAATATATCAGTAAATGGAATAATTAAATAAAAGTCATACTTTTTACAAACAGCATCACAATCAGTTAAATTTATTGACCCATTGGATATTAGTAGACATGAATCTGTCTCTGACTGATTGCAAGGCTTTCTTGTGATGAAAATGTATTAAGAGGTACGAATGATTGAGAAATAAGAGCTTAATTGTGGTCCAGTGGAATATAATTGAATTCATGGGAAACTGTTTGAACATTTCAAGACTGATTGCTGTTTTTCTTATTACATTGTGAGAGCAGAATAAATACAAAAATCCAAGAACCTGCAACACAGACTATGAGATCTGGTCAAAGTTCTTGTGATGTAAATGGTGCATTAAAACCACATAGTGGTATTTTAATTGTAATTTACATTACAAACAGAGGACCAATCCTGTTTGTGACACTTGAGTCTTCTACAGACTAGTTGTTCATATATCTGAATTGAATTGCATTTGATGAAGAACGTACAGTACACCTTGAGCATTAATAAAATGTGTTGTGCATTACGAATACTAGTATATTTGTTTGTTTGTTTTTTATTACTATTTTTGACCTTGGTAAAACCTTGACTGAATTCTCATCCGATCACAGTGTTGTGTTAAATACTTTATATATCAGACTGCAGATCTTAATTATTTAATTAGTGACACAAATTACCAGACATGGAAAGGTATTAGAAAAGACAAAGTAATAAAAAAAGTAAAAGAAAGAAAGAAAATCAACGGTACATTCACTGAAAACTTACACTGCTTAAGTCTGGAAATCCTGCCCTAGCGCCACCCATTCTTCTTAGTCTTTTCTAGCTCCAAAACACAAAACCCCAGCTAATTGCTAACATATTTGGAGAGAATATTTTTCAACATTTATATGCTTTTTCCAGAAACACTCCTATCTTCAAATGAATTCCAGCAGCCCCATTCTTACATTAATGCATTTAGCAGACGCTTTTATCCAAAGCGACTTACATTGCATTCAAGATACAGTTTTTTACATTTTATCAGCTCTTGCTTTCCCTGGGAATCGAACCCATGATCTTGGCATTGCTAACGCCATGCTCTACTATTTGAGCTACAGGAAAGCCTTCTTAATCCAAAAACCTTCATGCATGTTTGCAAACCCACCGCCTGTACTCAACACATTTGTTGACTGGTTCTTCGTCCCAGATGTTTGTGCTCTCTCTGAGTTTGCTTGCGCGGCTGGAAGCCTTATTAAGTATTAAATGTTTATAAGTCTGTGTCTGGCCGAGACTGTGCCAGTTTGCTCTCTCTCTCTCTCCTTGTTTGGCATGCGACTGCAGACACAGAAGACAACTGAATAACAGTTCCACCAGTCTGCCTGTAATGTGGAAAAATCAAGGCTAATGTATCATTTACACCACTTTATACACTGTAAAATGTTATACTTTGATTCTGCTGATCTATCTAGCATTAGCATTTAGCAAGCTAGCAGCATAAGAAAAACAGCACATCCTTTATTTTTCAGTAATGTTTGTCTGATGGTGCATTCTTGCATACTTTAGTTTTAAGGACTATATCTTTGAGTGCAAATATGCTACTTAATGGATTTGCCTAATTGACTATAAAATGTTCTTAATATTTGTATTGCATGGTAATAATTTATAAATGGCACTTAAAAGCATGCTATATTGTACTATACGCTGATGCACATTGTGCCTAATATATCAGAGCGGACTACACAGTAAAATGTGACAACTTTTTCCTACTTCAAACACTTACAAATGACTTTTGTCTATATAACCTCATGTTATCAGGTTAGTTTATTAATATTAATATTTTTGAGTTTAACAAAATTATGATAATAAAAACAGTTTAGAACTATTTAAATAGTCTCCTTATAAAGTCAGAATCGCTGCTTGTTTCTTAACATTCAGTCTCTTCTTAATCTTGAATAAAGTAACCCAAGGGAGGCACTGCACCGCAGTCATTTGGACCCAGAGATCTCCAGTAAACTCTCGCCTGAGGATGACCAGAGGTCAGGAGCACACGAGAGCTCACTGAAAGCACAAAGGAAGACTTTTGAAGCATGCTGATAATCAAATGGTTGCCGGCATGACCGTAATCAGGGTTTGAAAATGAGTGAGGTCTGGGGTGGAGTTAAAAATTGTGCTACAATAACCCATACAAATGCAACTCATTATATAAACTAAACACTTTAAAAGACAGAAGACAGTTTTCTGTGTTTTGGAGGGATGAGCATTGTTAAATTATATCATATTTATTGCATCAAAATTTGTTAATTCTTTACTGTAGGTTAGGGGTCAGTTGTTTATTATTCATGCAACAATACATTTTACTGTTAGAGTTTTTATTAATAGCTATTGCTGTATAGATGATAACTTTATCTAATGCGCTTATAATGTTTTTAGCATGACTTGTGAAAATTTAACTACTGTACTATATGAAATAACGTAGACTTCTTCATGGCTAGTGTTTTCATATTTAATTTCCTTCAGAACCTGCTTGTTCTACAAATCTGTGTACTAATGTTAAAGACTACTGTTTTTGATAGCATTGATAATGTTTCTGACAGATAATATCATTATATCATTTTACATTCGCCTTACTGAATGTGGTATCCCGTCAACAATAACCCATCTGTGGGCTTTTTTGACTTTAAGTTTAAGTTTTGATTTTAAGTTTAGTTATTAGTTATTAAAATTAGTTCAAATCCAAGATAAGATAAAGATATTGCTAACCCTAAACTACAACTTCTCACTTTATTAACTTTCTTAAGTGTCAAATTAAGTTGACACTTAAGTTGAAGGCGACCTCATAGCTGACTCAGTCAATGGCTACCAGCAACTGATTGGTCATCAGCATTCTTCAAAATATCTTATTTTGTGCACAACAGGAGAAAGAAACTCATACAGGTTTGGAACAACATGAAGATCTGAACAAACACAATGGTTTTCCAACACAGAAAACCAGAGTAACCAGATCGTAAAAAAAAAAAAAAAAAGTTTATATATATATATATATATATATATATATATATATATATATACACAAATTAGACTGTACAAATTCATACAAATTAGCCACCAATTCAACAAAACAAATTTGTGTCGGTATATCTCTCACTGGACTCTAGAGTAATGACTGATGCTGCAGATCTCCATTAGACTGAGAGTGATTGTGAAGTACACATTGGTTTAGATTTTAGATCAGGGGTGTTTGAGTTTGATTTTAAGCATGGATTCATGTTTAACTAAGAAACAACTGGAAATCAGAGCAGTGCTTTCTCAACTCGTGCACCATCTCGGATGTATTTTTACTTCTTAAATGTCTTTTTTTGTCAACACACACCAGTCTTATTCTCTCGTTTCTCCTGTTTTGTCTCCTCTCCCCTCTGGCCTGCTCAGTATTCTGCTCTTGTCCTGCGTTGAGTGATTTTGCTCAGACACGTCTAGCTCTAGGTAAAGGGTCCCCAGAGAGCGCGCTCTCAACCCCTGGGTTGCCGCATCATGAATACATTATGATCCCCCCATTTTCATTCGGTTGCCACGACAGCACTTTCTGAGCTAGCGGCCGATGAAGATGGCGTCAATACAGGCTGTACACTTCTGGTCCTCAATCAGACGGCAGGCTCTATAGCTTTTCCATTGTCATTTTACCAGCGTTTGCATGCTGTGGGTTAATAAGGGAAAGACTGTGTTGCTGTATCCCTACGTTCAAGAGACCTGCTTTGTTTACAATCTGCTAGGTCTGGGCAATTTTTCTGATTAATCGATTAATTCGAATTTAATGTTTTGCCACGATTTTATTATTTGTAATTGAGAAATCACAATTTTGAATAGAAATATTACCAAACGTTAGAATTAGACACTTTGACAATATGCAAATGATAACAGTAAAGAGAAAAAATTCATCTTCCAGTTAGGCTCATCAACCATTACTCCTTCAAAAACACCCAGAAACCTTGGATTTGTGATTGATAAGCTGAATTTCTCAGACCACATTGCTAAAACTGCCCGGTCCTGCAGATTTGCTTTATATAATATTAGGAAGATCAGGCCCTTTCTTTCGGAATATGCAACACAACTCCTTGTTCAAGCTCTTGTTCTGTCCAGACTTAACTATTGCAATGCTCTCTTGGCAGGTCTTCCAGCCAATTCCATCAAACCTCTACAATTAATCCAAAATGCCGCTGCAAGATTAATCTTTAATGAGCAGAAAAGAACGCACATCACACCTCTGTTCATCAATTTGCACTGGCTACCAATAGCGGCTCGCATAAAATTCAAGGCATTAATGTTTGCATACAAAACCACCTTACAAAACCACGTTTCTGCTCTGCACCCCTTTACCTAAATTCAGTACTTCAGACCTATGTACCCTCTAGAAACTTGCGTTCTGCAAGTGAACGCCGCATTATTGTGCCTTCCCAAAGAGGCACAAAATCACTTTCTCTGACTTTTTCATTAACTGTTCCCATCTGGTGGAATGACCTGCCCAACTCAATCCGAGCAGCTGAATCCTTAGCCATCTTCAAGAAACGGCTAAAAACACATCTCTTCCATCTTTATTTGACCCTCTAACTCTAGCATTCTCTTTTCTAATTGTATTTTATCTATCTCCTTTCTTTTTATTAAAAAAAAACACACACACACACACACACACACTTGACCCTCTATCAATTGCATATTTATTCTCTAACTGCTAGCTTTTCTTAAACTAAAATACTAGCTTTCTTTTCTATATTCTATCTACTTGTTTAAAAAAATAAATAAATAAAACCTTGCTACGTGTGCTGCGTTAGGCTAACCGAGACTTGTCATATCGCTTGCATGTTGTTGCTCTTTTGTTGGTTTTGATTGCTTATATTGTCCTCATTTGTAAGTCGCTTTGGATAAAAGTATCTGCTAAATGACTAAATATAATGTAATGTAAATGTAAAAAAAAAAAAGAATGACGCATCCGTATGTCGGTGCACATGATTAACCGCTCAAGTGTGACACACTCTGTGAAGAACTGTAAAGAAAATATATTACTAGGTGCCATTCATACAGAATGCGCTTTTATGTTGACAAAGATGCGACGCGGGCAGTTGAATGGGAATTAATGCAAGAAAATGGGAGTTGAATTTCTTTTTACTTGAGCGCCATGTATTTAAAATGCTGTTTCATGCATGAGACGCTGCAAGAGACATGAGCGCAACAGTCAAACGCGCCCATGTTTACATAGTAAAAACAATGGAAAAGCAGCGCAATCGAATAATAAACCTGTAATGAACTACTACTGTATGTCTGATATTTCATGTTTGCATCATGGTGACAGACTGAAAGCTGCTGTTCATGTTTTTACAGAGCATTTATAGTTAATAATAGTCTACTGGTGTTATGCCTTCAGTCATTTTGAATTTGAATTACCTTGACTTTTGAGAATTTTTAAAATCATTTTCCTCATATTATTTCTGAACATATACAGGTAAGACAAGTTTGTACAAGATGTAGTTGTAGTTCATGCATCTTTTCTCCAAAGATATTTAACAAGTTTTAACAAGATTTGTTTTTAAACATTTGCATCAAGCTGACAACTTCATGTGTGGTGCACTTGGAATAGAATTTTATGTAACTAGAGGGTTAATAAAGAAAAAGTTAATTGAATCATGTTGCAGTTAAATTTTCAAGGTGACTAGTTAAAAATCGGGAAAAAAATCGAGAATCGTTCAAACATTCTGAAAAATTGAGACTTTCTATTTTTTGCCATATCGCCCAGCCCTACAATCTGCTTTCCATTGTTTTTTCAGCATATGTATAAAACATGGCACCTCAGGTAGAGGATGTTGTCCTGTAAATGGCCAGCATGTGCATGCTCCGAACACTTCACTGAGCAATCTGTCAGCATGTCAGCAACACATGTTTTGTAAAAAGCTTCCAGTGGGAACCAAGGGAAAAGATCGCTCCTGCCAGACCAGAAAGGAAATGCTCCCTCTCTCTCTCTCTCTCTCTCTCTCTCTCTCTCTCTGTCATTGTGGTGGGTTTTCTAATGCTCGTATGTTCAGCCCAGAGCCGTGTCTCTCCTCCTCCCCTGAACTTCAGAAATTTGAACTGCAAGACCCTTGGGGGAGTTCCAGCTCTTTCCTTTTTCTTCTTTTTCTGCTACTTCTTCCTCTCTCGCTCAGATGAAATGTTGGAGATATATTGTAGCCGGTCCCCAAGCGGTCTTCTCTAATACCTGAGTTTCTATAGAAACTGGAAATTACTGGCAGGATCCTTCGGGGACTGTTTTATCCGCAGCAGGATGAGGGAGGCCAGAGCGGCGGGGAGGTGAACACGCGGCTGAAATGAAGGAACGTCTGAGTGACGGGGGCCGCGAGGCTTCGGCTCATCTGTGGGTGGGGAGTATTCACGTGAAGGGCTCTTGTTTAATAAACTTTCAGCATGGTATCATGGGTAGACAGCTCCACAAATACCCACGTGTGTTGCCTTTTGTCTGAGCGGCAGCTTTATGTGTGTTTCTGCAAATTTGATTTTCCAAACTGTCTTTTTTCCACTGCGACTGCCTTCTCCACCCCCTCTCCCATGTCTTCTGCCTCTTAGTATGCTGTCGTTTTTCTCAATCTGTTTACTTCTCTGTTCCTCTTTTCCTCCCTCACCTCAGTGGTGTTTTTATTTATTTTTTTTTTCATTGTTTTGCAGGTTTCTCTCGCTGCACGACAGCAGTAGTTTGTTTAGGTGCAGTGCATGTCTGGACCGCTGCTGCGTCTAGACTCAGAGCAGTTCCTGCTGTGTCAGTGAAAGCTGCTGTATTTAACTACAGCTGTATTAATAGGCTGTTCTTATTCTTGCAGAGGCTTCACGCTTTTGTCAGTACATTAAGTTTGTGTTTCATATCATTGCTGTAAGCTGAGAGACAGAAAAACAGACCTGGAACTGGGATGGGCAACTTCAGACCTTGGAGGACCACTGTCCTGCAAAGTTTAGTTCCATCCCTAATCAGACACACCTGCCTGTAATTTTCAAGCAATCCTGAGGACATAAGCTGTGTACTAATTCAGGGGCTGCATCCTTCGAAGGCTGTATTCAAAGACTGAATACATCACTGCGGTGCGACGAAGGCTGTCCCAATTGACCTATCGGTAAGCCCCACCCCTCTTCCCTCTTAGTTACTGTCGCTAACTTGGACAAACAAACGGAGTTGCTAACTGTCTTACAATGACAGCTGTCAGAGTGAAAACCTTGTCCCAAGAAGTTTTTGATAAATTTTGAACACAGAAGGACCACCTCTTGTCGAGGAGCATTTAAGTGGGACTTCAGTACGCCATGGAGGGATATATAAATGATTTTAAAATAAATATGGTGGGTAGCAAAATTAATTTAGAAGCGAAGGTTTACAGATCACAATGCAAGCGGGAGAAGCCTCATGTTATGGTCGTCACGATCGTGGATGACAACATCCAGAATCAACACTGTTCATGTAACGCAGGGTATGATTAAATTAATTTACATTTAACCAGTTTAATATAAAGAGACAGTGAAATGTAGACCTTCGTTTATGTGTTTTTGACCTACATTGTAATGTTACATGATGTGAGAACAGTTAGCTATTTAGGTTTGTACATTAGCATCTCAATAACTTTAATGTTTTATTTTAGCCAGAGGTACCTTTCTGAAGCACAAGATGATATTAATGTTCTGCTTGAGCAGATGAAAATTGAAAAATGAAAACTTAATGAGAGTATGACAACCAGAAAATTAAAGTTTTCTTTGTTTAAGTTTTGGAAATGGAATAAGACAAATTCCATTGCCCATCCTCTCAGGATACCTGGAGTCCGTGTTACAAGTACCCCAGGCACATCGTTTTACCATTTTTGTAGCATAAACACCATCAAACCGATGAGAGTTTCAGATCTTCCCATGTTTCTTTATGGCGCTGAAACGTAAAGATGTCTGAGTTCCAGTCCCATGCAACTGATACTCGACTGCCATTGGCTCATCTGCATTTGATAGGTCAAGTCTAAGTCACATTCAAATACATCCTCAAAATGCGTCCTTTGTTTCCTGAGCTGTGAAAGACACAAGAGATGGATCCATTGCGGCCTGGATCTTGGAGGACCAATGTCCTGCAGAATTAAGTTCCATCCCTAATTGGACACACCTACCTGTAACTTTTAAGCAATCCTGAAGACATTAGCTGTGTCCCAATTCAGAGGCTGCATCCTTCAAAGGCTGCATTCGAAGACTGAATGCATCACAATGGCGCAACAAAGGCTGTCCCAAATCGAAAGCTCCTTAAAATGCGGCCTCGATATGTGTCCTTTGTTTCCAAAGCCATGAAGGATACAAGTCATGCATCCTTTGTGGCACAGATTATTCCAAGATTCATTGCGCACCACTGGCAAAAGGATTTTTTGTGAGCAAATGGTAGATTTGCATTTTAAAATGTAAAGCATTGGGTTTCAGCTTAATCAAATGTCTAACTTTACAAATAACGCTTTAAAGCCATTTTAATTTTGACTTATATCTTATAGATTGTTCGGTAATACTTTACTTGAAGGGGTGCGCATAAGACTGACATGACACCTTCATAATCATGACATGACACATGTCATTAATATGAAGGTTTTATGCATGTTTATGACAACTGTCATGAAGTGTAATTCGCTCAGTTATGTCATTTTTAATGCAAAGATGACATTGTTTTAGATTTCTTTGTTATGACAACTTGACATAAACCAACACATCATAACCTGTCAGTGTCTTTGTCATGACAACTTGACATTACCAAGACAACATAACCTGTCATAAACATGACACAGCTGATTAATTATCAAACTTAAGAAATTAATTAGCTTTATGGATTAACATTACATTAAACTGTCATGTGGTTAGTTTTGACATTGGCTGTCATAAGGCCATTATAGGGGTGTGACAATTCACTCGTTTTCTCGATGCATCGATTACAAACCCTGACGATGCATATGCATCGATCTTGAAACATGGATTTTTGAATCGTGAATCGTCGATTTCAGACAGTAATCGATTTAAAACGCTAAGAATCGACTGAATCGCGATTTCTATAGCGATTCAATGCTTTCAAAATATATACACATTAAATTACTACAAGCACGAATTAATGGAGACCTTGAACAGTGTTCGTGCCTCACATCTCTCCTTCACGCGCTCCGCTATATTTACTGTCTGTCACAGGATTGCGCTCGCGCCCCGTTCATCTCACGGACACAGTTTTTGAGCAGCTGATGTGTGATCTCTTAGTACTCGTGGCCAGTACTGCTAAAGTGAAGTAGTTTAGTTTTCTGTAGTTTTTCAATGGCTCTCGGTCATAACGTCGACATTACCTGAGCAGTCGAAGGCTGCGCATTTATTGCATGGACGGAGCAAAAATGTAAGTGTCTA
The DNA here is from genome assembly GCA_039654775.1 of Spinibarbus caldwelli. Taxonomy (NCBI): domain Eukaryota; kingdom Metazoa; phylum Chordata; class Actinopteri; order Cypriniformes; family Cyprinidae; genus Spinibarbus; species Spinibarbus caldwelli. The sequence goes on along the minus strand of CM077235.1, from coordinate 2,453,979 downwards.
AAGCATACACACAGTTCCATTGAATGATTAATGTGTTTTCACAATGTCGTTGAACCAATAGCAAATTCAAAGTAAGAGATAAGAAAATAATTTCTTGTAAAAAAAATAATACATACATAAAATTATTGTATTTGACATTTCTGTCACTTCTGAAATGTTGGCTACACACCTGGTGTGACAAAATGTTAGCCTATACATAATACTTTTAAAGCTCTTTTTTTAAATCTTGGCGTACATAAATTTCTACATATGCCAGGTCACGCCATAGCATCATTAAACTAGCATCTAACAATGGAGAAAAGTGTGTTTTTTTTTTTTTTTTTATTTTGTTTTTTTTTCTCTCTAACCTATGGTTCTCTAATCATAAAGGCTGTTGTGTAATTTGCCCTCTGACTAAGCATTTAAAGAATTTAGGGGAAGCATTTACATAATCCTGTGAATGCACTGAAAGAATGCAGAGTCGAATCGTTAATCGAATTGAATCAAATCGAATTTAATTGTGAACTGAATTGAATTGTATCGTTTTGAATTTGCAAAGATCGTTCTTGAATCGAATCGAAAACCTATGAATCGTGAATCGAATCGATTCGCTGTCTACCCAAAGATTCACAGCCCTAGGCCATTATAATTGTGTCATGAATATTTTTCTGACCAATTTTATTCAGTGGTACAAATTGAATTTGTCATTAAAATGTCATTAAGTGTTAATACTCTGTATTTTATAACATCATGAATATTTTTCATTTAATGTTTTTTTCATCTTTCATAAAAAAGATGAACAAGTGTTAGAGAAATAAAATCAATCATCCAATAATAATAATAATAATAATAATAATAATAATAATTAAAACTGATAAAATTATATTTTATTGCATTTGAAGAGCGATTCACCCAAAATTAAATTAAAACAGTAACGTACAATGGTGGTTTAAGCCATGCAGCGTTTGGTCCATATCACTGCAAAAACAGTTAATTAACGTTACAGCAACCTGCACATTTATATTTTCTTGACATGCTTTTTTATATCATGGACAAGTCTACCTAAGACACCATCATAATGGCGTACACCTAACCGTTTTATTTATATAACATTTACACATTTATGAGCACGTAACCCAACCCCTGCCCCTAAACCTACCATTTGTCAATAAAATACAATATATGACAGGCAGATACAACTACCGTCATAATTTATTCAAAAAGTATTAATATTCCAATTCTTCCGAAGCTAAACGATTGATTTGTGACAGGAACAGGCGCGATCGTCGTCTCCGTCCGCAGTAAAGCTCATCCTGTGTGCTGCAGATGTGCGGAAATTCAAAAAATGCCACCAGAAGAAGCTTTACGTCAGGCTTGGTTGTGAAATGCTATTGGCTTTTGTGTGTCTCGTGACCGATTGCATCATTCAACGGGACGGGAGTATGCTTTTGAATGAGATGTGAGCTCGTTAACGGAGCGGGATCATTTTCAGAGATTAAAACCTTACATTTTACTCTCTTCTTCGCATAACGACTTCGTATGGCTTCAGAAGACTTGGAATGCAACACGACTTGTTTATAATGCCTTTATACTGCTTGTTTATGGTCAGTTTTTGCAATAAATACCTGTGACTGTATATTTGCATGCTACGTATTTTATATTGTTCAGAATTGGGTAGGTTTAGGGTAGGGGTGGAGTTACGTGCTCCAATGAGAGTATAAATTTATATAAAATTATTTCTTTATTTTACAAATGCATGCAAACCATTAACCATTCTTGGGGTCAAGAAAAGTATTCATGACGGTGTCATAAAACAATTTGGCAGAGTATTAACACTTAATGACATTTTAATGACAAATTCAATTTGTACCACTGTAGTTGAGGTCAAGAAAAATATTCATGACGCTGTCATAAAACAATTTGGCAGAGTATTAACACTTCGTGACATTTTAATGACAAATTCAATTTGTACCACTGAATAAAATTGGTCAGAAAAATATTCATGACACAATTATAATGGCCTCATGACAGCCAGTGTCAAAACCAACCACATGACAGTTTAATGTAATGTTAATCCATAAAGGGAAGTAATTTCTTAAGTTTGTTAATTAATCAGCTGTATCATGTTTGTGGTTATGTTGTCTTGGTAATGTCAGTGTCTTTGTCATGACAACTTGACAGGTTATGATGTGTTGGTTTATGTCAAGTTGTCATAACAAAGACATCTCAAACAATGTCATCTTTGCATTAAAAATGACATAACTGAACGAATTACACTTCATGACAGTTGTCATAAACATACATAAAACCTTCATATTAATGACGTGTCATGTCATGATTATGAAGGTGTCATGTCAGTCTTATGCACACCCCTTGAAGTAAAGTGTTACCGATTTTTTTTTTTTTTTTTTTTTTTTCATACTTTTTATAATGTACATAAATGGACCAAGGTAAACATATTTAGACAGATTGTGAACCCCGTTTTGTTTTCAGACAGTTGAAGATAACTTTTAAAAGAAGTTCAGTACAAACATTAGTGCTCAGCAATGCTCAGTTCACCCTTTGCGGCCTTTGAAGTCTGCATTCTTCGAAGGATGCAGCCCCTGAATTGGGACACAGGTATAGGTTAGATTTTTCAGGTGTGTTTAATTAGAGATGGAGCTAAACTTTGCAGGACAGCGGCCCTCCATGACTGGAGTTGCCTATCTCTGATCTAGTCCATTTCCACATCCTTAGGACCAAGATTGTGACCGAGGACAGTTGGTTGAGTAGAGAACATGCTTAATTTATTGTGGCTTTCCTTTCAAGCACTGAGACAGATGTTGAGTAGCCACTAGAATTCTTGCAAATTCTTTGTAATGTTGAAGATACTTTGTCGACTTGTAGTTGTGGTCATGTGTAGTTCTTCAAAGACCCAGCCAAAACCCAGATCCAGAATGATACTTTTTAAATTTTGAGACCCAGATAAACAGGTTTTAAGATCATGATCACTAGTCCTCTAGTGGAAAATTGGGTCAGTCTGGGACTAGTCTCATGTAGCCAGACCTTCAGACTGACAGCAGAAGGTCTGGACTCTATAGCAGCTTTCATTAGCAAGGAGCTTCCAAGAGGCAAGTAAAGCAGCCAACCACAGTTTGTTTTGTTCAGTGTCATATTTAAGGGTGTGAAAATATAAAGTTGGTGTCCCTACAATAAGAGATCAGCGTGCAACCAATAAATCATTCATTCAATAACGTCATCTTCAGTCGTCAAGAGTCTATGCTGTGAACTTTCACATACAGACACTCAGCCAGCAGTCCCCGAGTGTGACGTCTGAGGCTGAGACTAATTTGGAACCAATTCTAATCTTCTGTCATTCTAAACTACTTCTACTTGACGTCTAAACAGCACACTTATGAATTTGGGGTTTGCAAATAAGTAGATGACAAATAGATCCAAATCAATTCTGATCCTCAATTATTGAGCAGTTGAGTCTTCTCACAGAGGAGAATTGCTTTAGGCTGGAATCCTCAGCTTCACCAAACTGACATCTGGAGTTTCTGTTCAATTGTATCAGCTGACCAGTCAGTGACCAGTCAGTCTTGGTCACTGTGAGCTTTCAGAGTATGCTATTAACCTCACCACAGATCCAACACATATTAAATATGTTTGTCTATCACAGCCAACAACCTCATTCAATGTAAGTGCTGCTTTATTCAATGCATATCCAAAAATCGTATAGTGACATCACTTGTACTTGAACATGAGTTCAAGTAGAAGGAATTTTGAAGATTTTTGCTACTAGACTTTTTTTTCTCCATGCTGTCTAAAGAATGGAAACTTCAAGAAACATTCAAGCTTTTTTTCAAGTCTCAAAATAAAGGTTCTTTATTGCCATCATTGGTTCCATGAAGAACCTTTAACATCCAAGGAATCTTTCTATTGCACAAAAGGTTTTTTATCGTTGGAAAAGTTGCTTTAGATTTTAAAAATGATGTTCACACTAAGAAAAAATGGTTCTTTTAAAAACCATTCACTCAAAGGTTCTTTTGAGAACCCCAAATGGTTCTTCTGTGGCATCACTGTGTCAGGGATTCCACGCAGTCACAACCACCTCAGTCACCACAGTCACCAGTCACAACACTCACCAGATCACAATCAACCGATTACTGATCACCCGCAATCCACAAGCAATCAGCGCTCCTTCATAAGCACACTCCACTCAGCCACTCATCGTCCAGTCTATCGTTCACATACCTGAACCTAGCCTGACTCTCTCTAGCCTTACCTGCATGTACTTATCCTCAGATACTCCAGCGCTCCCGTTCTCCTCTGCTCCAGCCTGATCCCGATCAACCTGCAAAACACCCAGCTTCAGTCATCACAGCTAAGAACCAAAGAACTGTCATTTGCATTTCTGCTCACATCCTCTCAGTATCGGCTCACTCATCCAACAAATCTGTCAATAAACAAACCTGCTGTTCACTTACCTCTTGTCTCCGGCCTGTGTTGTGACAGAAGACCGGACCTACAACATTCACCTCCATGGATCCCCGGCACCAAACATCTGCTGATGTCCTGGAGGAACTGGTCAATACCCTCCGGACTTCACTCACACCAGTCACCGCTCCTCCTGCTGCCTCTTTAAGTCCCATGGCCTTACCTGCTTCCTATGCGGGTGACGCAGCTGAGTGTGGCGGCTTCCTGTTACAAGTGGCTCTCTTCATTGAAATGCGACCCCATAAGTTCACCACCGAACACTCCAAGGTTTCTCATTTCTCTGTTACCCGGCAAAGCTCTGTTGTGGGCCCGAGCAATATGGAACGTTAATAGTGTCATAATCAACTCGTATGATGCTTTCACTAACCATTTCAAGGAGGTGTTTAGTTCAGCTACCGGAGCGTTGTCGGTGATCAGCTGCTGCGGCTGAGACAGGGCGCCTCCACCACCAGTGACTACACTCTGCAGTTTCGCATGCTAGCGGCGACTAGCGGTTGGAATGAGGCGGCCCTCCTCAGTGCCTATCATCAGGGATTGAATCCAGGCATCCGCGCAGCTATGTTTATCTATGATGACACGATTGGACTGGAAAGCTTCATCCAAAGAGCCATCCACATTTCACAACGCTTATCGGCTTGCCAACCCAACGAAGCCGCTCGCCTGCTTGCATCACCCGCCGTAAGTCCTCCAGTACCAGAACCCATGCAGTTGGACTATACCCGTCTCACTCGCGTGGAACGCATGCGCCGCATTGTGGCCGGACTCTGCCTCTACTGTGCAGTGGCTGATCACTTCATCCAGAACTGTACCGTCAGACCCCCACACCCTGCGGTGAGTACCCTTCAACTAGAGCCAGAAATTTCCACGCTATTTCTGTTACCAGTACAACTACTCACCACAGATCATTCTGTTGCAGTCTCCGCCCTCGTCGACTCGGGCTCCTCGGGCAATTTTATATCACAAGACCTCCTAAGCCGTCTTCACCTGCCCTGTAAGCGCCTTGCCCAGGAGCTCCGAGTCGAAACCATCCAGGGAAAGAAATACACAGCTCCCCCTTTGAAACTACGTATTGGGTGTCTGCATGAAGAAACCATCACTTTTCTGGTACTGGAGGGACCCACTGTGGATATCATCCTGGGACGCCCCTGGCTAACCATCCACTCCCCGGACGTCAGATGGGAACCATGTGAGATCACTCGCTGGAGCGAGTTCTGCCAGCTGAACTGTCTAGCCGTGGTGCCCAAGCCGTGCGCCTCCCCCATTCCAGCCCAACTTGCATCCACCCTCGTTGAGAGCCCCGAGCCGGCAGAGATTCCCTCCGTCCCATCTGACTATGCAGCATTCCAGGATGTCTTCAATAAGCAGGCAGCAACCCATCTACCACCTCACCAGCCATGGGACTGTGCTATCGACCTGCTGCCTGGGGCCAAGTTACCCAAGGGCAGAGTATACCCTTTGTCCATCCCGGAGCTCAAGGCGATGGAGGATTACATCCATGAGGCTCTACGTCAAGGATTCATCCAACCTTCCACCTCACCTGCTGCCTCCAGCTTCTTCGTGGGCAAGAAGGACGTGGGCTTGAGGCTTTGCATAGACTACCGTACCCTGAACTCCCAAACCGTCAAGCTGCCATACCCACTTCCCCTGGTCCCAGCCACCCTAGAGGAACTCCATGGAGCTCACATTTTCTCCAAGTTGGACCTGCAGAGCGCATATAAGCTTGTTCGTATCCGGGAGGGCGATGAGTGGAAGATGGCCTTCATCACACCATCTGGCCACTATGAGTACAGGGTTATGCCGTATGGTCTGTCAAACTCACCGTCGAGCTTCATGAACGAGGGGTTCTGGGAGTTCCTCCATCGTTTTGTCATAGAGTACATCGACGACATCCTCATATACTCCCGGAACCTAGCCGAACATCACCACCACGTGAAGCAGGTCCTCCAATGGCTCAGACAACATCACCTCTACCTCAAACTGGAGAAATGTGAATTCCATCGCTCCACGGTACAGTTCCTCGGGTACCTCATTGGTCAAGATGGATTCCAGAAGGACCAGGGAAAAGTAAAGGCCATATTCATGTGCAAATAACTGATTTGTGAAGTCCAATTCATGTGCAAATAACTGATTTGTGAATTAGATCAACCAATTCACTGAAAAAATAAATTATTTGGTCACAAATCTATTTTTTTTTTTTTTTTTTCTATGAACGTAGTGTATGGACAACTTTTCAGATGCTCAAAATGATTCTACAGGCTAGAGGTCGATACATTTTATTTTTTTTATTTATTTTTTTTGGAAGTGCATAGAAACTTAGTTGCAGCCTTGTACTGTTACGCTGCTAACTTTTCACAAATTTGTAAAGTAAAATGGTCTCTCAATTTCCATAGTAAAAATCCACTGTGCCATTGTTGCACAGGTTTACGGTCCCAAGAAATATCCAAGACTAAATGGCAAAATTGGATATACATTTTTATTTCAATTGAATAAACTTAATGAAACACATTCATATGTTGTATTTAAAATGCATAACACCATTTCACCACCTGATTTTATTTGTGGATTGCTGTACATGTACATCATGTACAACCATTATTTCCTCAACCATCAAACACTTGTCCTTCATTACTTAAATGTTAAAATCGGTAAAAGAGTGTTGCAGCTGTTGTAGGGTATAAATAAGTGTGGCACATCTCTGGAATAGGGAAGGAATTGGGACCAGAATTGGGGACAGTAATAAAACCCTGAGGAATAGATGTACAGTGGGTACGGAAAGTATTCAGACCCCCTTAATTTTTTCACTCTTTGTTATATTGCAGCCATTTGCTAAAATCATTTAAGTTCATTTTTTTCCTCATTAATGTACACACAGCACCCCATATTGACAGAAAAACACAGAATTGTTGACATTTTTGCAGATTTATTAAAAAAGAAAAACTGAAATATCACATGGTCCTAAGTGTTCAGACCCTTTGCTGTGACACTCATATATTTAACTCAGGTGCTGTCCATTTCTTCTGATCATCCTTGAGATGGTTCTACACCTTCATTTGAGTCCAGCTGTGTTTGATTATACTGATTGGACTTGATTAGGAAAGCCACACATCTGTCTATATAAGACCTTACAGCTCACAGTGCATGTCAGAGCAAATGAGAATCATGAGGTCAAAGGAACTGCTTGAAGAGCTCAGAGACAGAATTGTGGCAAAGCACAGATCTAGCCAAGGTTACAAAAAAATTTCTGCTGCACTTAAGGTTCCTAAGAGCACAGTGGCCTCCATAATCCTTAAATGGAAGACGTTTGGGACGACCAGAACCCTTCCTAGAGCTGGCCGTCCGGCCAAACTGAGCTATCAGGGGAGAAGAGCCTTGGTGAGATAGGTAAAGAAGAACCCAAAGATCACTGTGGCTGAGCTCCAGAGATGCAGTCGGGAGATGGGAGAAAGTTGTAGAAAGTCAACCATCACTGCAGCCCTCCACCAGTCGGGGCTTTATGGCAGAGTGGCCCGATGGAAGCCTCTCCTCAGTGCAAGACACATGAAAGCCTGCATGGAGTTTGCTAAAAAACACCTGAAGGACTCCAAGATGGTGAGAAATAAGATTCTCTGGTCTGATGAGACCAAGATAGAACTTTTTGGCCTTAATTCTAAGTGGTATGTGTGGAGAAAACCGGGCACTACTCATCACCTGTCCAATACAGTCCCAACAGTGAAGCATGGTGGTGGCAGCATCATGCTGTGGGGGTGTTTTTCAGCTGCAGGGACAGGACGACTGATTGCAATCGAGGGAAAGATGAATGCGGCCAAGTACAGGGATATCCTGGACGAAAACCTTCTCCAGAGTGCTCAGGACCTCAGACTGGGCCGAAGGTTTACCTTCCAACAAGACAATGACCCTAAGCACACAGCTAAAATAAAGGAGTGGCTTCACAACAACTCCGTGACTGTTCTTGAATGGCCCAGCCAGAGCCCTGACTTAAACCCAATTGAGCATCTCTGGAGAGACCTTAAAAATGGCTGTCCACCAATGTTTACCATCCAACCTGACAGAACTGGAGAGGATCTGCAAGGAGAAATGGCAGAGGATCCCCAAATCCAGGTGTGAAAAACTTGTTGCATCTTTCCCAAAAAGACTCATGGCTGTATTAGATCAAAAGGGTACTTCTACTAAATACTGAGCAAAGGGACTGAATACTTAGGACCATGTGATATTTCAGTTTTTCTTTTTTAATAAATCTGCAAAAATGTCAATTCTGTGTTTTTCTGCCAATATGGGGTGCTGTGTGTACATTAATGAGGAAAAAAAATGAACTTAAATGATTTTAGCAAATGGCTGCAATATAACAAAGAGTGAAAAATTTAAGGGGGTCTGAATACTTTCCGTACCCACTGTAATTACAGTCAGTTTATAACATGTTTGTGTTGTTGCGGTCTCCTGCATCTTAACCAAGCACTGTCGATGTTGTACAGTATTTATACAGTATGTGACTTTGTAAAGTGATCAGGGATGTAAATGTAAATTTTAATGCAGAAAAAGTTTAATGAAACCGTTCCTAAATTATTATACATTTTCAGATTTGTTTATTTAAACTTGTGTAAGACAATAGATCCTAATGCCAGAGTCTTGACTTGACTAACACATTGTTTAATAATTGAACTCTAAACTGAACCCTATTTAAACCAAAACATCAAAAAACTGTATACATTATGGTGGTAGTCTTTTTTTTTTGTTTTGTTGTGTTGTTGTTGTTTTTTTTTTTTTGTAAATGCAAATGTGACTATCTGTACTGTGCCATCAGCTAAGTAACTTGCAACTGCTGGATGTTACAAAAATATATATATATAAATATGCATCATATGCAATGAAACACCCCATCTTAATGACGTAAACGTTTATTCTTTGTTTTCATTGTTCTGTCTGTTGTTTGTCTGTACTGAGGAATAAGGGTGGGAGAGATGAATATGATGGTGGAGAAACAGAGATGTTTGTTCATCTGGAGTGTATTAGAGTGTGTGCAGTAAAAGAGACAGAGAAAAAATCTGCAGTTAAAAAGACCAAAGCAGAGCGTCAGAGTGTGGGTCAGGTTTTCCCCACATTGTAGGGACTGAATGTCCCCTCAAGGATAATAAAACCTGAAATCAGCTAGGTTATGGAGAGCAGCCAACGGTCCCCATGAGGAAAACGGCTTAATAAACATACTAAATAACGTCTTAATGAAAATGTAAGAGTGCAGAAAGGTTTTTGTAAGGCTTAGATTTTGGGTGTAGAGGTAGAGAACAGAAAACATACTATCAAAACAATAGAAGTCAATGGAATTTCCCCACCATGATAGCAAAATTATGTCTACTGCTTTAAAAAAAAAAAAAAAAAACTTAAATGTGCAGTAAGCGATTTTTTTTTTTCTTTTTTTTTTATAAATGCTGTTGATTTTTTTTTTTTTTTTAAATCATCGAAACAAACAGTCCCGTATCCAAAAGGGTCACACACTCTTAAAAATTAAAAAAACATCACTTCTATGGCATCGCTTAAAAAAGTGATGCCATAGAAGAACCATTTTTGGTTCCACAAAGAACCATTCAGTCAAAGGTTCTTTAAAGAACCATCTCTTTCTTACCTTTTTATAATCTGAAGAGCCACATAGAACCTTTTTGTGAAACAGAAAGGTTCTTCAGATGTTAAAGGTTCTTTATGGAACCATTTAGACAAAAAGGTTCTTCTATCGTGAAGCACCTTTATTTTTAAGAGTGCACCCCTATTTTGATAGCTTTGTCCACAAATTGATGATATGCAAACATGATATGCAACACGGGCATCTCCCCCATCTCACCCTTACTGGTGATTGGCTACAAGTATGTTTTGATGCTTGGTCTGATCTACTTCCAACAGTGTTTCTCAGAAATATCTTACTGCACCTTTAACACTTAAGTATACTTTTTTTAAAAGAGCAAATTATAGCAATGATATACTTTCAGAACACACACTTACATAATGTTATTTTAGAACTACTTAACGCAACTTATATTTAAGTGGTACTAATTTAACTTTGACATATTGAAAGTAAAATGTTAAACATTTGAGTGCTTTCTCGATCCCTTTAATAGCACTTAAGCACAGCTATGTATCTAACATTGTCATCATTTATAATGCATCTGATAAATATTTAAAGTATATGACTGCTTGCATAAAAAAATAAATAAATAAATAATTGCATTCCTTGCATTTCATTCTTGCGTTAATGCTCTTCAATTTTTATTGCTATTTCTACTTAAAAGCACTTTAATGAAACTAAGTTCCGAAACATATTGTATTTGAAATGTCATATTAATACCCATTACATTCCAAACCACTTGTCCTACCTGTAGGTTTGCGTCGGATGCATCAGATGCATGTTAATATGTTTTCATGTTAATATTACACTACTATTAACTAGCCTATTATTCAACTACTGTATTCTTTTTATTAGTCATTTTCTTTTCAGACCATTAGTCATCAAATGCTCAGTGAACTTATGGTCAGCTTTAATTTAACCAAACTCAGGCACTGCCTCTCATGCGTCTTTGGAAAACACATCACTGCCATTTGTGTGATCTTGGACGAGGGGTTCTGCCCACCTTTGTCCAAATATAATCATTAATGAATGCAGTGTGTGTGTGTGTTCACGCTTGGCGATATGTCAGTGTATCTTCACACTGATGGGGAATACATCTTGACATTTCAGACAGGAGTGCATGGAAAACACACTGTTCGCCTGACACTTGTTTTCTTTCTCTCCCTCTTCTCCTCTTTCCCTTTTCTCCTCTTTCATGTTTTCTGTCTCTTGCATTTAGGCATGTTCTGTTGTTGTTTCACCTGTGACGTGTGACACTGGAATGAGTATAAAGTATTAATCAGATTAATCAGATCTGTGGTGATGGGTCAGCCAAATTGTGCTGAATTTATTTTATTTATTTATGTTTTTAATAGACTTCTAGATTACCAGTGATGTAAACTAAACTATTCATCTTCCCATTTATGGAGTCTCTTGACATTTACCTTCTTTTATTTTAAAGGAATGGCTCACCCAAAAACAATGAAAATTTTCTGAAAATGTATAAATGCTTTAATTCACCAAAGGATCCTCTGCAGTGAATGGGTGTTGTCAGAATGAGAGTCCAAACAGCTGATGAAAACATCACAATAATCCACAAGTAATCCACACCACTCCAACAATTAACATCTTGAGAAGACAAAAGCTGCATATTTGTAAAAAACAAATCCATCATTAAGGTATTTTTAACGTCAAACCATTGCTAAAATACGAGTGCATAATACATAATAATGCTTCCTCCAGTGAAAAAGTGGTCTAGTCTGAATCAGGAGAGAAATCTGCACAGATCAAGCACCGTTTACAAGCCAAAACAGCTCTAAACAAATATGTGATATGAGAGACAACAGGAGATGGACTTTTTGGTTACACTTTATTTTAAGGTGTCCTTGTTACAGTGTAATTATACATTTAAGTACTGAGTAATATTAATTAACTACATGTACTTACTATATAGTTAGAGTTAGGATTAGAGTTTGACTTAGAGTTGCTTGCATGTAATTATGCATAATTTATTGTTATTATAATAGTAAGTACATGTAATGTGTAACAAGGACACCTTAAAATAAAGTGTTACAGACTTTTTCACTGGAGGAAGTATTATTATGGATTATAAACTCGTATTTTAGTCGGAAGCAATTCTTTGAAGTTAAAATGCCTTAATGATGGATTTATTTCTTACAAACCTGCAACTTTTGACTTCTCAAGACATTAATTGATGGACTAGAGTGGTGTGGATTATTGTGATGTTTTTATCAGCTGTTTGGACTCTCATTCTGACGGCACCCATTCACTGCAGAGCATCCATTGCTGAGCAAGTGATGCAATGCTATATTTCTCCAAATCCGATGAAGAAACAAACTCATCTACATCTTGGATGGGCTAAGAGTGAGGACATTTTCAGTAAATGTTCACTTTTGGATGGAGTATTCCTTTAAAGTCTTTAATATGTGGTCTCAGAAGCATGCAAAAAGAAGAAGACGACACAGATTTTGATAAAGACAGGGTTTTCATTAATGCAGGAAGTTCTGCTCTTAAAGGCACACTATGTAAGTTTTCGCCGCTAGAGGTCACATGTTCAAAACAGTAACAAAGGCAAAGCTTGATGACGCTGTGAAGAGGGGTGGAAATTCACGAATCATATTCGCGGATGATGTAATGAATTACCTGTTCCTTCCATAGCAGTGGTTCCCAACCACGTTCCTGGAGGCCACCCAACACTGCATGTTTTCCATGTCTCCCTAATCAAACACACCTGATTCAGATCATCAGCTCATTAGTAGAGACTCCAAGACCTGAAATGGGTGTTTCAGACAAAGGAGAGATGCAAAATGTGCAGTGTTGGGGGGCCTCCAGGAACGTGGTTGGGAACCACTGTTCCACAGTTATTCAAACAGCGAATACATTATACAGAGAAAGTGAGCAAAGCACATTTACATGGTCAAGGAACATTATGGCTGATTTCAATCTAGCACGAGATTAAGCACTTTCAATAAAACTCCCCTTGTAATCAGTAAAGCTGTCTATACACTGATGAATGAATCGCTTACTTACGTTATACATACATCTGCACTTGTTTATGATGAGAGAATTCACGAGCTGAATTCAGGCAGCCTGTCAGCGCGTGCATACACTGTTTCAGCGATGACTCATCTGAACTCCTCTGATTGGCCATTGCATTCATAAGGTCAACAGACTCGTTTGTGAAACTGTAAAACTCACTGTAAAAACGCAGAAAAAGAGTCATGATGCAACACTGAGCAGATATAAATTTAATGCTGCAGTCAACAGTTTTCATTTAAGCCGTAATGGATTTACTTTAACTGTGCAGCGGCATTTTTGATTCTACAAGCGGAAACAGAGGATAGTGCGGAAATTACGTCATTGATAGGTGACCATGACCATGGAGGAACAGGGACAAGTCAATTTTTAAAACTGGAATTTCTCTGGATTTAAAAATCCTTGGGAAATTTTGGAATAACGTAAGTACACAACTGCATGAAATATATAACACTGTGCAAGTGGTTTTTGGATATTTTATTACAAAAATCTTACATATTGTGCCTTTAAAGTGAAGTAACATGGGTCACATTTTATATTAGGTGGCATTAACATTAAATGCCAGCAAGACTATGGATTTACTGTGTAACTACATGTTGTTATGAGAATTTCCCATTTTTACTGCTTATAGGTTTCATGTTAATTGACTAGAAGAATTTAATTTGTAATTAGAGCTTACTGTTGGTTTATTTCTATTAAATATTGTTATACGTGACAAAAAACGTGACAGTCACAGTTTCTATTATAATATAAACTGTGACGGTCACTTTTAGTTTTTTTGTCACATATACTGATATTTAATAGAAATAGACCAATCGAAAGCTGCTTAGTTTGAAACTGACTTCTGTGTAAGTGGTGCTTCATACATTTCCCTTTTTCAAAATAAACATTCAAATGGTTAAATATTTAGCACAACATTATTTGTCACTGTAAAAACAAAAACAGCGCAAACTTACAGACACAGGGTCACTGGCGCCCCTCGGGCCCCCTTTAGAGCTCCTGGTAGCAATAAATGCTGTCATACACTGTTTGCCATTTTGAAGTTGTGGAAACAAGACATGCTGTGAAATGTGTTTGGTGTGAAACAGACATATGAACTGCTATGAGCAGTTGGAGTTTGTTTGGCTCATCCATCTGCTTTTTATTATTTGGCCGCTTGTCTTGGTTGTAGTCGAGCGCAGGCTGTTGTGTGCCTCGCTCGCTCAGGGTGGCTGAATCAGTGAAGCGGGCCGGGCCGGCTCTGCTGGGGGACAGATTGGCCTCCCCCCTGGAGGGCCGCAGGAGACATTGACCCAGCCAAGGCCTTGGGCAGAGCCGCCTTCCTGTTTGCTCACTCATACCTGACCTGCTCAACAGCACTTCCACTCCCTGAGCGCTGCACGCTGAGATGAGCCGAGGACAAGCTGAAGATCGCAGGAAGGAGCTGATACAAAGACCCTGATGAACCGTGATAAAGCCAAGAGGAGAAGACAGGATTAGGTAGGGCTGGGCTGTAACCAATCATATCGAGATTGCAATAAAATGTAGGTTGAAAATGACGATAAGCTCTGGACATTTTTACTTGATTTGGATTAATCGACCAGCAGAAATAAATGCAACAGCAGTCAGTGAACTTCATCTCCAGAGCTGCTCTGAGAGTCACTTCAGTAGCTTTACAGCATTTCATTTGAGAAAAGCTACTGCCAAATACACACTGGAACTTAAGATCTTCATGAGAAACCAACAAAATAAACGTTTGGATTAAATTAAAAGAATATTTGACAGAAATATATTATTATTGTATACTAAAATGTACTTCTCCAATAATAATAAAATATATAATATGTAATTTATGATATTCCTTAATTTATGATGTTCTGTTGTGCAGCATCTTATTTGACAAAAAAATAAAAATGTTTTTTATTTTTTTTTATTTACAATGTTTTGTTATAAATACATTTATATATTTTCATTTCATTACATTTTAAAATTTTGATTAAATTGTTTAAGTTTATTAATTCATTCTATTTGACACATTTTTGATGATTAAATTGTATTAGATCATTAAACACAGAATCCAGAAAATAAATAAATAAAAATGTAAAACACAGAATTTAGGGAGAAAATGGATTTCATGGAGCCCTAGCTACTCCTCTGTAGAATTTAATTGTGAGCAAGCAAGTTATGTTTCTATTCATTATCAAGGTCTAACAAACATGTGGAAAACATTTTTCTCCCCATTAATGTGAAATGAATAACATGATAAATTTACATTTACATTTACATTTAGTCATTTTGCAGACGCTTTTATCCAAAGCGACTTACAATTGGGGAATACATAAAGCGATTCGTCGTGAAGAGGCAATCAGACAGAGGAAGTGCTCGTAACAACAAGTCTCAGGCATTGTTCAAATAAGTACAAGCTAGAAAGGAAAGGAATACATAAAGAGAAAGAATTTTTTTTTTTTTTTTTTAAAGTTTAGGATGAAGTCAAGTAGTGCTGAAAGAGATGAGTTTTCAGTTGTTGCTTGAAGATTGATAGGGATCCAGCATTCCGGATAGGGGTGGGAAGATCATTCCACCAGCCAGGAATGGTGAATGAGAATGTTCTGGAGAGTGATTTTGAGCCTCTCTGTGATGGTACCACGAGGCGTCGCTCACTAGCAGATCTCAGACTTCTGGAGGGGGTGTAGATTCGTAATAGTGAGTGGAAGTAGGCGGGTGCTGAGCCTGTGGTCTTGAACTTGATCCGAGCTGCAACTGGTAGCCAGTGCAAGGAGATAAAGAGAGGTGTAACATGGGCTCTTTTGGGCTCATTGAAGACCAGACGTGCCGCTGCATTCTGAATCATTTGTAGAGGTTTGATTGTGTTTGATGGAAGCCCAGCCAGAAGAGCGTTGCAGTAGTCTAGCCTAGAAATGACAAGGGCCTGGACAAGAAGTTGTGCACCATGCTCTGTCAGAAAGGGCCTGATCTTTCTGATATTGTGTAGTGCAAACCTGCAAGATCGAGCAGTCTTTGCAATGTGCTCTTTGAAGGTCAACTGGTCATCAAAGAATACACCGAGATTTCTGACCGAAGTTTATGGGGCAATTGTTGATGAACCTAACTGAATCGTGAAGTCATGCTGTAGGGTTGGAGTAGCAGGGAAGACAAGAAGCTCAGTCTTTGCCAGGTTGAGCTGTAGGTGATGTTCTTTCATCCATGCCGAGATGTCCGCCAGGCAGCCTGAGATCCGTGCAGCTACTGTTGGATCATCTGGTTGAAAAGAGAGATAGAGCTGTGTGTCATCAGCGTAGCAATGGTAGGAGAAGCCATGTGCCTGTATGATGGGACCCAGTGATGTCGTGTATGTGGAGAAGAGGAGGGGTCCAAGAACTGATCCCTGAGGAACCCCAGTGACCAGTTGATGTGCTTTGGATACCTCCCATTCCCAGGCCACCCTGAAAGACCTACCAGTGAGATAGGATTCAAACCAGTGAAGTGGAATCCCAGTGATGCCCAGAGATGAGAGGGTAGACAGGAGGATCTGATGATTAACAGTGTCAAACGCAGCAGATAGATCCAGCAGAATGAGGACTGATGATTTGGAGTCTGCTTTTGCAATTCGCAGGGCTTCAGTGACTGAGAGTAGCGCAGTCTCAGTTGAATGGCCACTCCTGAAACCTGACTGTTTAGCATCCAGTTTGTTGTTCTGTGAAAGAAACAATGAGACCTGGTTGAAGACAACTCGTTCGAGTGTTTTCGCTATGAATGGAAGGAGAGAGACAGGTCTGTAGTTTTCAGTAAGAGAAGTGTTTAATGTAGGTTTCTTGAGCAGTGGGGTTACCCGAGCCTGCTTGAACGCAGTGGGGAAAATGCCTGTGAGGAGAGATGTGTTGATGATGTGTGTGAGTGCTGGTAAGAGTGTGGGAGAGATTGCTTGGAGAAGGTGTGATGGGATTGGATCTAGAGGACATGTTGTAGGATGGCTGGAGAGGAGAAGTTTGGATACCTCTGCCTCAGTGAGTGGACAGAAGGAGAAGATGGGAGTTTTAGCAGTGGATGTGGTTGGTTGGAGGTCGTGTGTGTGTGGAGGAGAGAACTGACTACTGATTGTTCTAGTTTTGCCTGTAAAAAAAGTGGCAAAGTCATCAGCTGTTATAGAAGTGGTGGAAGGTGGTGGAGGGGGACAGAGGAGAGAATTAAATGTTCTGAAGAGATTACGCATGTCTGGAGCGCTGTTGATCTTGTTGTGGAAATGTGAGGATTTGGCAGTGTGGACTTCAGCAGAGAAAGATGAGAGCAGATACTGATACCTACTCAGGTCCGACGGATCGTTTGATTTGCGCCATTTTCTCTCTGCCGCTCTGAGTTTGGTCCGATTTTCACGAAGAACATCGGAT
Source organism: Spinibarbus caldwelli (assembly GCA_039654775.1). NCBI lineage: Eukaryota > Metazoa > Chordata > Actinopteri > Cypriniformes > Cyprinidae > Spinibarbus > Spinibarbus caldwelli. The sequence continues at coordinate 2,436,513 of CM077235.1, read as the reverse complement.
AACCAGGGGTTAGAAGGGGCAACCCGTGCTGGGCTGGAGGAGAGAGGACAAATGTCGTCAAGACAAGAGGTTAAGGTCTGGCATAGAGTGTCAGTAGCTGCATTCACATCCAGAGATGAGAAATGGGTAGGTGAGGCAAGAGAGGAGGATACTACAGAGGAAAGATGTGAGGGAGAAAGGGAGCGTAGGTTTCGTCTAAAAGTAACCGGTAAGGGGGTTGATGGCACACGGGTATCAAAAAGTAATGCATAAATATTGATATTGTCTAGAAAAAAAGAAAAAAAAAAAAAAAAACCCTGTGATAATGTTGTTTGGCCACATCACCCAGCCCTACTATTAAGCTGTAAATATTTGCTTTGATATCTGCATCACATGTCATGACTGTCCTGTGAACAACAGTCAATAAAAATCTCTGCAATCAGCTTTCAAAATTATATTTTTTCATTTATTGAAGCCATGCAAATGTGTTTTGATCAATATAAGGCTTTGGCAGTCTTCTTAGTCGTAGGTTCTTGATCATTTCCTCACACAGTAAATCTGGAGAACAGAAGGAGTGACTGTTCTAGTTTTCACATCCCTATCTGTCATTTGTCTGGTCTTTCTGGGTGTCCACCTGTGCGGTGTGATTTCTGGGACACTGACCAAGTGCTGCGTGTGCTGGGGCACATGGGTAAACGTGGACAGACTCACTGATGCGCTGCTGCTCTCCTGTGATGGACAGGAAGCTGTGGATGTCAGAGGTCTGATCTCACACTACCCTTGTGAAAAAGAAGTGTGCTTTATTTTGTTGCATGCACACTTGTAAGTGGTTACCTCTAATTGTTAGCTTAAAGAGCTATTTCTATCTGATTTAACCCATAAAGATTAGATTTGTTATTACCATATTGTTCATCCCTAATCATACCCAATACCTAAACTTACTTAAACTATACCGTACTAACTATTAATAAGAAGCAAATTATTTTATGTTATGTTATGTTTATTGTAAATTATGTTTATTGAGGCAAAAATCACAGTTAATGGTTTGTTAATAGCAAGAATTGAACCTTAAAGTGTGACCATAGATTTTAAACCGTTTTTATAATCATAATTATTTTAAGTTTTAATAATATGTAAGTTTTAATAATAATAAGTACAGTTATTTTGATGTTAACTAACATACTAAAGCACATGTAAAGTACATGATCATAATTTTGTGTTATTTAATAATACATTGTTACTAGATTTTAAATGTACTAAATTTGTATTAAACCAATCATTACAAATGTGTAATGAAAATATATTTAAATACAAGTGTCAACAGAAACAGCATTTTTTTATTTAGTATATTTTAGTTTATTATAAATGCTTGTCAGTACATTCAGCAGTACACTTTAACCAAATTAATGCAATAGAATTATGACATTACAAATAAAAACACATACTTAAATCTTACAAAAGGCAGTCTTAAGTTCAACTAATTGCATTTAAATATATATATATATATATATATATATATATATATATATATATATATATAAAATACATGTCACCAAAGTTGTCTGACTTTATATATATGTGTGTGTACACACACACACACACACACACACACACGTATATATATATATATATATATATATATATATATATATATATATATATATATATATTCCATTGCTGCTCTCATATTCCGGTCTCATAAAACAGGTAGAAAATATATTGAAACTATTTTACTGGTTTACTGGTATGGGAACAAACTCTTTTCTAATGATGTCTGGCTAGATGATGTTTTTCTCAGCGGTCCAGGAATTTAGGTCAGCATGATGCAATCACAGCTGAAGAGTCAGTAACTGGCCTCCTAAACAAGATTAAACCAAGATTAAACCGTTTTAGCCATAGCCTGCTAGAAATGATGATGGATGGAGATATGAGGAGGAGGCCTTAAGCTGAGCTATGAAGTGAAATACATCAATGTATTCTTATATTATGCAACTAAAGGAGCCTTTTGAATTTTCAAACCTTATGTTTAAAGAATATTCCAGGTTAAATACAGTTTCAAACTCTGAGGTGACCAGTGTGGAACACACTCACTTATGCACTTTAATTTCGGTCACCTCTCGAGTCCACTTCATTAATTGTCATTGGTGACACAACTTTCGGCTCCAATTTAAACTAAGTTTATAATTTTGTGATGGCATCTGGGGTGGCAAATCAAATTTTAGGGGAGGTCAGGGCTACCCAAAGCTGCCCATCTGGACACTTCCTTTTTGGAAAGTATGTCGAGGACACCTACACATTATACATTCTTCAGACAGGTAATGCATGATATGAGCACAATTACTCATATATAACTTCTGCAGGATGTCAGGAAGGATACAGGGAAGGAATGTGACTGTAAGGCATTTGGCAAAAATGTAGGCAAAAAAAATTCAAATAAAAAATAAATAAAAATAAGGCAAAAGTATATTTGTATTGTGGCCTACAGCACATGCATTTTTCCATTGTTTTTCACAAACTGTTCATCATCACCCGCACAGCTCATAACATCTTCCTCTGTACGATGACATTTCCCTTTTAACATGTTTCATGTAATTTCTTCCTGTCTGCTTCCTTCTTTAGAGTGGACCACACCAGTGGCCATATTAACTACAGTGCCTTGAGAAAGTGTTCACTACTTACAATTGAGCTAAACCTCTAAATATTAACAGAAAGAAAATGTTTGACAATCTGGTAATATTCAACACCTTTTTACATAGTTGTTTACCAGCAATAAATAATTCCCAAAATTGTGTTATAATGGTTCATCTATATAGAAACCATTATAATTCCTTGTATTATACAGTGGAAAAGAAAGAAAGAACCCCTCTGAATTTGTTAGTCAAATTTATTAGTTGATTTCAAATTATATTTATGGTTTGGCTAAACCATTTTTTTTTAGTTCTACCTTAAATTGATTTAATATTATTCATAAATATTTATTTTCCCAAAGATAAAAATTTACACTTTTACAAAGTAAAAAGATTATTTATTATAAAAACACAAACTTTATACACAACCCAAAATGTTACTTAACGTAGGTCAACATAATATATTTATAATATATTTTGTGTGGGGGTTTTAACTTAATTTAACCATAAAGAAAAGCTAAATCAGTTATTATATGCGAGTAGAATTTGAAGACAAAAAAAAAAAAATAAAGTTAACAGGGAAAAGATTGATAGTCAATGTTTTTGTCACGGTGCACACAAAGGAAGCGAGGAGACGAGAGGAAAACTTCAAAATAACAGTCTTTAATCCAAAAATGGGGTACACACGGTAGCGTCTGGTATTCCCCTCAGGACAGACACAGGAGAGGCCTCCAGGACGGATCAGGGGACTCCTGGAGCAGGGAGCTCAGGAGGCCATGGCTGGGCTGGGAGCTCTGGAGACCATGGTGGGGCAGGGAGCTCAGGAGGCCATGGCGGGGCAGGGAGCTCAGGAGGCCATGGCTGGGCTGGGAGCTCTGGAGGCCATGGCGGAGCAGGGAGCTCAGGAGGCCATGGCTGGGCTGGGAGGTCTGGAGGCCATGGCTGGGCTGGGAGCTCTGGAGGCCATGGTGGGGCAGGGAGCTCAGGAGGCCGTGGTTGGGCTGGGAGCTCAGGAGGCCATGGTAGGCGGTCTTCATGGCCGTGGCCTCATCCTTCGCCCGGCCTCTACGACTGGGCTAAACTCAGGAACATGAGCCCTCCTCGGGCTAAACTCAGGAACGGGAGCCCTCCATGGGCTAAACTCAGGAACGGGAGCCCTCCATGGGCTAAACTCAGGAACGGGAGCCCTCCGTGGGCTAAACTCAGGAACGGGAGCCCTCCGTGGGCTAAACTCAGGAACAGGAGCCCTCCGTGGGCTAAACTCAGGAACAGGAGCCCTCCGTGGGCTAAACTCAGGAACAGGAGCCTTCCTTGGGCCAAACTCAGGGGACATGACTTGACTCTGGTCAGGGGCTGGAGCCTGCACTGGACTCTTGGTCAGGACACTGGAGCGAACTTTGGAGCTGAAGTGAGTCAGACTTGACTTCAGACTGGTCGGCGGGCTTGAGGGAGCTGCAGCTGGTGGCTTGACTTCGGAACGGGCGGCGGGCTTGAGGGAGCCGCAGTCGGCGGGCTGGACAGATGAACAGCTGGCTTACTTGACTGAGGATTGGCCGGTGGGCTTGGGTTAGCTGCAGCTGGCGGACTGAACAGACGAACGGCCGGCGAACTTGACTGACGAGCAGCCAGCGGACTTGCAGCGCTCGCAGCAATCCCGCTAAACTCCCACACTTAGCTTTAGTGCACTTGGGCGGAATGACGAGCGGCGATGAGCCATGGGGGAGAACAAAAACAAAACAGAAAAAACAAAAGACTTTAAAAACCAAAAAGCAAACCGGGTGAATGGCCGCCGCTTACTTTTTAGGTCTGGTCTTCTGTTACGGTGCACACAAGGGAAGCGAGGAGATGAGAGGTAAACTTCAAAATAACAGTCTATAATCCACACGGTTGGACAGAGACACACAGGAACAGGACATCGACGTTAATACCAGACGCTAGACTCAGGGAAACACAGGGCTTAAATAATCAAACTAAACGAGATAATTAATAAACACAGCTGGTAACAAATGAACTAATAAAGACAGGAACAGGAAAATAACCAAATAGGTTAAGAGGGAAAACTAAGTCAAGGGGAGCACGAAACAGAAAACCACAAGACAAGACAGGACACAGGTCTGACAGTTTTAGTTTACTAAAGACAGGAATATTGTCTTTGAAAGACCTTAATATTTAATGTGATGTCTTTTTATATGCATCATTTTTTTCTTTTATGTACTAATAAAAAATGAAAGCATATGATTATTAGTGCATTAAGGTTAGGGCCTCTAAATGGCTCTAGACTGTCATGTTTAAAAGATAATAAAAAGATAATAAGAATTTATTTTGCAGTTATTTTGTGTGTGTGTGTATGTGTGTTTTCTTTTTCTGTCAACCAGTTCTAAATATGAACGTGATATTATGGTGGAGAACCTTTATTTAACTGTTGGATGAAGCAACAGCAGCTATTCAGAACTATTAAAGTGCATTATTCCATTTCCAAGCACTCATAAAGCTGATGTCAAAAGTGTTTCCAGCCATGCAGAGCGGTTGCTTTGATAGCTACATACACTGTAAAAAATCCCGTACCAGCGTCAGCCCATAAGATGGAGGTCTTCCTCTGTAGAAGTGGCAGAATGTTGGACAGTGATGCTTAGGAAGGCTTTGGCAGGCCAACAAAGACAGACCCTCATCTGTAGGGTGTAGGTTTTCAGGACCAGCATCCCCTTTGGCAGGCACACAGAGGCCGCTGCCATGAGCCGGGGATGAGGACCCATGAGACTCTGGCTTTTATTTACTCAGGCGGCTAGCGTCCTGCACATTTTCGTCTGAGTGAAGGAAGGAAAAAACAAGACTAGTAAGAGAGACAAAAACATGCTGTATTTTTGCCCTCACTCTGATCCCATCAGTCAGTGTTCACACTCTTGTCTGTGAGCACTAGACAAGCCTGACATTGATCTTGAATTGTGTTAAATCATGTGAGGTTTGCTGATCAGAAATACATTACTTATGCGTTTCATTCTATCACATTTTTGGCAACATTTTGTCTGAACATTGTTCATACTTTTAGTTCAGAATGTTCCAAACTGTGCGGTCAATAGGACAGGCATAATTATTCAGAATGTGTATCTTGGGCTGAGCTGTGTAAAGCTGTGTGTTTGGAGGAACAGCAGGTCAGCCTGCATTGTTACCTGTTTCCTGAAGATATGCTGCCAAGGGTTAAGTGCTCATAAATGCATGTTATTGTGGCAGATCCTGAGGTAAAAACAATGGAAGAGACAGGAATATGTGAGTAGGTTGCTTGAAGATGTCTCATAAATCCTAGCCATTTCCTCTTGTTTTTCTCTTTCCCAGCAAAGCTTCTTGACAGTTTATCGGTTGGCAATTCACTCCATTATTTAAAGGGATATGGACAAAAGTTTGGTTGATGTGTTGTTTGAAAAACTGGTTGGTTTTAATTAATGCCTGTATAATTAGGTTACATTATGTCCATCCACCCCTGATCAGATGTGTTTCTTAAGGATACTTGGAAACTAAGCTTAGACTTTCATATAGTAAAAGCAACAGATTATAAACTAATAAATAGACGTCAAAACCATGACATTTTATTTAGTTAAACAGTAATCTTCTAAATGCAGTCCTGAATGCAGAATGATACTTTTCATTGTAAGCTTAGACTCATCCATATGCAGAAGTTCAACTGAAATATTTTGAGTGCACAACATCCAACTTTTTGAGGCTTTTTTTATGCTGCATCTATTTTAAAGTGGTCAATTGTCTGTTTTAAATGAGCACCTGGGAGTGGATGTACAAATATATATAAATTATGCATAATTGCATGCAAGTAACCCTAAACCAAACCCTGATTCTAAACCTAACCATATAGTAAGTACATATAATTAATTAATATTACTCAGTACTTAAATGTATAATTACACTTTAACAAGGACACCTTAATATGAAGTGTAACCAAAACCTAATATTATTTTGAACAAAGAGATTTCTCACAAATACAGGTTGTTAGAAGACAGACATCTTGTTGCAACTGTATACCACCAAACAGTAAAAAAAGTAATTAATTCTGTCTTATCTTCTGGGTGTTTTTGACAGATGGAACTGATATAGAAGATGACCCATCCTGCTCTTGGCCTGCGTCGTCGCCATCTAGTAAAGACCACACGTCTCCAGGTCACGTCGATGAATATGAATACGGTGAGGATGAAGGAGGTGCAGGCCTACCCTACCCATGCCAGTTTTGTGCAAAATCCTTCAGTCGCCTGAGCTTCCTTAAGTGCCACGAGCAGAGTCACCAGGATAAACTTCCCTTCAGCTGCACATACTGCAGTCGCTTGTTCAAGCACAAGCGCAGCCGTGACCGACACATCAAGCTTCACACCGGTGACAAAAAGTACCACTGTGGAGACTGTGACTCTGCTTTCTCACGCAGTGATCATCTAAAGATTCATATGAAAACGCATGCTGCCAACAAGCCCCATAAATGCCCAGTGTGCCGCCGGGGGTTCTTGTCCACCAACTCACTTCACGGACACATGCAGGTGCATGAACATGGGAAGGATGGAACGAATACAAGGTCACCTCAAGAGTGGAGGTTGAAAGAGACGCGCAAATGCAGCCGCTGTGAGGAGGGTTTCGACATGCCTGAGGAACTGCAGAAGCACATTGCAGAAAGCCACCCAGAGTGCTCTTCTCCTGTAGGAGGGAGTCTCGAACCTGGTCTGCAGTGCATCTACTGCCATGAGCCGTTCGGTGATGAAGGAACGCTTCTGAGCCACATCGATCAGGTGCATGGGAGAGATAGAAAGAGTAATGCATGCACTGTGTGCTCTGACCAATTCCCCACTGTAGAGGAGCTCTACACTCACATGGATATCCACCAACTCCCAGAGTCCAGAAATAGCCCCTCCGTGTTGCCTGTAGGTTATACTTCTGTTTCAAGCACCACCCCAGACTCTAACCTTTCTGTGGACAGTTTGGCCATGGCGGAGGCCACTTCTGCAGTGCCCAAGATGCGTGGGAGAAGAAAGAGGGCCACCCATAATAACATGTATGGGCGATCTGCCAAACAGCCAAAAATCGAATACAGCTGCATTTACTGCAACAAACAAGTCTTCTCAAGCCTTGCTGTGCTGCAGATTCATCTTAAGACCAAACATGTTGACAAGCCAGAACAGGCTCATACCTGCCAATTTTGCTTGGAGATCCTTCCATCCCTTTGTAATTTGAATGAGCACCTGAAACAGATCCACAATGCCAAGGATCCTTCGGGTGTACTTGCTAACCTGTCTGATGACCTGCTGCAGTGCAATTTCTGCCCAGAGGTGCTTGGAGATCTTAATGTTCTGCAAGAGCACATACGGTGCTCCCATGGCTTTCCTAATCCAGTCGCCAAAGAAAGCAATGCATTCTTTTGCCCCAAGTGCTTTATGGGATTTTTAACTGAGGCCACTCTGGAAGAACACGTCAGACAGACCCATTGTGACTCTGGAAGCGTGCAGTTTGATTCTCCTCTTGCGGTCACACCAAAAGATCCAATTGTGGAGATCTACTCCTGCTCTTACTGTACCAACTCCCCCATTTTTAACAGTGTCATAAAACTTAACAAGCACATAAAGGAGAACCACAAGAACATCCCTCTTGCTCTGAATTATATCAACAATGGGAGAAGATCTCTGCGAGTCCTGAGCCCCTCATCTCCAGTCTCTTTAGAACAAGCCTCGCTATTCAAACAGAACAGCACTTCCTTATGTTCAAGTGAGTTCATTTGTAACCAGTGTGGTGCTAAGTACACCAGCTTAGACCTTTTCCAGACACACCTAAAGACCCACCTTGATGGAGTCATGCCACAGCTGACCTGTCCACAGTGCAACAAGGACTTTCCTAACCAGGAATCTCTTCTGAAACATGTCACTGTTCATTTCACCATCATGTCCACATACTACAATTGTGAGAGCTGTGAGAAGCAATTCACATCTGTGGATGACTTGCAGAAGCACCTTCTGGATATGCACACCTTTGTGTTTTTTCGCTGCACTCTTTGCCAGGAGGTGTTTGACTCTAAAGTGTCAACTCAGCTCCATCTTGCGGTGAAGCACAGTAATGAGAAAAAGGTATATCGATGTACTTCCTGCAACTGGGATTTCAGGCAGGAGGCTGACCTTCAAATGCATGTCAAACATAGTCACCTTGAAAATCAGGGTTGTTCACACCGTTGCATCTTTTGCGGTGAGTCCTTTGGCACCGAAGTAGAGCTGCAGTGTCATATTACCACCCACAGCAAGAAGTACAATTGTCACTTTTGCTGCAAAGCCTTCCATGCTGTTTATCTGCTAGAACGTCACCTTCGTGAAAAGCACTGTGTGTTTGAGGGAAAGACCCAGAATTGCAGCACCAATGGATCCACGTCCGGTAGCGGTGATTCAGGTACCAAAGATAATGGAGACTTACAGGCCTTTCTGACCAACAGCCATGGAGGCACTGGTGCTGCGGAGTCTCATAACAGTCGGGATGGCAGCGAAGAAGACTTTGATACCTCAGAGATCATGTATAGCTGTGACATCTGTGGTGCATCTTATACAATGGAGTCCCTCCTAACCAATCACCAACTTCGTGACCATAACATTCGACCGGGAGAGAGTGCTATGCACAAAAGAAAGGCAGAAATAATCAAGGGAAACCACAAATGCAACGTCTGCTCTAGAACCTTCTTCTCGGAGGGAGGACTTCGGGAGCACATGCAAACGCACTTAGGACCTGTCAAACACTACATGTGTCCCATTTGTGGAGAGCGCTTCCCTTCCCTACTTACTCTTACAGAACACAAGGTCACTCACAGCAAAAGCCTGGACACCGGAAGCTGCCGGATCTGTAAATTACCTCTGCAGAGTGAGGAAGACTTCCTGGAGCATTGTCAGATGCATCCAGACTTGCGCAATTCTTTGACTGGCTTCCGCTGTGTGGTCTGCATGCAGACGGTCACCTCAACTCTAGAACTCAAGATCCATGGCACCTTCCACATGCAAAAGACTGGAGCGGCATTTACGAATCAATCAACTCCATGCTCAGCTGCCACAGAACTTCAACACAGTCAAAGCCAGAAAGACGTCAAGTGCGCTGCATGTCTCAAAGAGTTCCACTCTAAGCAGGACTTGGTGAAACTTGACATTAATGGTTTGACATATGGCCTTTGCACGCTATGTGTCAATGCCGCTGGTAGCAAGAGCTCGAGTGTAAATGGAGGGAAACAGCTGCATCAAGGGGCTCAAACCTCGATGGGTCCTGCTGCTGGATGGACCCAAGGGGAGAGCCTTAGCCCTGGTCCTGAGAAGGGAAAGACTGCCTGTTCTTCCTCATCATCTTCATCAGCATCACCCTCTGTTTCCAAGACCCGCTGCATTAGTTGCAATGTTAAATTCGAGTCAGAGGCAGAGCTTCAAGCACACCTGCAGACAGTGCACAGAGACCAAACACCAGAGGCTGCTCCATTACGGACCCCCAATGGCTCCCCCATGTCACGAGTTAGCCCAAACCAAAGTGACGAGGTAAGTTGTGCCTTACAGTAAACCTAAAATGCATGCTCAGCACATTTGCCGTCAATACATTAAACATTATAATTATTCTTGCTAAAAATTTTTGGTAACACTTTAGTATAGGAACCAATTCTCACTATTTACTAGTTGCTTATTAGCATGCCTATTATTAACATATTGGCTGTTTCTTAGTACTTATAAAGCATGCATGACCATATTCTACATCCTTAATCAGAATCAGAATCAGAATCAGATTTATTGGCAGGTATGTTTACACATACGAGGAATTTGTTTTCGTGACAGAAGCTTCCACAGCGCAACAGAATGACAATCACAGGACAAAAACACAGATAAAAGAATAAAGTAAAGTAGGGAATAACAAGTAAATAGGGAATAACAATATACAAATTTACAATTGTATGTACAGGTATATTTCAATAGACAGTTTTGTATATACAGGTATATTATGTGCAGATTCGAATATATAGACTAAGTATGTGTGTTAGATAAATAAGTGTATAAGTGTATAAATAGTGTTGTGTTCCACGTTATTGTCAAGTGTTCATGAGATGGATTGCCTGAGGGAAGAAACTGTTCCTGTGCCTGGCCGTTCTGGTGCTCAGTGCTCTGTAGCGTCGACCAGACGGTAGCAGTTCAAAGAGGGAGTGTGCTGGGTGTGAGGGGTCCAGAGTGATTTTGCCAGCCCTTTTGCTCACTCTGGATAAGTACAGCTCTTGGAGAGTGGGGAGGGTTGTACCAATGATTCGCTCAGCAGTCCGGACTACCCTGTGTAGTCTTCTGAGTTCAGATTTGGTAGGTGAGCTGAACCAGACAGTTATTGAAGTGCAGAGGGCGGATTCAGTGATGGCGGAGTAGAACTGTTTCAGCTGCTCCTGTGGCAGGTTGAACTTCCTCAGCTGACGAAAGAAGTACAACCTTTGCTGGGCCTTTTTAACAATGGAGTCAATGTGAGTGTCCCACTTCAGGTCCTGTGAGAGGGTGGTTCCCAGGAACTCAAATGTCTCCACTGTCGTTACAGTGCTGTCCATGATGGTGAGTACGGGGAGAGCAGGGGGCTTTCTTCTGAAGTCCACTATCTTCTCCACTGTTTTTGAGCGTGTTCAGCTCCAGGTTGTTAAGACTGCACCAGACAGCCAGCTCTTTAACCTCCTGTCTGTAATCAGACTCATCACCATCCTGAATGAGGCAGATGATTGTGGTGTCGTCTGCAAATTTCAGGAGCCTGACAGAGGGGTCTTTAGATGTGCAGTCATTCGTGTAGAGGGAGAAGAGCAGTGGGGAGAGAACGCAGCACTGAGGAGCACTGCTTCAGTTTTCCCAGCCTCACTAGCTGCTGCCTGTCTGTCAGGAAGCTGGTGATCCACTGGTGATCCACTAATCCTACCCAATACCTAAACTTAGTAACTACCTTACTAACTATTAATAAGCAGCATATTAGGAGTTCACTGAGGCAAAAGTCGTAGTTAATGGTTTGTCAATAGTGAGAATTGGATGTTAAAATAAATTGTGACCAGATTTTTCATTGTGTGGTACCATTTACTTAAAGAGGACGGTTACACTTTATTTTGATGGTCCCCTTTAGACATTCTGTTGACTATAAGTAACTTTGCAACTACATGTCAACAAACTCTCATTAGAGTATTAGTAGACTGTTAGGTTAGAGTTAGTAGAATAAGTTGACGTAATAGTCTACGTAATAATAAGTCTACTAATACTTTAATGACTGCTAGTTGACATAGAGCTGCAAAGTTGCTTACAATTAATGGAATGTCTAAAGGGCACCATCAAAATAAAGTGTTACCAAGAGGAATGAGTACAAGGGTCATGTATTTACTTTTTCAGGATCATTGTCCAACACTATTAATTTCTATTTGGTGTTACTTCCCCCCCACTGTTTAGAAGAAGACTTACCAGTGCATCAAGTGTCAGATGGTCTTCTACAGTAAATGGGACATTCAGGTCCATGTGGCCAATCATATGCTAGGTAAGACTGTTTTAATTGGATCTGTAAGAAGTGGCTAAACATTTGTCAATTCAATGTCAATTTTGGATATTGCTGTCAAGTGTGACCATGTAACTTGTTTGTCATTTATTACACCTTTATTACACATTTATTATTGCACCTTTAATGATGTTACTGGAATATGTCTCTTGTATACAGTCATGGATAAAACAGGGTTTAAAAACTCAAATGTGGTTAAATAATTCAGAATGGTTAAATAATTCAGAGTGTTTGAAAAGAATGTCACAGAGAACAAAGTTTCAGGTTTGAATGTTGTATTTCAGGAAAATAACAGAATTAGTCAAGGGTCTTATGTGGTTATCTTCTCTCTTGTTCTTTGTTCATTACTTTTATTCATTCCTATTCATGATTTGGTGTGTTTTATGGATGTGTCAGAACAGAATTGAATCTCTGCTTGAGAGAAGCATGTTCCATTTTTCTCAATAGATATAGAAGCTTTCAATTTCCGATTGGTTCTGCTGAAGTGTGTTCTGTTGCAGTCTCTCATCAATGGTTAAATCTGGACTGTAATTCCCTATAAACCAGCATGCGCCAAAACTGCAAAGAGAAAAAAACAAAGGCCTGATTTGAGAAGCTTTAAATATCTTTTCCCTTGGAAAAAGGGCACACTTTCTCCTGTTAATGGCCATCTGTAAAGATGCAGTGAAACAGGGGGTTGCGGGGTTATCTGTGCTCAGCTGTCAGTGTTATTAGCCTATTTAATGGAGCGGGTGCTATGCTCTTCAGGGTGTTGTTTCTAGGCACATGTCCCTGCTTTATTGCCATCGATAACTCTAAATATGTAGAGAATGGGATGCTATTAAACATGAGCACAAAAGCCAGGAGGTCCTTGTGGTTTGTAAATATAAAAAGATGTGCTTTGTGCCTTTTTCCCTGGCAGATTTGATTCACAGTCATTAATACTGCTGATTTCCACAGAGACATCTTGCAGCAGGCAATCGGATAAGGTAAGGAGGTGGAGGTAGGTGTGAACTGGACAGTAGGGACTGGAGCCCTGAAGTGCCTGCGGATAGAAACTCACAGCGTGAACGGCCCAAATCCAGATTTTGCCCATCTTTTGTTGAAGATATAGAAAGGCTTCCTTTGGTTTGTCTCATGAGCATGATCCAGCAAATGACACTTGATATGTCAGCATAACCCCAACATATTTCAGATTTTATGAGATCAGGCAAAAGGAAAAAGGGCAAATTTCCATCCTCCACTAAAGTTTTTGCCAAGCTGGTGGGCCACCTTCTCAAGGACGGTCACGCATGGGCGTCCTGAATGTGGCGTGAGGTGGGGGTGGCTGATTACAGTGGCTCACGCTCAAGCAGCAAACACATCCAACCTTGTGTCTCTCCGTCGCGCGGCAGGGAGTGAATGGCCTGGGCGGCCCAGCCAGAGGAAGGTGGGTGAGATGGATGGCAGAGAGCAGTTGGTGCAGGCTTGGAGCAGTATAGGATGCACATTTGTTGTCCAGCAGGCCACTCTGTGTGAAGCAGCGCTGTGGGCTGGTGTCATGCTGAAACGGGAGAAGAGAAAATCTTTTGAATATAGAAGAGGAATGAAGTGGATAAATAGAGCAGTGGAGAGACATTACTGTCGAGGACCTTTATTGTGGTGTGTAGCGTGTCCTGTTTGTTTTATTTAAATGGATCATGTAGATCGATGCTTGCTTTATTAATGCCAGTCAGATTGAAAAAAGTGCATTTCTTTACAATATTTCATTTTGTTGGCCTTTCCTAACAGGCATCAATTTGGGCACATCCTTTCACTCAGTAAGAAATTCATGGTGGAAAAAAAAATATACAAAATTAAAACTACTGTGATGTTGTTCCAAATTCAAATGTCTCTTTCAAAATTCAGAAATCATTATTTCTGAGATGTTAAATTTATGTTACCAAAATCAAATGTCAAAGACACATCTTTAATCTGCTTTCTTATTAGTTACGACTTGGATGTCGCCCTGAATTAGCTGAATAAAACTTGCAAAATTAAATATTCAGTTTTGATTTATATAGTTCCCTGTAGAATTATGAATCAGCCCCAAATCTTTCTTGAGTCGGTACAATGACATCTTTTTCTTAAGCTTAAAGTAATATCTTGTTTTTCTGTCTTTATTCAAGCCAGTTTGCTTTTAAATAAATGAAACGGCTTCTAGATAAATCTAAATACATCTGATCCATCTAAAATGGAAAATATTATTTAAATTCCTTATTTTCATAATTTAATTTAATTTAATTGTTCCTTTTTCAGCCTTATGCCTATCCTTTCTAAAGCTCCTCTTTCTTTGATTCTTCAGTTAAAGTACATCTATGAGAAATTCCTTTAACATACTCTAATGCTTATTTGAAGATTTAAAAAAATAAATAAATTCTGGACATTTTTAACCTTTTAAAACTTATGACATCAGCGGTTATGACATAACGAATTGCAGTTAATTGTACTGAATGTGCACTTGTAGTATACTTTAAATCTTGAAAGTATTTTTTTGAACTGTACTTGCAGATAGTATAATATTAAATAAAAGACTTAGGGCTTGAAAATTAATATAATATTAATTAAAAGTCAATACTTAAAGAGAATACACTACACACTTGTCAATGTGTTAATGTCAAATTACAAGTTTTACTTAAAAGTACATGTATAGTATAATCATTATATTTTAATAATCTTTTGTTGTGCTTTAAAGAGGTGCAGCAATTCTGATGTGTTGACTAACACAGTAAAGCCCATGTAAAGTACATAATCATAATTTTAACTGCAGTTTGTTATTAAACACTACATTTAAAGTTAATATATTTTAAATCTACTAAATTGCAACAGTTATTAAAAATGTGTAATGACAAATATATTTAAATACATGACATACAGTGTACGTTTCAATAAAAATGACATAAAAATATATTTAAGTTTATCATAAATGCTTGTCAGTAAATTCAGCAGTACACTTTAACCACATTTTAAAGACAATAAACTTTACTGTGAAATTACAATTACTCAAGTCCTATAGGGGGCAAAAAAACACTCTCAATTTCAACTGCATTTAATATATTTAAACTGTAATTATTGCAGTAAACATGCACTTCAGTGTCAAAAGACATTACGTTCAGTTCTTATTCTTTCATATTATTTTAAAGTATATTATTTCCATAAAAAGCACTCTCTTTAAATGCGTGCTGAAGTGTACTTCTTCACAAGGGCACACAACAGCTCTTACACATGGCTTGATATGTATTCTGTAGATTTTTAGAGATCTCTGTGTTTGTGGCGTTTCTGGAGCTTGGCTCAGTTTGGTTTCTCTTGTTTTTGTTATTGCTTTGGCCCCCTGGGCTCTGCTGGTGAACAGGATGCTGATTAGTGAACTCTCTCATTGAAGTCCTTCATGATGCCCTCTGGCTGCAGTCACAGAACCCTGTGGAATGTTCCAGAGTGTTCTAATAATATTCAGGTGCTTCAAACCAGTGGACACACACCAGAGCTTTCCCAGCTCCTAGCACCATGGTTTATAACTGTCCTATCTATAAAAGAAATCAACACCTTGAGCTGAACTTCATCTGAATACCCTACGGAGCTTTATATTCATATGTACCATACATTTTATCAAAGCAACTTAGTCTTTATTATGATTGTTTTTATGCTATTTCTTTTTTCTTTCTTTCTTTTTTTCATTTCTATCAAGTTGAGTTGGAACGGTGCAGTTGGCTTGTAACAAACATTAATATCAGTTTATTTTGTACATGCATATACATACAGTATTGTAAGCAAATATTTTTATACAAACCCCATCACCATCATATATATTTACATCAGTATTTTGGTAAGAATTTTCTCTTCACCTGTTATCTTAGCCACTAGCACATTTTGAAATCAGCCTTCTTTGTCTCTTCTGACAGGGGTTTTATTGCTTGTCTCAGACTTTTAACAAAAACAGCTTTTTTAAAAAATATTATTTAAATATTATTCGTGTTCACCTGAAGAAGGTCATATTCATCTGGGACAGCATGAGGATGAGTAAAGGATGTGAGAATTTACATTTTTTGTGGAGTATCCCTTTAATTACAGAGGAGACAACAGTGTCAGTGAAAAAGAAGCTTAAAATAAAATTTGAGATATTAAGAAAACCAAAGGTGAAAAATTAAGGTTAATATCATATAACCCAGTCAGTAAAATATATTTTATTATGCATGGTTTTCAGTTAAGCTATTTTTTCAAATTTTATTAAACGTGAAAATATGATTTAATTATATTTATTTACAGCGCGTAAAAGAAGAAAGCTAAGAAGTTATCATAGCAAAACAGCAGTAATCCATTTTAGTGAAACATATTTGTAATGTGATTTACATCATCAATAATTCCACCATTGAAAACTATGAACATAATTATACATTTGAACAATTTGAACAGTGTTAGTCTGAAAATTGCATTTAATTTATATAGTCATTTTTTATTTTATTTTATTATTTTTTTTTATTTATTTATTTATTTTTTTAAAGTCCTGCAGTGGAAGAGTCCTGCAGTGGAAGAAACTCCCATACAAAATAAATAAATAAGCTTCATTGACTAGTTGTGTAGCTGGTATTGAAATGCCCTTGAAAGAGGACCATCAGCATTTCATTACCCATATTGCCTCTGCCCCCACACACACCTTGAGACTCAAACCTTACACACTCTCTTTCTTTGATTAATTTTTTACATTTCTAATTACTTATTAACTTGAGAGATTTCTAATGTAATCCTCCTTCATTGAGGTGCATGGATGACAACAGATCATTAGCTTCAATAATGAATGTGGATGGGGCAGATAATGGCCTGTGATATGCCCACACTGACAGCTGTATTCACAAGACAAAGGTTTAGTGAAATACAGTGAGGGGGATGCAGAAAGAGCTGGAAGATTCTGTTGCTGAGATATTTTATGTGTTGAAGTGAAAGGTTTTATTTTATTTATTTATTTATTTAAAATTTTAATAATTTATTTAAAAATTATTTACTATTAAATAAGAAATATTTACACTCATTTCATTATTATTATTATTATTATTATTATTATTATTATTATTATTATTATATTTGTCTTTGCGCCTAAACCATATACTGTATATAGGGGTATATACAGTTTTATCATTTTTAATTGTTAATTGTTGACAATTTGATTGAATCCTGGGTTGCTGTCAAAGCAACACAAAGATCCAAATTAATTAGGTAGGAATTAGCAAAATCATCTACCATGATTTTATCTCATCTGTAGACAATTTAAGAAAATGGCTGCATGCTTCTTACTCTCACTCTTCTAACAAATTCTTTAATGTAAAAATAACAGTTGTAATTTTTTTTATATTGGAGCTCCATGCATACTGTATATATATTGGGGGTGTGTGTGTGTGTGTGTGTGTGTGTGTGTGTGTGGAAAAACATTTAAGGTGCTCTGGAGGATTTTGTTTGTGGCTGCAGGTGGTTCTAAATGTTTTCATAAATTTAGAATAATTTAAGTAACTTTAAATTATTGATGAATCATTGTCTTTTTTTGTATGGAAAAGGCTCACACACAGGCTTTGCACACAAATACAATAAAAACCTTATTCACAAATATGACAGGCCACCCTTTTTGCATCTCTTTATTTTTTTATTGGGTTTAGACTTGAATGTAAGCATGTACATATAGATAGTGAATCTTGCAATTTCTGAAGGCCTTTGTTGTTGTAATATCTTTCATCTTAAAATGTTCAGATCTACTGAAACGTGTATCAAGACAAACAATCCCCTGAACAAAACATTACTGTGGAAAAAGTGTATGTTCATTTGGGAAATCATTTAGAACTTAAAGTCATTTTCAAGGTTCACCAGTGTGGCATGCTCAGCATTTCCCATCATTAAGAGCATGAAGTGTTAATTGCAGTTTGATCTCATTAGTGATTACTTTACTTACTTTACTTTTAGTCATTTAGTAGACGCTTTTATCCAAAGCGACCCACAAACGAGGACAACAGAAACAACCAATTGTAGTATTAAAACAACTAAAACTGATCCAAAACTAAAAGCTAAAACTTTATAAATAGTATATACACACACATTAAAAAAAATAATAATAATTAAATAAAAATGAAAAATGCATATGACAAAATTTCTAAACTTAACATTTAAATGAAAACAAAATAAAGCTACAAACAATTCAAAATATTAAGAGAACAAAAGGTATAAGAGTATAATAATGATTCTAACATAAAACTAAGTCAAACACCAAAAACAACTACGTGTATGTACACACACACAGACATATATGCACACTCACACACACACACACACACACATATCCATAGATTCAATATTATTTCATTTCCATGTAGTTTGTTGAAGTACTAAAATAACTAAAATCAAATAAAACTAAAACTTAATAAATAACTTTTACAGACATAATAGAAAAAACTAATAAAATGACAAACATTACTACAACTGTAACAAATTAAAATAGAACTAACTACATTAGTTTAATATTAATCCTTAAAAAATAACTGTGCCAAACATACAAGTAAGAAATGGTTATAAAAACTGAAAGAAAAGAGAAACAAGTAACAGGAAAGAGAATAAATGAAAAGCGATAGTTGTCCCTGTCCGGTGGAGTCGCTTGGTAGAGTCAGTGGTCTTTACACACTTCGGTCTTCACACGACGAGGTCTTCACACGACGAGGTCTTCACACGAGAGCTGCCACGACCGCTGCCGCGGTATAATAACCTTTATTATACCCGTCTAACAAATCACTAATTGAATTCAGCTGGACACACTTTCCTGTTAATCACAATAAATGGCCACGCAAGTGCAGACACTATCAAGGTACGCCATACAGTACGAGACCAAACGCGATTTCAGCACGTCTCCACTCAGTAAACAAAACAAGCGTTTCCTAGCAATGGCAACTGCGCTAAACACTAATGAGACAAGTAAATACACTTACGAGCTACTTTTAACTTCCGCTGATACACTGCTTCTCTCAAAGAGTATTTCTTACACTGTCTTCTGCTGGCGCTTGAACACACTTTCCTGTTAATCACAATAAATGGCCACGCAAGCGCAGACACTAACAAGGTACGTCATACAGTACGAGACCAAACGCTATAATGATTAGATTAAACGCTCTAAAATGATTAGAGTCATTTTGTTTGAGCATCTGAACTTCTCTGATAAAGACTCCTTTAACCGTTGCCTACCGGTGTCTTCTAACTCTGCCGACTTTGGGGAAAGATGCTTATGCTGTAATGATTTTTATCATTAAGACGTATAAAGATGCCAAGCGTTGGTGACCCAGCTGTTCATTAAAGCAGGGGTTTTTTGTAACAGGAGTCAGAGCATCCACACATGAGCAGACCTCCACCTGCGCAAAGTCTATCTCTGTCCACATGACACCATTAGCTCTCTCCTTTGACCTCCACACAAGTCTTCTTTATGTCTGTCTGTAAATTGTTAGTGAAGCTAGAAGGGATTTCATTTAGTTCATGTAATATTATCAACATCAAAATTTGTTCAGAACAAACATCTTTTAATTGTATCTTTGTTATCTGGATTTGAATGGAAATATTTGCCCTGCCAACTCTGCTTTTGAGTTTGATTTTAATTAAAATTAAACAGATCTGTACTTTATTATCAAACTTCAAATTATCTGCTGTGAGCAAATTTTCTGTTATTACACACTGTAGTTTTTATTAGTTGAATATCTGCCTGTAGGCTATCTAATATCTATCTTGCCCTACTAATGGCCAAACATTTTTGCATTCAGTCTGTGCATTTTTTTTTTAACATTTACATTGAGTTTATGAATTTGGCAAACACTTTTATCCAAAGTGAATTGCTGTAACGGGGCTGACGAGACGAGAGACGTGCGGATCCATATGCAAGCTTTTATTTAAAGACATGGTCATAAATACAGGCAGGGTCGAAACAATGGCAAACAGGTATGGCAGGGACAAGACAAAGAGTAATCCTAGGGCAAGCGTGGGTCTTCGATCGGCGAACAATATCCAACGGGGCAAAGCAGAGCAATAATCCAGGTACACGAGCAATAATCCAAACGAGGTGCAAACAGAGTCCGAACTGCAAGGCAAGGGTTAATCCAGGAAACACGGGCTAGAATAAAACACGGGAAAACAGGCAAGACTAAGACAACTAAGTGGGCTCCGTAGAGTAGCTATCGCTAGAAGAGGGATATGTGCGTACAATACTCGCCGATCTGACTGAGGACGTCCATGGCTTAAGTAGTGTGTGTGATGGGTATCAGGTGTGAGCATGTGATTAAGGAAATGGCTGCTGGGAAATGAAGTCCTGGGTAATGTGTGACAGTCTGTGTGGTGTGAGGGTCAATGTGACTACTGAGCGACCTCTGGTGGCGAACAAATGAAAGTCCATGGACCAGATTCATGACAATTGCATTGCTTTCAAGGTATACATTTCATTGTTTCATGCATACCCCAGGAATCGAACCCATGACCTTGCTGATGCTAGCGCCATGCTCTGCTGTTTGAGCTACAGGAACCTCGTTAAAACACAATGCCAAGTTAAAAATAAATTTTGCAAATTCACCTTGTGACCCCCTGAATTCTTTTATGTTGGGCTTTGTTTAGGTGTTTTCAAATAGAAAAAAATGCATCCTATGTGAACACTTTTTTAAATGTGTGCAGTTGACTAATCGACTGGTCATTTAGTCAACTAACCATTTCTGGAAAAAGTGTAGTTTTTCACAGCAATCATAAGTGTAGAAGCTTGAGATGAAATATGAGATATTAAGAAACCCAAAGGTGAAAAATTAAGTTTAATATCATATAACCTGGTCAATAAAATAATTTTATTATGCATAATTTTCAGTCAAGCTATTTTAACTCTATTTTAACTCCACTGTCTATTCATACCAACACAAGACTGAATTCCATTCTTACGACTAGCCATGCATTTCTTAAAAAAAAAAAAAAAAAGGTGGATAAGAATAAGATTTTAACTAAAAACTCTTAAAAAAGTATTTCTTGATTAATCTAGCACTTAGATATTATTGCTCTTTTGTTGGATTTGATTGCTTCTGTTGGGCTCATTTGTAAGTCACTTTGGATAAAAGCATCTGCTAAATGACTAAATGTAAATGTCACCTAATTTTTCACTGATCTGTAAAACACTAAAACACAAGTAAATGTTCTCTGGAAGCCATATACAGAACTGGCACTGGAGCCTTTCAAAAGGTACTAATATGTACTTTTAAAGTATTAATACAGTATGTACTTCTAAACTACTAATATGTATCTTAAAGTTACTAATATGTACCATTTAGGGGTAAATAAGGCTCAAAGATGTACCTTTTAGCTTTAGTACTTTAGCGTTGTATAGCTTTGTACCTTTTTTCTGAGAGTGTTCCTTTAGCCAGACCCTTTGTCAGCTTTTAGATAAACACATACACATTCTTTATACACGTGCAAAACTGTAATGATAATGTTGATTAAGATTTAAATAATTGTTCAGCAAAAGAGGATGATAAAATAAATAAGTATAAGGGAGGGGATCATAAAAAAATATTGTAATGTTGCATGTTTGTCATATTACTAGGCTGCTTGTTCAAATGGAGGTTCTGATAACCCTGTCGGGGCTTATTTTGCTGTAATGGCTGTCTGTCTTATCACTTACATACCTGTCATGCGTATACGGTTTGCCATTGCATTCATCTCTCCTGTGCTCTGGGCTGTATCTGAGACCAGGGGTCCTGACGCGGCCAGCCTGCCGGTTGTTTGCCAGCTCGTGTGTCTGTGTGGAATTGAGGTGGTATGAAAGCAGTGCAGCGAGTGCGGTGGCGTCCCAAGCTACCCGTTTGCTTGCCTTCATCAGCATTCCACCGATGAGAGTAATTAAAGCTCAAATTAATTCTGCTGTAAGCAGACGAGCCGCTGAATAACTGATATTGGAGGCGCGATGATGAATGCGCCACATCAAGGGTGAAGCCCTGGAGACACTGCAGAAAAAAGACATCTCCTTTTGTCTGCTCTCATTTTTACTCTGGCTCAGTTCCATAACCTAGTGAGCTGCCTTACTGCCTACATGGGCAGCTGCCTTCTTGGGTCGCATTTTCACTGAGATGAAAAACCTCAGGTTTGGAACGCTCTATTCCACATAGGTAGCAACATAAATACAGCTTTCCTGTAGCTCAAATAGTAGAGCATGGCGCTAGCAACGCCAAGATCGTGGGTTCGATTCCCAGGGAAAGCAAGAGCTCATCAAATGTAAAAACTGTAACTTGAATGCTATGTAAGTCGCTTTGGATAAAAGCGTCTGCTAAATGTAAATGTAAATAGTACTCATGTGAAAAAGACTGTAGACTCACTTTACAAATGATTCCTGTATAGTAAAGTCAGTGTTTCTGAGCTACCGCTACCACTTGCCACCAAGAACAGCTTTAAAGGGGTTATGATCTTTGTCTGTTTTATATTTTTGTACTATTCTCTAAGGTCCACTTATAATGTTATCAAGATTTTTGCATCAAAAAACATAATTTAGGAGTAATAATCTATTTTCTGTCCTGCTTTTAACCCCCCTCATCAGAACGCTCTTGTTTGAATAGGCGTGGAGGATTGTAGACTCGAAAGTAAACACCCACTGATATGATTGCTAATATTTGTGAATGTTTGATAGCCTACGTCCTTCACAGATGGACGCTGCTGTGATTTAGGTTGTTTATTAAATGCATTAATCCTCATATCAAACGATCTGTTTAACAGACAAAGCAATAGTGACCACGTAATAAAAACAATTATGGCGCTTTTCCACTGCGTGTTACGACTCGGCTCGGCACGGTTCAGTTCGGCTCAGTTTGTGTTTCCACTGCAGTTTAGTACCACTTTAGAGTCTACTGCCGTGACTCCTGAAAAACTTTTTAATTCCGCGTCGCTCCATCAAGCTCTCGCTGGATCCGCTCCTCGGCTATCAACGAGAGGACAGTCTGTACTTCCTCAACAGACAACGAAACAGCCATTTTTTGGTTGTTAAAAGAAAGGCGCGCTCATTCAAAACAGTTGCGTTCGACCCTTCGCTGGCTGTGCTGATTTAAATCTAGCGGGTCTGTTGTGTCTCGTGTTGCAAGTTCAATGACGTAGGCGGTGACGATTTTCTCCGGCCAATAAGTGATCAGCAGAGTTTACACGTCACGTTTTGGTAATGGTACGGTTCGCTTGGAACCTCGGCCGAGGTGGTACTAAAAAGTACCAGGTACCAGGTACTGTACCCAGTTGAAAACCCCCCAAAAGTGAGCCGTACTGAACCGTACCGTGCCGTACCATGCAGTGGAAAAGCGCCATTACTCACACTTGTGTGTTACGACATTACTGTCGGATCCAATATATTCTGCACAGCATCGTCTTTTAGTTTCAATCTTTATGAAAATCCCACTTACTGACGCAGTCTGGAACTTCATTAAAAATAAAGTTCATTCTCTTTTTCCTAACGCTGGGATCAGAAGGAAAGCAATGCAAAGACTATTTTTTCCACAACTTGGCACTGCATAGTGTAATGTTGTATTCAGAGCATCTTTATCATTTGGTTTCGACATAGACTTGCGTTCGCCTCTTGTTATTTACACTACATGCGTGAATCGGTGGGCAGGGCTAAACAGACAGCGCAGTAGAAGCAGGCGTTGATCTTCTTCTGCGGAGGCGGTGCTTATCCACACTATTACATCTTAGATTAGAACATTCCACAAGCTGTCGTTTTGGCAGACTGCCTTCAATATAAGCTGTTTTTATACTAACAAGAAAGTTTTGTGTTCTGAAACTTACAGGATGTTTTATAGCACAATGTCAAAAGATCAAGGGAATTTTGGTCTCTCAGTTTATGACCCCTTTAATGCATGTTGGAACTGACTCTACAGCAGGAATGGATCACCATTCTTCCAAAAGATATTCCCTCATTTGGTGTTTTGATGATGATGATGGTGGTGGAGACCACTGTCTAACACACTGGTCCAAAAACTCCCATTGGGCTGAAATCTGGTGACTGCGAAGGCCATAGCATATGAACCAACTCATGTCAACAAAATGCTCCCCACACAAAAACAGAGCCACTGAATCCCCTACATTTTCCTTTAACTTGTCACCCATTTATGTACAGTATATTTGTTGCTCTGTATATATGTTTTGTCTGCAGCCTGAGGCTCTCTACACTGTTAAAAAAATTCCTGTTTAAAAACAGCAAAGAACTGGCAGTTTGGTTGCCAACAAGTTACTGTAAAATTAACAGTATCTTACTGTTGGGTAAAATTACAGTTGGCTACTGTTTTTGTAAATACAGCATAACACTTTTTTTGCTCTTCTTCACAACTAAACTAACAATGTGTAAACTACAATACAAATATATTATACTACTATGTATGCTATTGAGTAATGGCCTGCTAGTAAAAAGGACAACATTTTCCTCTTGGTTTTTAATATATATTTGTACCCTTTGAAATAGTGACTTGAAATGTAACACAAGTAAAGAAGCTTTAAAGTGTTGTTTCAAAACATGTCTCTGCTTTATTAAAATAATAATAATAATAATAATAATAATAATAATAATAATAATTAATAACATTAAAGAAAATAATTGAAATTTAAGGGGAAGAAGTGGTCATAACAGAAATAAACTCAAAATATTCCCCAAATCAGATTCTGACTTACAGAACATTGGTACAAAATGAAAACAAATTGTAAAATAAAACCCAAAGCTTATTACATTTATGACAATAAATGTACATTTCAGCTGTATAAATGATAAATAAATTGCTTTAACAACTCTTTAACAATTCATTCTAATAGGTCATGCAGGCTGTCCAAAAAATGAACTCTGGACACAAAGATTAAGTGAAAAACTTAGAGAACACTTGAGTAAATGTTTTTGAGTGAATATAAATGAATGAATACCTGAAAAAAATAGAGATCAAGAGACTGTGTGTGTGTGTGTGTGTGTGTGTGTGTGCGTGCGTGTGTGTGTGTGTGTGTGTGTGTGTGTGATGTGAGTGTGTGTGTGTGTGTGTGTGGTCTGTGGTGTGTAATACTTGTATAAAGTCCCACTCAAAATCCATCAATTTTTTAAGCAGACTGGAGACACGAGAGTTCACGGTTTTCTTTTTCTGGGTGACCTTCCCCGTCCACTTTGATATGACTCCTCCAGCCTTGGTCCCCTTTTCCGGATTTATCCCGATGAACCACCTGAAAAACAAATGTGTGTGTTTAGAATTAGTGTGGAGGGAAAAAAAAAAAAGATGGTAACACTTTATTTTAGGGTCTCTTAACTAGTTGCTTATTAGCATGCATATTACTAGAATATTAGCCATTTATTAGTACTAATTAAGCACATATTAAGCCTTATTCTGCATGATCTTATTCTACATCCCTAATCCTACCCAATACCTAAACTTAACAACTACCTTACTAACTTTTAATAAGCAGCAAATTAGGAATTTATTGAGGGAAAAGTCGTAGTTAATAGTGAATAAGTGTTCCCTATTCTAAAGTGTTACCAAAAAGATTACTCACGGATAGCATATAAATATTAAAAGTATATAAAAGTCTATTCTTGTATCAAGAAAACTTTGCTTTACTTTGTCAGGAAAGGAAAGCTTTCTTAACAAGCTCCAACAGTCAGATCTTTTGGGCTGAACGATGTGTTTCAGTCTAGATTAAAGATATCTCTTTGTTCAAGCGTTGACATAACACATCTTATACCCTACTATTTCAGCCATGTCTGATAGAACTGTAACATATGCACATGATCATCATTTTAATGCTAAAGAAGGATGGGTCCTAGATGAATCTGCTTCCTTTCAAGGTTTCCACCAACACCTCACCACCGATGGACATTTTATTTCCTTGACATATTCAACTACTGCTCACTGGGGCTCAAATATTTAATAGGAAATTTCTCTATTTGATGCTAGATTCCCTGTTTATTAGGGCCAAATGTTTCAATGAAACATACATTTTCTGTAAAGCTGCTTTAAAAATATATGTATTGTAAAAAGTGATATACAAATAAAATGTGAAGTGAATTGAATTGAATGTATGCATCCAAGTATCTAACCTTTGAATAAATTCCAGCGTGCATGCGTCTTCAGCTTGGTATTGAAGATTGAAATTGAAAAAACAGCTGCAAGGCCAGACAGAAAAGCCGGCTGGATTCCCTCACAAATGAGTTTGTTCCTTTGTTTTTTTTCAAATGGTGGAGGTTTAGCGAATTCTACAAACTGATAGCCTATTAGCCTATTAGCCTATTAGCCTATTAGCGAACAACACCGGTCATTTCAGAGCGTTACAGAGACATCAATGTGACTTCAATGCAACAGTGTTTGAAAAATTAACTTTGCATAAGAATTATCTCATGACGAATGAAACTCACCCTGTAATTGGTAATAAAATAATCCGAGTCACGGAGTCAGAAATCCAGTTGCACTCGATGATGTCTTATTTGGCGCATTTATCACTGAAAAGAGCAAATAAAAGATAGTGTCACTTCCGATATCCACTATACAGGTTAGTTGCAGTAGCAAATGTAATGTATTTTGTCTATGAAATCGCGCAAAGCAAAGGGGAACTTACCTGTAAACAAGACGGATGAAAGTCCCAGCGCACTCACTGCAGTTTACAAAAATACTGGATAGTAATGTTTTATTTCCTTTGAGTAATAAATACAGCAAAATGCCGTTATATTGTGTCTACGTTATATTGTGTCTATGTCTGCTTTTGAACGTAACAGGATTATACTGTTGAAATTCTGCCGTAAATTAACAGCAATTTTTAACAGTGTACAGTTTCCAGTTGGAGGCACCTTACCCTGTTCTGCTGGAAAACTGTGGCCAGCTGGAGGAATTTGATTAAGCAGCAGTGGAAGACCAAATGTTCCATTGGATCCAGAGTCAGTCTGTGAGAGAGATCGGGTGGGGGGTGTTGAGTAGGAGTCTAAAATGGCCTTCTGGTGCGAGCGGGCCAGCCCTCTTTCCAGAAAGAGGCAGCCGCTGGGGTGCAGTAATGTAGAAGCCCTTTTCCATCAGCCAGCTGGGCCTTTTAGGAGCTGCTATCCCCACAGCAGACACCCAGCAGCCTCTGAGCAGCTTGACTTCACCATATGTGGAGGTTTTTTAACACTCTACCTGGTTTCCCGGGAGGAAGCCGCACCGCCGGGATGCTGGAAGCAGGTGAAATGCTCTTAATGCAGCCAACAGTATGAGAGAGCAGCCTGATGCGGATGACCTTGGAGGCTGTGCCCACACTAGAGGAACACGGCCAGTTGGATGTTTTACTCCACACAGCCCATATCTTCATATCTGGCACTCTGTTTCTACTTTCACACACTTAAAACACAAGATAAGAGTGGAACTGCCCCTCTAAACATACTCAACACCATACAATCTCCCTGAAGTGGGAACTCTAAATAGTCTCTATAATGGAAAAGACTCAATAGAGGATGTCTTTCCTTCACCATATGAGGATGTTCAACCTGCCACAGGAGCCGCTTATACAGTTTTTCTTGTCATTGAGTTTGTCTTGTGCTCTTTAATAACTGCCTGATTTGGTTTGGCTATCAAGCTGGAGAGAAGAAAGCCACAACAGACAGCCATGTGCAGTGTTGTGGATAACACATTACAAATAACGCGAGTTACGTAATCAGATTACTTTTTCAAGTAATACATTACTTTTAAATTTACAATGAAATATCTCAGTTACTTTTTCAAATAAGTAATTCATGTTACTTTGTTTTCCCATTTATTCACTGACACCTCTCCTGTCCCTGTGTTGAGAGAAATTGGGTGCAGAGGCACTTCCTTCAGGCTGAGGCTTATTAACTCTTTCCCTGCCATTGACAGATTTTTCTGGCTTTCCATATTTTTGCTGTGAAACAGTAGGAGGCACTATTACACATCTTCTGAAAGAGTATTGAACGTCTAGATCGAAACATGGCAAAGAAGAAGCAGAAACAAGCGATTGTGTATGTAAGCAGATACATATGTAAAATAACGCAACCGTCAAGCATTAAACAGCATATAAATCAAAACTGCCAAATGTTACTTAATGAAATGATAGTCCAAGAAGTGATATAGGGCCGTGCATGGATGTACTCTTTGACTTTTTTTTGTCTGTTTGTTTGTTTGTTTAAAATATTTATTAACAAGTGTTGATAAAAACAGAATACATGAAGCTAGAATAAAAGTTTTTTTTTTTTTTTTTTTTTTTTTTATAAAGTAGATGCTCTCTTCTTTCTTTTGACATATTGCATATTCAGATATTCATACAACCAAAAATCCTGGGGGCTATGAAATTTTTGTGAAAAGTGCAACTTTAAAAAAAATAAAAAAACACTTGTGGGGAAAGAGTTAATGTCACGTTTGATGTGAAAAGGGCCTTTACAGTTGAAAAAAAAAATGTAACTTTTGTTTTTTGTTTGTTTGTTTTTTTTATTATTAATAAACAGATAAAATATCCCAGGTCCAGGTGACAAAAAGTAATACAAGAGTAACATACTGCATTACTTTCCATAAAGAGCAACTAAGCAACGCTATTAGCTACTTTTTTAGGGAGTAACGCAATATTGTAATCCATTACTTTTAAAAGTAACTTTTCCAACAATGGTCATGTGTGCTGAGAGAATGATTAGTGACCCCTTACCCACCTTCCATAATGAGGAAAGGGGCTTAGAAAATAAAAAGCACAAATCCCACACTCTAAGCCCCTCTGGCAGGAACTATAGCATCTCCATGAGTTTAAGTGGGAGGTGAGTTTGCTGCACATGGGACTGACAACAGACCTTCTACAGGAGAACTTCATCAAGCTAATCTACATCAGCACTCTCCCACATCAGTTCCATGCATTTTGTGTAGGCTTTTGTGTAGGGCTTCAACAGTACACAAAATCCAAAATAGTAATTACAGTACAAGTTAGAAATGTAGCCGCAAACAGCAATTATCGAGGTCCATGCACAAATGACTCATGTAGACGACATAGTTGAGAATACAATGGTTTTTGTGTGTCTCTTTATGGAAGTATTATTTTATGTACTATATTAAAATATACAAATAATATTGTCCCTTCAGTTTAATTGGACAACAGTACATTCAGTAATGTCTGGCAACTTGACGAATATGTTTTCAGTTTCATTAGGGTATATAAAAATATAGGTAATTTGGATATCTCAGATTTATTTGCAAATTGATTAGACTTAGATTAGATAGACGCAAATGAATAAAAGCATTTAGAGCCAAGGAATCAGAGGGAAGAAAAAATAGTTTCTA
Organism: Spinibarbus caldwelli; assembly: GCA_039654775.1. Lineage (NCBI taxonomy): Eukaryota > Metazoa > Chordata > Actinopteri > Cypriniformes > Cyprinidae > Spinibarbus > Spinibarbus caldwelli. The sequence continues at coordinate 2,407,082 of CM077235.1, read as the reverse complement.
GCCCTCAGGTTCCAAATATTATTAGCTTAAACGTGAATGCAAATTTGAGCTGTTGGTGGTGCTAGAAGGTTTGAGTTAGAGACTCCAAATTTGCTGTGGTTAATATTCAGACTGTCCTCTATCAGTGTGCCACATTTAACAATTTTTACAATATGGATCTATGGGTTTCCATAGACTTGATGAAGAAGATGGACAGAATAAGAAATAGCTGCGTCTCCCATGCATTTCACATGTATTTATGGCACAAGTGACAAAACGTTGATATGGAATCATTGTGTGTTATTGGGTTGTACAAAAAAAACAAAAAAAAAAACAAAAACAAATCTTTGATTTTCTCTATATTTATTCCTTGCCTTTCTAGCTTGTACTTATTTAAACAATGCCTGAAACTTGGTATTACGAGCACTTCCTTTGTCTGTTTGCCTCTTTAAGAAGGACCGCTTTATGTATTCCCCAATTGTAAGTCGCTTTGGATAAAAGCGTCTGCAAAATGACTAAATGTAAATGTAAATGTTGTACATCATTGGAATGAGACCAGACACATCCCAAAGGATGTGGCATACTCCATCCAGTTTTTAGAACTCACATGAGGCTGACAAAAGGCCTCAAAGAATTTTGATTTATTTTTAAGAAGATATGAGCCAATATATAATTTTGGCTGCGGTCCAAAGTGGTTAATTGGCCTGTATCTTGTGAGCACAGTGTCCAAACTGCACAAAACTTGGTACAGATGGAGAACAGGACATTCTGAGTACACATGCCAAATTTAATCAATTTCCAATTATAGGGGCTGCAGTAACCAAAGAAAGACTTGAACATTTGAACTGCGTTAACATTTACCACACACCCGTATGGAAAAGTACTGTTGTTTCAAAATTCGACAGTTTGGGTTATTTTCCCTAGTTTTCTAAACAGCTAAACAGACTCTATACTACAGATAGTGTGTTATTTGAAAATGCCTTCCACTTCCTTTTAGGCTCAATTGAAATTCTGGCTGCATTAAGACATTGTAAATTGTATATAGAAAGGCTGTCTTCCCCCATTGGAAGGCTGCATGAGTTCAGCGTGCTTTGACCTCGGTGCGGTTTATATTGGTATGTTTTTTTTTTCTTCTGCATGGTCTTCTTGACAGGTCTGGCAGCAGATCAAAGCTGGTTTTCTACTGGCAAGAGTCAGGGGAAGCTGATTTCCTCCAAAGCAAACAGTCATCTGAGTTGAGGCTTTTCACTGGACAAGTAGCACACGTGTTGGAAAACAAGTAGCACATATGGAAAACGGGTGACTTTAGAGTGGAAAATGGAGCTATTCACACAATCATCTTTATAAACCGACAGCAGTTCCATGAGAGTCTTGTTTGTGCAGCTGTTGCCTCCATTGGATTGGATGTTTTGTGGATTGTTCCTCTCACGGTGCCCACATTACTCACCCTGATCAGTGTCACATTGGGCACAATGATCACATGTACCCTTCACGTACCCCATCACCTGGAATTTACCAGGGTAATCCAGCCCTGACTCAAGCGAGGGGGCCAAAGAGAACTGTTTCCCTTGAGATGAGATGTCAGCCGCTCTGAGTACACATCCAGCGGGAGAGAATTACTAAAGTCTTTCTTCTGCGTCTGTGTTTCATCTATAAGTGTGTGTGTGTGTGAGCATAATTGCAAGCGTAGAGGGAGCGTGCCTCTCAGTTTTGTGATTGTGAGGTGCAGACAGCAGCCCGAGGGTTCCCCTTCGCCTGCGTCACCTCACACATCAATACAAACACACACACAACACATTCTCCCACAAGGGTGCCTACCCTCAAAATCCCCCGCTAATGGAAGCCACTGCAGTTTTCAGTCGGGTTTTCATGCACAGCTTCATGTAGATGTGATGCCAACAGACATTTCCTTCATGAAGAAAAAGAAAAATACTGTTCATCACGTCATGCCTGCATTTGATTCAGTCTAAATTGATTCTTTTTTCACTTTACTTTTCTTTAAAGACACCAAATCAAAAGACTTTTGGAGTGTTTAGTTCTTTTATGTAAGTTTTCAAGTCAGTGTTGTTAATGTACTCCTAAAAGTCAGTGAAACTCATTTTTAGCAGGTATACCTTAGTAAAAAAAGTAATATATTTAAAATACATTTATTTCATACTAAGTATAGTTCAAATCTGTTAACATATTTACTGCCATATCACTCGAGACATACTGATATGAAAAATATAATTAAACTTTATTAGAGTACTACTTGTGCACAATGCACAATTATTAATATTAAGCCTAAAATGTGTTTTAATGTCACTATTGATGAGGATCGTATGATTTTTAAATAATATCGGTCTTCAAATGCAAGATATTTAAAGCGTACCTGAAGAATACTTGCAATAGTTCCACTTAAGTATAATCAGATATATACTTAAATATATCTTTAGTTGGACTTCAGCACTACTTCTGCATAACTAAAGTACAAAATTAGTTGTTCCAATTTAGTAGACTTTAAATATACCAGTTTAGTGTACTGAAAGTACAATTGCAGGGTATATTTATTAAGTACATAAATGTGTGAATGTATTTGCAGCATACTTAGCATGAAATACATTTTAGTGTATTTATTTTTCACTAGGGTATGCATTTACGGTCATTTTCTACCAGGAAAAAAGACCAAAAAGTATTGATGATATCATCTTGCAAATACACATTTTTGTCCATTAAAATGCCCTCTACAATGAAAATTTCTGTTAACACTTTATTTTAAGGTGTCATAATACAGAGTAATTACCTAATTAAGTACTTAGTAGTAGCCATTGTACTTACATGAAACAAAATCTACTTATCATGTAAGTAAGTTATGGGACAGCCTGTAATTACAGTTTGTAATTATGTAGATGTAATAGGCAGCTACTGTTACACATATGTAACAGACCGAGTCTGTTACACAGCTCGATTGTACACTTAAGTACAATCTTGATATACTTATTTTAAGTAGCTTATGCCGGTGTAATATTCTGTAATTGTAATGTAATTAGAAATGTATTACATGTATTTAAGCTGTGTACTGGTGGGTTAAATCAAACTAAGGTGCAGCTGGATAAGGTGTACAGTATAGATACACGTGAAGCATACATAAGTACAATCTTGATACACTTTATTTTAAGTAGTTTGTGTCTGTGTACTTACATTTATAATTACATTTAATTGTATAAAGTCTGCAACACGTGTAACAATCTTTTGGTTACATAAGTAGCTGTGTAACAGACTCGGTCTGTTACATATGTGTAACAGTAGCTGCCTATTACATCTACATAATTACAAACTGTAAGTACAGGCTGTTCCATAACTTAGTTACATGATAAGTACATTTTATTTCATCTAAGTACAATGACTATTACTAAGTACTTAATTAGGTAATTACTCTGTATTATGGACACCTTAAAATAGTATTACCAAATTTCCTTCCTCCTAGTCATCAGCTAACCTTAATATTAGGATGGCTGTGTGTAGCAGTGCTTATGGTCTGTAGAGTTTCTGTACTTTTGTTTTCATTTATTAATTTAGTGAAAACATCTCTTGATGATTTCGAGGAATGGAAGCATTTCTGTTTTCATGAGTTCAGTGTGAGTATTTAAAAGGGAACATTGTCAGTAATTTCCAATCTTCCAAAGTAAAACTGTTAATATTTTGAAAACTTTTCATATGTAATGAATGAGTTCTCTTTTTTTATTATATAAAAATATACAGTCTATTATCTATTATAAATGGTTCATCTAATAAATAACTGCTTAAGCTGAGGCACATTTAATTACTAGTTTAAATGTGTAACATATTATAGTTTCTTCTGTAGCTTAGCTATTAATAAGGAAACAGAAGTATGTTTCTTGTCATTTTTAATGTTTGTCCAGTCTGTAAATGTGACAGTTTAAATACGTTTTTGAATGAACTACATGCATATACACAATGTAGGCAAGCATTAGCTTCATCTAACACTTTCATCAAAAGAACTACAATGCCTTCACTTCATATCACAGAATTGTTGATTCCAGCCTGGTCTCATGTTTATACGTAGGTTTTAATACGTAACATTTACAAGCACAAAACGTACATTTTTGTATGTTTTTATTGATGCTAAAACATACAATTTAGACATATTTCAGCGTTTAAAACGTACAAATCGCTACGTATTTTTAGCTAAAAAACGTAAAATATTTATGTATCTTTGATAACATTAAGATATTCGTATCAATGCATTTTTTTCATTTTATTAATAAGCGATTTAGATTTTTAGACCCCTAAACCTACCCCCAAAACTAAACCTACCCATTTTATAGCGAATATAAAAGGATGCAAAATGCAATTGACCGAAATATGCAGGAAAATAACCATTTTAGTAACAATATATTTTCCTAAAAACTAAACATAACTATTTCTGTACAGTATAAGAAAAACATGACAGACATAAATGCAATTACAATCATTTATTTATTGCAAAAACGTAAGCAGTACAAAAAGTATTCCAATTGACAATGCGTTGCAGCCGCAGTCCTCTCTGGTGGAATACAGTAGGTTTGTGTGAAGTGCAGAGCAGAATTTATGTTGATAATCACTGAAAATATTATCCAGGTTATTTTCCCGATCCACTCCGTGAACTTGTGAAGACGCGCACGCATCTTTCAAACACACCTCACCAGAAACATGGCATGTCGCAATCTGTGACGAATGCAGGTGAGAGCCAATGAGCGTTCGAGTATAGTAAAACCTGTCGTTTGAACCGGTGTTGTGGCCATTTTCGACCCCCTGCCAAATTATTACCCCTCTCGTTGAAATCGCTACCTGATTGCCTAATCTTAACCCCACCCCTAATCCTAACCCCTCCCCCACACCTAACCCTAAACCTACCAATACTAGGGGGGTAATAATCTGGCAGGGGTCAGAATTGGGCACAACACCGGCAACATTTGAATTCATAACGAGCGCGTAAGTCAGCGTTTTGCTGTGTACGGTCGCTGGACTCCTGCTCGGGATGGAGATGAAGATCGCCAATAAAAGCTTGGATTTGGGTCTGTTCCTCGCAGTCGTATGCATTCAGAAGATTTGGATTACAGCGCAAAAATAAAATTGTTTCATTTCGTAATTATGTTGCGTTTTTGGTGTATAGTTCTATTAATTTGTCATTCACAGCATGTCGGAGAAAACGCCTTTTGTGGCCCATGGCAAATAAAGTAAACATTACATGTCAACTAAATGTTAAATGATTGCAGAAATGTTATTTATTTTAAGGTTTAAAGTGAAGTTTTGTTTAACATTATGTAAGCTTATTCTTGGAATCAAGCTGGCAGCAGAAATCACACAACAAAACCAAATGTTATCATTTCATATTAAGTAAGCAAATTTAATAATGCAATTGAAAACAAGGTAATTGATATGACAACTAAAAACAACTAATAATAAAATTAATGCCGCGATTTCAATATTCATAAGGATTCATTTTTTGTTGTCGTCAATACGTCAGTTTTGTACGTTTAAATGCTGAAAATACGTCACTATTGTACGTTTTAGTGCCTGTAAAAAGTGTAAGTAAATGTACATTTTATAGAACCACATTTTATGTAAAATACATACGAATTATCATGAGATCACTTTGATTCTATTCAGATTTCACATATTGTGCAGCAAAGCCATTATATATTTTCTCATGAGATTGTGTTAGATAACCTGTCTAACAAATATCTTGTTCAGTTATTTAATAGATATCGTTTGCATTTGAAGTCATTATTTGAAGTCTTTATTCATGCCTATTTGAATCGTGTATTAATTTTTGGACACATTACTACTGATGCATTACAATTCCATATTACTTCACCATAAATGTAAGAATTGTAAAAAACAAAAAAAAAAAAAAAAAACCTTATGCCATTTAAATTATTCATAGTTCAATAGTGAAATTATTTTATCTAGAGCATTTTTTGTTGCTGTTATTAGTCCAGAAAAACATAACCGTTTTAGGGAAATGTGTGCAGAAAACATAAATGTTTGCTCATTTAAATGCATAAACTATGCACACAGAATAATCAGTCAGTCAGGATGTATCACATTATGCTATGAAATAATTTTCATACATGGCTGCTTCAGGTCGCTGTATCTGCATGTTCTATAGCACGACACAATCTGATGCGTTCTGTTTGATATCCGGGGTGTAATCTCACAGGACTTGCTCCTCCGTGCCGTCTCATTCATTTGGCATTCTGCACAACAATCTGATTTGTTTGCTAATTGTGTCCTGTTCTTTATCTGATTGGTGCTCTTGCCTCTTTTGAATTGTGAAACTATGGCAACAGGCATCAGTTGGGCGGCTACAGGAACACGCGAGCCAAAGGAAAAACCAGCCCTGTGCTGCAGACATTTCTGGTTTTGTATGGTTATTATCATCTACATGTGGAGGAGACAGAATTTAAATCATTTATAGATGCAGTGATAGTTACGTGAGAGAAATCTCTGACTTGCAAGTGGTTCTTTTGTCTGAACTCCTCAAATGTGCATGCTTTTGTCCCGTGACTGATGCAGCAAATGTTCCCAAGAGTCAAAATGACTTTTATTGATGCCAGTTCTGCAGGCATGTGGCTTTCATTCATGCAATTATGTACACATGTCTCGCTTCTCATTTCTGAGCAATTTATTCTTGATTTCAATGAAAACGTAGGATTAAGTGAACTGAAAGAGAAGAAGATAGTGAGAGAGAAAGGGCGGGCGGTGTGGAGGAAATGTGAATCTGCTGTGTGAGGCAAGATATCGTCCCGCGTTGATTCATCACATCTCCCTGCTGGATTGTGAAGGGCCGTCTAATGAAGTTCAGGCCGTCAGAATGAAGGGACTAATTCTGATTTAGCTGAGCTAATGAACTTCCTCTCTGCTGGCGTGAGCAGCTCATGGGGCGGCCGACAAACTGACGGAGAGACACTGCGAGACGAGGAAAGAAAGAGTGTGTGAAATGCTTATGTGGTGTATGCCGAAATGTATTAAAGTCAAGTGTGTGTATGGTCGGAAATTATGCTAATGCTTGGCTTTATGTATATCTGGTTTTGTATGAGAGTAGGGTAAAGATATATTTAAAACAGATCTACATTTTTGGCACAAAAGCACTTACCAAAGGGTTTTCAAATGAAGCAGTACTTCATCTTGGCCACATGCACACTTAAAGGGAGTGAAAACTGCATTTAAAGGGATAGTTCATCAAAAAAATGAAAATTGTGTCATCATTTACTCACCCTCATGTCGTTCCAAACCGGTACGAGTTTCTTTCTTCTGCTGAACACAAAAGAAGATATTTTGAAGAATGTTGGTAACCATTGACTCCATTGACTTAACATTTGTTTTCAAACTGCGGAAGTCAATTGGGACCAACAACTGTTTGTTTCCCAACATTCTTCAAAATATCTTCTTTTGTGTTCAGCAGAAGAAAGAAAATCAGGTACAGGTTTGGACGGAGAGTAAATGATGACAGAATTTTCATTTTTAGGTGCACATCATGGTTGTCCCACACACGAATACGAGAGTTCAGTTCAATTAAAATTGTAATAACCTAATGCTGCATGATGGTAAAGCAGGCTTTTATGACTGTATCCCTGCATATAAATGTATCAACTCTAGGAATCAAAAATTATGTTTTCTTTGGTGAATATCCCAGTTATGAATTCTAAGAATTCTGCTTTCGTTCCAAATCTATATTTGTCATAAGAATTCATGACTTCATGCCACTGAATCTAAAGTAATTAATGTATTAAAATTCATCCTCCTACTGTTGATGATCCCAATAAACACACACTTGAAGCACCTCCACTAATTTGAGAAGGAGAACGTGGGACTAAATCACATTATTTCATGTTCAGTGTGTGAGAAAAATGATGTCCTGGACAAATGAAGATTCTTTGACTGAAGATGCTTTTCTCCCCTTTGTCTTCATTAAACTTGAGATGTCAATCTCACATGCAGATCACATGCAGAAACACTACAGCATTCATAAATCAAGTATAGCTCAGCTCCATCATTAATCATCAGTGTTTGATTTGATAAAGTTACCACTATAAAGTCCTCCTACACTATTTTCAGCATTAAATGAATAGACACGCGGCGTTCCCTCATGAGCTCCTGGACTCATGAGGGAAATCACACACACACAGGAGGAGGAGTCTGTGTTTAATTCCCAGGGCTTTAATCACTGTTAATTTGGCTCATTATGTATTAATAGATGCACGACTCCCTCAGTGAGCTGTTCTCAGGCCCGTATCTGCTGCTGTATAGCTGCAGCATCACATGTATCCATTACAGATCAGCCAAACCCAGAATGCATTGTCACAAACCTTTTATATATATATATATATATATATATATATATATATATATATATATATATATATATATACAATATATATATATATATATATACAATATATATATATATATATATATATATATATATATATATATATATATATATATATATATACTTTTATTTAGCAAGGAAGCTTTAAATTGATCAAAAGTGATGATAAAGACATTTATAATGTTACAAAAGATTTATATCAGACACATGCTGTTCTTCTGAATTTTCTATTCATCAAAGAAACCTGAAAAACATCTACTCAGCTGTTTTCAACATAATAATAATAATTAATTAATTATTATTATTATTATTATTATTAATAATAATAATAATAATAATAATAATAATAAATGTTTTTTGAGCGGCAAATCAGAATATTAGAATGATTTCTGAAGGATCATGTGACTGGAGTAATGATGCTAAAATCACAGAAATAAATTGAAAAGCTTTGAAATCACAGAAATAAATTACATTTTAAAATATATTCAAATAGAGCACAGTTATTTTAAAAGTTATAATTTTAATATTGAAAATATTTCAAAATTTTACTGTTTTTGCTGTACTTTGCATCAAATAAATGCAGGCTTGGTGAGCAGAAGAGACTTCTTTAAAAAAAAAATCTTACAGTTCAACAACTTTTGACTAATAGTGTATATATTTTATTAGTTTACAGTTAATATTTTATAATATAATGCCAACAGAGATATCTAGAGACCAGAATATCATCTTAAAGGTTGGCTCTATTGACTTGGGCCAGCAAGCAGCTATGCAGACAGCATAAGAACCTCCCACAATGCCCTGGCAATCGCCCACAACACCACAGCATTGTGAAGGTGACTTTTTCACGGGCAAACCACTCACTTTTGTTTTTAAATCTGTAAAAATGAAGATTTATGTGTGTTGTCACTGGTCTGGTAGCTGTGTTTGGGTGCTGTAGGTGTGTTTGAAGATCCTGTCACAGTTCACTCTATGCTAAATGCCATCTGTGGCCACCTGTGCTAACGGCTCCTCTGGGGTTTGATGGGCTGCAGCTGCTCCCATGTGGCACTGCAGCCGCATATGCCAACACAGATCTTCAAGATCAGACCAGCTCTGATATCACTGATAACATCAGCTCCACTCTATGCACACAGTGACTAAAAAGCTTATTTTTCCCTTGTAATTATTCCAGGGAGTCCCATTTGGTCATATTCTTGGTTTACCAGTAAAACATGAAATATGTACAGTAAATCAGTGATTTAGTCAGTATTGTTATATGTTGATCCAAATGAAAGGTTTTGACTAGGTTATAATGTAATTGAGTTTACAGTTGTGCAGAGTATAAAAGAAACAAAAATATGAAAAATAATGTGGTGATATTAATGTTGACTTGGTTTGCAAAATCAATAATTAATTAAACGGTAATACATCTTCAATGCATGACCTTAAATTACCATTGTTGAAAGATGAGATGGTGAAATGTTGGTATCAAATGCGTTATCAACGGTGATTTGTTAAAACGAAACAAAATTCAATGTTGATTCAACCTTGATTCCTGACGTTGATTCATCAGTGAAATGCCTACTGAGTTTCAGTGAAAAATCAATGTGAAAAATTGAATCATAATAACACTTTTGTGTTATTAATAACACCTGGACAGACAATACTACATAATGACAGAAAAAAAAACTTGCTTTTTATTTATTTATACATTATTTATAAAAAAATTAATTAAATAAATAAATAAAAATCATGTTATTGTGAGCTGATCCAGATCCTGTTTTTGGTTTGAGATACTTTTTTTTTTTATTTCTTAATATTATATTGGGTCATTATGAAATTGAAGGAAGTAGTAGAGGGTTTCTGAATTGAAATAATAAAAAAATCAAATGCATGTATATCAGAACCAAAATTATTATTATTATTTTAATCTGATAATGATTCACTCAGTTTTAGTTTGTGGGGATTCATGAGTTAATTAAAGAAATGCAAATTTAATTCAATTAGAAAATTATATTTTATTTTTTTTTGGACCATTTTACATTGTGGGACAAAGTTTTTATTGTTTATTTATTTGTGTGTTTGTTGGAAATGTTGGTTATAAAATGTAAATGTTACAAATCTTTGTTTCAAATCCTGTAAATTATGAATCAGATTGCCATCTTCTAAAAGTAAAGATGACAGACACGACTATTTTGTGTTTCTGTGGCTCAGTGATAGAGCATTGCATTAGCAGCGCAAATGGTTGAGGGTTCAATTCCCAGGGAACACATACTGATAAAATAATGTATAGCCTGAGTGCACTGTAAGTTGCTTTGGATAAAAGCGTCTGCTAAATGCATAAATGTAAATGTACTGTTTAAATAATGAACATCTGATGATGTTCCAATGTCTCTGTGTTTATTCTTGACTGTGATTCGTTACATGATGTACTGCAAATTATATGGTGTGCTTGCTTTGTGAATCTTTCAGACGTTTCCAGTAACACAGGCTTGTGTTTGTGTTTTTCTGTATTTTCCCAGAGGAAGGTCTCATTCATGAATGTAAACTATGCAGTCAAACCTTCGACTCTCCAGCGAAACTGCAGTGTCACCTCATCGAGCACAGCTTTGAGGGCATGGGCGGCATCTTCAAGTGTCCCGTCTGCTTCACAGGTACATCTTTATGTTTGTGTGTGTGCCCAAGTAAAAAAGTAATGTATTTTAAATACATTTATTTCATACTAAGTATAGTTCAGATCTATTAACATATTTACTGACATATCGCTCGAGACTTACTGATATAAAAATGATATGAAAAATATAATTAAACTTTATTTGGAGTACTACTTGTGCACAACGCACATTTCTTAATATTAAGCCTAAAATGTGTTTTAATGTCACTATTGATGAGGATTGTATGATCTTGAATAATATCGGCCTTTAAATGCAAGATATTTAAATTTGGAATAGTTTCACTTCAGCACAGTCAAATATACTTCAGTATATCTTTAGTTGGACTGCAGCACTACTTCCACACAATTAAAGTGCATTAAGTACAAAATTAGTTGTTCCAATTTAGCAGACTTTAAGTATACCAGTTTAGTATACCTAAAGTATATTTTTTATTAAGCACATAAATAGGTAAATGTATTTCTAATATACTTAGCACAAAATAAATGCATTTCAAATGTATTTTAGTATATTTATTTTTCACTAGGGTGTGTGTACTGTATATGCCAGAGCAACACTAGTTGTTTTATTAATTGAGAACTGTTTTGCCCATTTTAGAATAATAGTACAGTCATCAAAAGAATGAAATAACACAAGTGGAAGTATAATTTCATGCATATTAGTGAACGTTTAGGTTTTTTAGATCATGAACAACATAAATTCAGTCATGTGTGTTGAGTCTTTGGGCTGGTAGTGTGGTATTGTGACAGTGAGTGAGAAGAGCAGGACAGACGCTGGTGTTAATGATCTGCTCTGTCTCTGGATGTGAAGGAGGGTGTGAGTGGGATCAGACCCCGTCCTGAGAGGAAAGCATCTCATCTCTGGTGTCAGCAGGGTTAACTGTCTGCATAATGAAATCCCAGAGCTCACAGAGGCTGTTTGCTGCTCAATGCACAAAGCACAAAACATTTCAGACTCTTTCAACTGTTGTCTAAGTCGGGCTTTCATAAACACCTGGACGCTTATGATGGAACTGCATTCAAACAATCAAAATATATGAGCGTTTGTTTAGGAATTGGATCATTCTGATCACTCAGATCTTACAGTATACGAAAAACACTCAATATCTTTACCATAACGTTAACATTAAATCATTTTTGAAAACTATGGCCAGTGTCAATATTCTGTGGGTCTGTAAGTAATTTTTACATTAATTGTCTTCATATGCAAGAGAATTTGAGATTTGACCCAAACCAGCAAGCCCTGAATCACAACTTTACATCAGTTTGAAGCAAAGAAAGTTTTTAAAAATTAAACAAAGGTACAAAACTATGTATGTACTTTTGAATTGTCAATTGACATCATCAGTACAATATACTATTGACCATAGGTCAACCCATTTAAATGAACATTTTTTTTAAGTTTTAGGGGGGGGCATTTTAAAATGGAAAAAGATTTTGAGGTCACTGAAAAGGTCCATTTATATATTACCAATGTTTTTATATATATAAAAAAAAGCATAATTCAGAAGTAATTTTTGAAACACTCCGTTTTCATAGGCTTGAGACACCAATCACTTTGTTTGGATAACGGTTTTGCATATTAAAATAATATACAGATGCTGTTCTGATGTATTCTGAAAACAGTATAGATCATTTTGGTTAAATGACGTTTATCAAGTACTTACATCATCAAACAATCGGTAACAAACGAAGCAATAATGGCACATGGTAATAACACTGCTACTCACACTGTGTCAAGTCAAGTCACCTTTATTTATATAGCGCTTTTAACAATACAGATTGTGTCAAAGCACTTAACAGTATCAAATTGGAGGATAGAGTGTCAGTAATGTATAATAATAAGATTAAACACTCAATTTTCAGTTAAAGGCATTTCATTATTGAATTCAGAGATGTCATTGTCTAGCTCAGTTTAGTTTAAATAGTATCTATGAAATAAAATTGACGTTAATCGTAAAAAATTAAGTGTCCCCAACTGAGCAAGCCAGAGGCGACAGCGGCAAGGAACCAAAACTCCCTCTGTGACAGAATGGAGAAAAAAACCTTGGGAGAAACCAGGCTCAGTCGGGGGGCCAGTTCTCCTCTGGCCAGGATATTATTATTTATTTTTTTACTTATTGTTTTAATTAAATGTTAAATGTATAAATGTATTATATTTCTATTTTTATATTGTTGCAATTTCTAACAATAATAGTATTATGTAGTTAGGTATTTTATTATATTTATAGTTATTTTGTTTAATTTTAAGTTCTATTGTATTTAAGTCGAGGTCTTCACTGGGGATATGTCCCCGGGGCTCATCCAGGTGTCCGGCCTCTGCTGACGATCAGGGTCGCAGACATCATCTCCCGGCGCCGATCCACCATCTGATCCGGACACGGACTGAGAAACAGAATAATAAAGAAACAGACAAATATTACCGTAGATGCCATTCTTCTTACGATGTAACGAGTACATCGTGTGTTATGAGGAGTGTTCCCGGTTCCGGTTGATCTAAATTAATGCAGCCTAACAATCCTTTAAGGGATTTGAATAATAGAAGTGTATTAGTGTGTTATGTGTAAGCCAGGTTAAAGAAATGTGTCTTTAATCTAGATTTAAACTGACAGAGTGTGTCTGCCTCCCGAACAGTGTTAGGTAGATTGTTCCAGAGTTTAGGCGCTAAATAGGAAAAGGATCTGCCGCCCGCAGTCGATTTTGATATTCTAGGTATTATCAAATGGCCAGAGTTTTGAGAACGCAGCAGACGTGGAGGACTATAATGTGATAAGAGCTCGCTCAAGTACTGAGGAGCTAAGCCATTCAGGGCTTTATAAGTAATTAACAAGATTTTAAAATCTATCCGATGTTTGATAGGGAGCCAGTGCAGTGTTGACAGAACCGGGCTAATATGGTCATACTTCCTGGTTCTAGTAAGGACTCTAGCTGCTGCATTTTGGACCAACTGTAGTTTATTGATCAAGCGTGCAGAACAACCACCCAGTAAAGCATTACAATAGTCTAACCTTGAGGTCATAAACGCATGAATTAGCATTTCTGCATTTGACGTTGAGAGCATAGGTCGCAATTTAGATATGTTTTTGAGATGGAAAAACGCAGTTTTACAGATACTAGAAACATGGCTTTCAAATGAAAGATTGCTATCAAACAGCACACCTAGGTTCCTAACTGATGAAGAAGAATTGACAGAGCAGCCGTCAAGTGTTAGATAGTGTTCTAGGTTATTACATGTGGGGTTTTTAGGTCCGATAATTAACACCTCTGTTTTTTCAGAATTTAGCAGTAAGAAGTTACTAGTCATCCAGTTTTTTATATCGACTATACATTCCGTTAGTTTCTCAATTTGGTGTGTTTCACTGGGCCGTGAAGAAATATAGAGCTGAGTATCATCAGCATAACAGTGAAAGCTAACACCATGTCTCCTGATAATATCTCCCAAGGGTAACATGTAAAGCGTGAAAAGTAACGGCCCTAGTACTGAGCCTTGAGGTACTCCATACTGCACTTGTGATCGATATGATACCTCTTCATTTACTGCTACGAACTGATGGCGGTCAGATAAGTACGATTTGAACCATGCTAAGGCACTTCCAGTAATGCCAACAAAGTTTTCTAGTCTATTCAAAAGAATGTTGTGGTCGATAGTGTCGAATGCAGCGCTAAGATCCAGTAGAACTAATAAAGAGATACAACCATGATCAGATGATAGAAGCAGGTCATTTGTAACTCTAATGAGAGCAGTCTCAGTACTATGATACGGTCTAAATCCTGACTGGAATTCCTCACAGATACCATTTTTCTCTAAGAAGGAATATAATTGTGAGGATACTACCTTTTCTAGTATCTTTGACAGAAAAGGGAGATTTGAGATCGGTCTGTAATTAACTAGATCTTTGGGGTCAAGTTGTGGTTTTTTAATGAGAGGCTTAATAACAGCCAATTTGAAGGTTTTGGGGACATATCCTAATGACAATGATGAATTAATAATAGCCAAAAGAGGATCTATGACTTCTGGAAGCAGCTCTTTTAGTAGTTTAGATGGAATAGGGTCTAACATACATGTTGTTGGTTTAGATGATTTAACAAGTTTATACAATTCTTCCTCTCCTATAATAGAGAATGAGTGGAATTGTTCCTCAGGGGATCTATAGTGCACTATCTGATGCGATACTGTAGCTGACGGCTGCATGGTTACAATTTTATCTCTGATAGTATCGATCTTGGAAGTAAAGTAGTTCATAAAGTCATTACAGCTGTGCTCTTGGGAAATGCCAACACCTGTTGATGCTTTATTTTTCATTAAATTAGTGACTGTATTGAATAAATACCGGGGGTTATGTTTGTTTTCTTCTAGAAGAGATGAAAAGTAATCAGATCTAGCCGTTTTTAATGCTTTTCTGTAGGATAGGGTACTTTCCCGCCAAGCTATACGAAATACCTCTAGTTTTGTTTTCCTCCAGCTGCGCTCCATTTTCCGGGCTGCTCTCTTTAGGGTGCGAGTGTGCTCATTATACCACGGAGTCAAACTGTTTTCCCTCTGTGACAGAAGGTGTTACGGTGTTACGTCATTACTGTTATATCCAAAATAGTCTCTGCAGCATCGTCTTTTATTTTCATTCTGCGTCAATCTGTCTTGTTTAAAAACAAATCCACAGCAAAATGATGCAAACAAACAAACAGTGTCTACTGACCTCTTATATGTCAAAAGATCAAGGGAAATTTGATTTCTCAATTCATGATCCCTTTAACATAGATGAAAACAGTTTTATGGAGTTATTTTCAGACGGTATGTTGTTAATTCACTGAATGTGCTGTACTTCAGTCCCTCACAGCCTCATTTTCATTCCCGTCAAAAAATGAACATGGTGCTACACTGACTAAGGTCTATGTGGGCCACAAAGTTGTAAGCTCCTGTAGAGAGACTGCTTTCTATTGCATATATTTGTTATGTTATATGAGAATTGACAATTACTGTTAAGATCCATTTCCATTATCAGCAGGTTTATCTGATTTGGTGATCTTTAGGATTATGGTTAGTGTAGTTTTTCATCAGGAATTCATTAAATAAACATAATTTTAAAAAATGAACTTAAAATCGCATTTGCTGTTTCCACAGACAAACAGTTTTCTGTCATTTATAGCACTGCTTCCCAACCTAAGCTCTTGGTAGGTCTGTATTTCTCTATGGGGAAAATCCATCCAGGGTGTCCTTGTTTCAAAACAGTTTGAGAAGCGCTGACTCGGGAGCTACATCATGTATATAACACTAAACCTTAAGTTGTAGCTTACACACTTTATCTTGGTGTATTTCTCTACTGCCGCCACCACAACATGCTTCATTTTGTCTCTCTCTCCGTCTTTCTCTGCTTCTCTCATTCTTATTGATTTGATCTACAGGGTTTTTTATTTTTTCATTTTGGCTTTATTTGGTGTTGGCGCCTGACAGACAGGTCCCACATCTACTTCCGCACTCATATCGATCATGCAGCAGAGAGAGAGAGAGAGAGAGAGAGAGAGAGAGAGAGAGAGAGAGAAAAGAAAGCAGCACTGTGAGGACGGCATCCGCACTGCAGAAACCATGACAAACATATGAACACATGCATCACACAAACATCTGAATACTGATCTTGGGGCATTTTCACACTAGATCACATTTTAGATCATTTCATTTGTGCAGAAGTTATTTTCTGAACTCAGATTCTGCTCAAAAACAGTAGCCTGGGGTTTGGTTTGCAGTTGTTTTGAAAGCTATCCAGCGTCAGCCAACAAGTGCAACTGATGACCTGCAAACAGAGCAGCGAGTGTATTTTCATTGCTGTTTGTCTCCAAAGAAGTGGCCTTCAGCAAGTATATCTCTGGGACTGGGGTTGAAACTGAAACAGTCAAATCTAGTGTGAAAACAGTCTGAGACTCAGCTGAAACGTTTATGCTCACCACTGAGTAAAATATGGTGGGCTCTCAATTCAGCTCGTTCTGTCAGGCCTCTACAGGCGCAAATAATGACCATAAGTAATAGCATTTCAATTCACCAGCGGAAAATCTGAAATTATATACAATTTTATTGTATTATTTCAACACGACCAGTTTTAATAGAAGCGTTTGTCTCGGGACTGCAGCCTGAGAGAGTGGAGGCAGGAATGAAGGCATACGGATGGGGAAGGACAGACGCAGCGTGATCATGCAAAGCGAGGGAGGATGAGAGAGGAGAGAGGGGGAAGGAGGTAAAAGAGAAGTCGAGGAGACATCCAGAGGCAGTGGGGAGATGTCAGAAGTGTCGCTCTCACAGGACGTATTTGACAGCTATGTGAAGTCAGGCAGCCCGCAGCTGAAAGTAGCTCCGTTCACCCTGGAGGAAGCCGAGCGCAGAACAAACACTCTGCATGCCACTTATGAGCTTTTGTCTCACTTTACACAACAAAACACTACAGTTTTACACTCAATTGTGTGCACAATAATGCAGCCCGGCCCTGGGTTCGTAAATATGTGCCCATCAATACAAAAAAATAACTTCTTGTACAATGCATTTAATACAAATGATAGCAAATAATAACAATCAAAAAGTAAATATGCTCAGATTAGACCTTTTTTAAATACTTAATACTTTTTTTAACATTATACTTTTCAAATCACTCATTGGTTCGAGTTTACCAATTAATATGAAAGCCTCATTATGAATAAATGTATTTGAATAAATGAATGCATTCCTCATGGATGACTGGTATCATCCATTAGAATTCTATACCTAGCATTCTACATCATTTTTTTTTTAAACAATGGAGCATCACTCTAACATTAGCATGCATAAGCAACATAATCACATTATGCACATTTGTAATTCTTGCTATAAAGTGTGACCTGTTTCTACATTACTTGATGTGTTACTTATGTTTGTATGCACATTATTAATGTTATATAACTGTTAAAAGAGCATTTCTTTTTGGACTTTATTTAAAATGTGCAGAATATTTATTTGCATTACATAACAGTCATAACACATTCATCAAACTATCAATCAAATCCTCAAACGCTCACTTTTTTTTTTTTTTTTTTGTGAGAACAGAAGAACTTACTGGCTTTTCTGAAAATCTTTGGAAAACTGTAAAGCCAACTTGAATATCTTGGCAGTGAGTTTTGCATAGACACACACTGAAGTCCTTAATTTGCTATTTTTGCTATTACGTTGGATGTTTTGTCTCTTGACAAACATTTCATTTAGGTACTGCAAAGTAAAGATCCCATTCATTGCCTCCATAGAGAATTTGAGTTTTAGTAATAAATAAACATTTAGCAGTATGTAAAATTTAGTATATATAAACCATGAAATGGAAATTTTGAGTGTCTTTTTGACGTGAAACAGCTTTTTGAAAAGTAGGGCACGGCTTGATTTTGTTGATTGGGAAATGATCGGATTGTAGAAAATGTTGTCGTTTGCAAATTGCTGCTATTGTTTTTTGTCAGAACGATTGAAATGTGTCTGACCATATTGGCCAGGCCTCGCTCCAGTATACACGTCATCAGAGAAGTCATGGTGAATTGAAGGGAACGTTAATGTTTTTAAATTTAAAAAAAAAATGATAATAATAATAATAATGATGATGCACAGTGATAAATTATTTAATTATAAACACTGTAATATTACATAAAAATATGAATTGTCAATTTTGACAAGACTGATCAAGACCGATTTGAATTATCCTGATGTTTTACCATTACCATTGCCATTACTAAGTGCAATTTCAAATTTGTAAAAAATAAATAAATAAATAAAAAATGTAAAAAATCGGCATTAACTGCTAAATACCTGCTGAAGAACTACAGTACCCACAATCCCACCAATCATTACCATACAAACAGGAGTGACCTCAAAAGTACTGTGGTAGCAGTGTCTACTGCCACTGAGAGATCCAAATTCAGCTCTATTTGAGTGTGATTTAAGTGTGTGATTTCCCATTATTAAACAACCTTGGAGTTCAGGAACCCAATGGGCATGCAAAGATATAAAATAGAGATATTTTCTAAAGAAAGTGTGATCAGTGTTTGTCTGTGTGAGAGATGCTGCAAAGATATTGGATTTGAGAATGTGTAAACAACCATATGTTAGGTTTTTTTTTTTTTTTCTGTATGCTCAGAAAATGTTCACAGAAGTTTTTATACTTAAATATGAAAACTGCTGTAAACATTCTGCAAATGTTGGAAAAGTGTGAACTGCAGTCAGTTTACAATATGATCCAGCAACAGCTCTTAATAAATGCTCTTTAACACTTATATGATGTTAGTTAGGAGCCTACAAACATTAGTGACACATCAAATGATGTAGAAATAGGTCACACTTTATAATAAGGTTCACAAATGTGCATAATAAATAGTTTATTAAAAATAAATCATGTTAGTAAGAACCCCACAAACATTAGAAACCCATTAACTGATGTTCAGATGATTCCAGCTTCAGGAAAAATACTTTATTGCTTTTAAGTAACTTTAATGCGGTGCTGTTCTTTGTTATTTAATGGTAAAAGCAATGTTAACATGCACCTTGAATGTTAAAACTTTTAAATGAATAAATAGGCATAAACCAAGATAAATAATGTTGTAAAGAGGAGTTGTTAGTTCATGTGAAATGATGCATTAACAAATGATAACAATTGAAGTTATTGCTATTTAGAAATGAATCAGTATATGTCCAACTTGACATGACAGTAAACTCATGACAGTAACACTTTAAAATGAGGTTCCATTTGTTAACATTAGTAAACAACATTAGTTAACATGAACTAAACATGAATTATAATAAAGTATTTATTAATCTTGGCTAATGTTCATGTCAGCATTTACAAATACATTATTAAAATCAAAATTGGTATCTGTTAATATTATTTAATGGACCTGAGCTGACATGAATTAACAATAAACAGTTGTATTTTTATTAACTAACCTTAACAAAGATTAATACATATGGTTATGCATTGGTTATGGTTATGCTAATAGGACTTTATTGTAAAGTGTTACCCGAATGCTGTATGCAGATCTTTTATTTCCTTTATTTAACCAGGAAAAATATCCCATTGAGATACAACATCTCTTCTTTCAGGGTGACCTGGCTCAAAATGGCAGCAATAATAAATAGTTTACAATCACACTAAATAAAGAAAATACACAACATTAAGTACAACACTTCAAAAGTCTCCTTCAAAACAGCTTTCAATAAAGATTTAAAAACATTTACTGCAGGAAGACTTTTTAAGTTAAGAATTCTTTGAAGTTCATTCTTTGTTAGTTCAGATTAACTAATGGATTAATTAATATTAACAAACACAACATTATGGTAAGGTGTTACCAATAATATTAATTGTAGTCTAGCATTGTATTAACAACCATTCTCCACACGGTTGAAAACAAATCACATCCATCTCTTTCTCTCTGTATTATCACTCATTTATGCTCATATGCAGGATATCAAACCCACAGATGCACATCTAGATTGTTTTACTGGTGTTAAGTTGAATTAGAAGACACTGGTTCTGATTGACCCTAATAAAGCTTGCATGGTAACAGTGAACATCAAATTTGGGTCTAAATCCAAAATCCTCACGGTGGCATGAAGGCAAAATTTGTTTATTCCTCGTAAGAAATTCAAATGAAGACCAGAACTCACTCTTTACCTCAGAGACACGACTCTGTGTGTGTGTGTGTGTGTGTGTGTGTGTGTGTGTGTGTGTGTGACTAGCCACCCTTAACATATGGGTCTCTAAAAACAAACAGCATGTTTGAAGTACTCCTGTGAGAATAACTGCATGCTCTCTCTCTCTCTCTCTCTCTCTCTCTCTCTCTCTCTCTCTCTCTCTCTCTCTCACACACACACACACACACTCATTCAGTAGCTCTATGGCTTAATTAAAGCATACAGACGCACTATGTGTTTTAAGTGCCATTTCAAATTTTATATGTGACTGAAATCAGGCTATGCATAAATAAAGAGTCTTCATGAATATTAATAATGTCAATATAATTAGCACTGTTGACTAATAGAGAGAGTGTTTTTGCATGTGGAAGGGCCTGCCGTTCCTGCGCTTGTTTATGTCCCTACAGTGGCTCTAAATAAAGCACATCATTATTCCTCACTGTTCACTATGACTCAAGACACCGACCGCTGACCGTTATCCAGCCTGCCAAACCCTGGATGCTTCCAGCTGGATGGTGAATCAAAGCTGCATTACATTTGCAGTGTTTTGAGCGAAAGAGTTGAGCGCAGGTGGGATTGTTTGTCCCATGATGCGACGGACTGGAAACATTTGGGTTTCCCAGCATCTCGATTCACTCATTCGTGACAATATTTCTTTCATATGCTGCCAGACTGTAAAATTTGAGCTCAGAAAACAGAACATGTGTCTTTCCTCATTTGAACTGAGTAATATTATGAAACAGAACCAGAAGTTCCTCAGTGTCCTCATGTGTGTGTTTTATATAAACACTGCTGTAAAATGCTGGTTAATTGTCCGCTTACTGTATGTGATCCATTAAAAAAGGGGGGTCTGAGAGAAAAATGAGTAGAAACTAAATTTGTGTTTCAGACATTATGATGTTCAAAAAGATTTGCTTTGCTTTATGTAGAAGTATTTTTATTGTATTTTATTTTATGTACAATGCTGATAAAAAAAAAAACAAACACTCATTCTTTATTATAACTGCTTTCCACATTTTTGAATAACAGTCAAGTCATTAAAACTACAAAATAACACAAACTGAGGTATAGGATTATGCAATGATAAAAAATATACAACAAAATTGTGAATTTGTGATTCTTCAAAGTCCTTCACCCTAGTGCCTTTACCTAGTACTTAAACTTAGTAAAAGTACTAAACCTAGTATTTTTATTCATCAAGGACACATTAAGTCAATGAAAAGTGACAGTAAAAACATTTACAATAATAATAATAATAAAATAAAAACACTTAATTGATGTTCTTTTGAACTTTGTATGCACTGTATCAGAGGATCCTGAAAACAAAAAAGTGTCATGGTTTCAACAATATTGAAAGCAGAAAACTGATTTCTTTACATTTCATAACATTACACAATATAAATATTTTACTGTATTTTTGATCAAGTAAATGCAGCCTTGGTGAGCAGAAGAGATTCTTTTAAAAGCATAAAGTTCTTTCATGTACAGCCAAGATTTACGTTTGTCTGCAGAACTAATTTCAAGAAATTAAACATAGGCCTGTGTGTCAGAAGTCTTTAAGATGCAAACTGGTAGTGCGTATGGAAAGATATGAGTTTAATGCATGTGTTGTGTCTCATTGCAGTATTCGTGCAGGCCTGTAAACTGCAGCAGCACATCTTCACCGCACACGGGCAGGAGGACAAGATCTACGACTGCTCTCAGTGCCCACTGAAGTTCTTCTTCCAAACCGAGCTTCAGGTGAGATGATCTGAGAATGACGACAGGATCAGCCAAATAAACACCATCACAACCTTTTATATTCGGTATTCGATATTCGGCTGTAAATAGGGTGTATTTGCAATGGCATTAAGCAACAAAAAAAACCCAAAAAAACTTGGCTTTGCGTTATTCATGTTAATAGGTACCAGTATAACACACAATACCACTGTCAGATCAGCCAGTGAAACATGAACAAAACAAAAGCAAAGCAACATTTGGACAGTTTGAAAATCGGTTGTGTAGCTGTAACATTGTGATGTGGCACAAAGGAAAGATCATTGCAATCAGGCATTTTATTTTGTAATATTATACAGTATAATGATATGTCTTTAGCAGCAAGCTTAAATTAATTCATTTATTTAAAATGAGTGTAAATCTAATACCAAAATTGAATATGACCATAAATAAATAAATAAAGTAAAATCAGTATATGAAAAAAGTTCACACTTTAGTTTAGGGACTAAATCTGACTATTAACTAACTATTAACTACACCTTTTGCCTCAATAAACTCCTAATTTGCTGCTTATTGATAGTAAGTAAGGTAGTTGTTAAGTTTAGGTATGGGATGGATTAAGGGATCTAAAATATGGTCATAAAGAGTAATGCATTAATATGTGCTTTATAGGTAAACAGCCAATATGCTAGTAATAGGCATGCATTTTTCAGGCGTTTTGAAGCGTTTAGGACTGTGGGTGTACTTGCGTTGCCATCAGCCAATCAGTGCTGTCATGGCATCATTTTCCTGCAACTTTAGAGTAATTAGTCACATGACATTTACAGCTCTGTTGATTGGCTCCAAAATGACAGCAGAACTGAGCCTATGAACAGAGATGGCACATTTCAAATTGCGTTCTTCCTTTATCAGCTAAGCTAGTGCTACTGAGCAACTGAATTTTCCAGATAGTACAGACCTCTTTAGTTGAGCACTGTATTTTTCTCACATTCATTTTTAAACCTGTCTCCTCCTCACACCATCTCTGTATTTTTCCCTCAGTATTTATGTCGGCCTTGCACTCAGCATTCATTTTTCATTTTCTTTCACTGTAAGAATAAAAATACCTCAACTGTTTCTGTAATAGCTACAAAATGTGTCAAACCAAAGACTTTAGTGAAAGACTTTACTTTGTAGAAAGCAAGAACGAAACTAGCAAAGGAACAGCTAAACATTTTTAAAGCTACCTGTACTTAAAATAGTACTAATATTCCAGCTTGTGCTTGTAATGTATATACTTCGAAAAAAAAAAAAAAAAAAAAATCTTATCTTATACCTACGGAGCCCCTAAAGGGACATTGGCAAAAAATTAAAAATGAAGACTTTCGCGTGCGCACGAGAAACTTTCGCGTGCGCACGAGAAACTTTTCGCGTGCGCACGAGAAACTTTTTTGACCTCAGGCTTTACAGTTTCCGGTTGCGTCACTTCTGCCATCTTACAAAGAAGAAAACAAGAACATGCATGTGCACGAATTAGCCTAATTGAGATCTATTTTGGCCTTCAATACTAAAACATTGTTTCTGTTCTTGCATTGGGACACAGATAAATCATCATTGAACAGCATAAGAACAGCTATATTCCACCTGAACAATACATAGCCTAACATCTCAGGACTGTACATCTGTACATAACTTCTCAAAACTTTTCATCTGTAAAATAGCGCATTCATAATTCTTTCTATTTTCTCTATATTTTGTACATAACCTCCTAAAACATTTGCACATTCATAATTCTATTTTATCTATATTTTTATTACCATATAGTTATTATTCTTTTAATGCATTGTCTATTCTGTTTATTATTAGCCTTATATTTCGTTCTATTACCTTAAATTATATGCATGCCTGCACTCTCTCTGTACTTTCTCCACTGGATGCTCCTGTCACCAAGACGAATTTCTTGTGTTTTTGTGTGCATAAACACACTTGACAATAAAGCTCTTTTTGATTCTGACATTTAAAACGCATTTTGAGGTCTAGAAGCGATTGGTAGCTACAGTATAAAAGCTCAAATTTTAGATTTCTATATGGCAATAGCCTGTTGTCCCACATAAAACGTTAAAAGCAAGTTAAATATGTATATAATCGAAAGCGATTTTTTTTTTGATAATTATTTCTTTACTTCAGTTAGGTTTCAATAACTGCTGTTAGTTTCGTTTCATTTTCGTTTTTTATTTCTTTGACATTTTTCTTTCTTTCTTTCTTTGCCTAAATGCCTTTATTTTCATTAAATATAGTTCCTAATACCGGTACAACATATTTTACCGTTAAACATGTACACTGAAAAAAATGACTCATTGGATTTACTCAATTTTTTTAAGGTAAGTGGTTGCAATCAGTTTATTTTAGCTAACTAAAAGTTAGTCAACTAAATTTGTTTATTTAAATGTAGCTAAAATAAATTGATTGCAACCACTTACCTTAAAAAAATTTAGTAAATCCAATGAGTCATTTTTTTCAGTGTATACAATATTTCATTTAAATTGGTTTAACAAGCATTTTAGATTAATTAACTATTTTTTTAATCACTGACTGCACTTATCGATTATATACATATTTAACTGGCTTTTAAAGTTTTATGTGGGACAATAGGCAATATTTCTAAAATGCTTGTTAAACGAGTTTAAATGTAATAAATATTGCATTCATGTTTAAACAGTAAAATATGTTGTATTAAGAACTGTATTTAACGAAAATAAAGGCATGCAGGCAAATAAAGAAAGAAAGAAATGTCAAAATAAATGAAAAACTAAAATGAAACAGTTATTGAAAGTCTAACTAAAATAAAGTAATAATTCTAAAAAAAATAAATGTGACCCGTGCTGGCAAAATGAGTCGCAATGCGCAAAATGGGTTCTTTTTATTTTCACATTCTCCATTAAAATACGTTAAAAAATGATATGTGACTTGTTGGAATCAGGCAAAAAATGACTGAGCTACAGCCGTTTGAAGGCAATAGAGGCAGCAGATCTGATTTCGAGAAAAAATCGAGTTAAAGATTACAAAGCAAAATCACCAAGCAACGTTGCATATTTTCCTCCAATCCTTTTCTTAATAATAATTGCTATATTATTAATCACAATATAGCTATTTTATTATTTTATCTTTGTTATTAAAAATAAGAACAAAGATGCAAATAAACGGTAGTTTAATCAAGAGCAGCGAGTGATTCCGTATTTTCTTTTTATGTATGATTAACATTGAGACAGATCTATATTAAGACCTACTGTAATGCATAGATCAAATATAATGTTACACATCAGATATTCCCCCAACCATTAACTAAACGTTCATGTAAGACATAACAGATTATGATTGTGTGAAACTCGTCAATACATATTTCGCAATAATTGCGCGCTCGAGGAGAGGCGAGACTTATGTACGCGCTTTGCAAATGTCAGTCAGCTCGATCGTATTGTTTTCATCAGCATAGGTTTGAAAATCATATTTCACTGGTTTGGACTCATATAATCGAGAATTCGATATGAATATTCACAAATCTGGAATGCTGCTCTTTGCGACAATAGACCTACAAAATATGGTGAGAAGCAGCAGCGGTCGTCCAGAAGCGAGTATAGAAAAGCTAGGCTACTCCTCTCAGAAAACGTACAAATAAAGATAATTTTAGATGTTTAATTACTATTTGGAGCATTGGGATAGCTAGAAGAGGGCTTAATGAACAAATTTTTGTGAAAAACTCAAATTCGACCAAAACTGACATTTTTCATTTTTTATTTTATTTTATTTATTTTTTTTTTGCCTGTATAGCTCAAAATTAGTCCATGCGCATTCCGATATATATATATATATATATATATATATATATATATAGCCGATATAAAGTGCAGTCAGTCGATTAAAAAAAATAGCTAATTAATCGCACGTTTTTTTTTTCAGAAATCTGCATCGGTCTTTTCGCAACGATTAAATGTTTAATTTTACTTCTAAAATGATTGTTAAACCAGTTTAAATGAAATATTGTATACATATTTAAACGGTAAAATATGTTGTATTAGGAACTGTATTTAACGAAAATAAAGGCATTTAGGCAAAGAAAGGAAGAAAGAAAGAAAAATGTCAAAGAAATAAAAAACGAAAATGAAACGAAACTAACAGCAGTTATTGAAACCTAACTGAAGTAATAATTATCAAAAATAAAAAAATCGCTTTCATTTATATACATATTTTACTTGCTTTTAACGTTTTATGTGGGACAACAGGCTATTGCCATATCGAAATCTAAAATTTGAGCTTTTATACTGTAGCTACCAATCACTTCTAGACCTCAAAATGCGTTTTAAATGTCAGAATCAAAAAGAGCTTTATTGTCAAGTGTGTTTATGCACACAAAAACACAAGAAATTCGTCTTGGTGACAGGAGCATCCAGTGGAGAAAGTACAGAGAGAGTGCAGGCATGCATATAATTTAAGGTAATAGAATGAAATATAAGGCTAATAATAAACGGAATAGACAATGCATTAAAAGAATAATAACTATATGGTAATAAAAATATAGATAAAATAGAATTATGAATGTGCCAATGTTTTAGGAGGTTATGTACAAAATATAGAGAAAATAGAAAGAATTATGAATGCGCTATTTTACAGATGAAAAGTTTTGAGAAGTTATGTACAGATGTACAGTCCTGAGATGTTAGGCTATGTATTGTTCAGGTGGAATATAGCTGTTCTTATGCTGTTCAATGATCATTTATCTGTGTCCCAATGCAAGAACAGAAACAATGTTTTAGTATTGAAGGCCAAAATAGATCTCAATTAGACTAATTCGTGCACATGCATGCTCTTGTTTTCTTCTTTGTAAGATGGCAGAAGTGACGCAACCGGAAACTGTAATGCCTGAGCTCAAAAAAGTTTCTCGTGCCCACGCGATAGTTTCTCTTGAGCACGCAAAAGTTTCTCGTGCGCACGCGATAGTTTCTCGTGAGCACGCAAAAGTTTCTCGTGCCCACGCGATAGTTTCTCGTGAGCACGCAAAAGTTTCTCGTGCACACGCGATAGTTTCTCGTGAGCACGCAAAAGTTTCTCGTGCGCACGCGATAGTCTTGATTTTTTATTTTTTGCCAATGTCCCTTTAGGGGCTCCGTATATACCACTTTACCTTGCACAATTAGATAAAATGAGTATTTACACCATGTTAAAGGAGGTTTAGACTTTTTGGTCTTTACTGTGGAGCTCTTTTAGCAGATTCTTAACTTTACTGCTGTGATGCATATAAACAGCTGCAGTGAAGACAGCAGTGAATTCTCCTGGTAGACAATGAGACATTTCATTGATATATAAATGGGACACGTTATCCACACATAAGGAAGCTAACCTTTCCTGGGACAATACCTTTTTTATGGCTGCAGCTCTTCTGGGAAATATGCTAGATATTGCTTGTTATAAATATAATACATTTTATATGATCTCATACATGTGGAATTTCAATGTTGTCTTTTACTCGTTGAATCAGAAAGGCCCCACAGTTATTTACCAGTTTTGACAATCTTTGCAGTTTGTAAGTCTGTGCTGATGAACATTCAGAATATGAGAGTACTGGTAAAACTTTATTTTAATGTGTCTTTTTACACAGTACATATATTTACTATAGTATAGTGTAACTATGCACAATTACAAGCAAATAACAATAAACCAAAACCTATATTAAGTACGTGTTTTTAATTAATACTTACTTGTGTAATTACATTGTAACAAGGACAACTTGACATGAAATGAAAAGTCAGCCTATGGTTTTTAAATGCATATTATAAATCTTATTGTTCAGTTCAGTAACACTTTATTTTAAGGAGTCCTTGTTACACGTTACATGTAATAACTATTATAATAACAATTAATTATGCATAATTGGATGCAAGTGACACTAAGACAAACACTAATCCTAACCCTAACCATATAGTAAGTACATGTAGTTAATTAATATTACCCAGTAATTAAATGAATAATTACACTGTAACAATGACACCTTAAAATAAAGTGTAACCCAATTCATTAGTGAACGTTTCATAAGTACATCTTCCGGTGAAATAACAAACTTCTCTCTACATTCTGACATATGCAGCATTCTCCAATCATGTAGTCAAATTAAACCCCACCCCCTCATGTTCATCTGACTCCACTAATAAATGCCACGCCCACGTCTCAATATCCAATCAACAGGCAGTACATAGAACCAAGTCCCGCCGTACATTTTGTCATCTATAATCTCTTACATTCAGATGTGTGTCACAATACAGATGAAAAGATATATTACTATGTCTGTTTCTGTTCTTTTTTTCAATTTTAAATTCATTGACAATTATAGATAATAACATCAGAAATTTCATCATGGTTTTCATCTCAAAAATCTGGTTACTTTAAATCTTTAAATCTGGTTACTTACCTGTAACATTTGAGAGAATCACGGAGAACTTACATAAACATATATATGAATGCAAACAAAAGAGTTTATTTGTTGGTTTGCTTCGCCGTCAGAATTGTACTTATCTGTCCATCAGAAAGTGAAGGTTGTTTTCTTTGGACTGCAGTCTTGTGTGGGATCTTGTTTTCTCAGTTCTTCACCCTGCAGTCGTCTCCGCTCAGTCGGAGAGGTCAGAGGTCATGAGGACGGATAGATGCAGAGATGTATTATTTACTTGTGTTGAGCTCATATAGCTGGAGATGAAGGGCTGTGACAGATCGTCCGCCCCCTACCCAAACTCCTTATGCCCTGAGCTCAGTGAGGAGTCACAGCATCACCACTGACCTGCCAAGAGCATGATGGGAAAAACTCAAACTAATCAGCTCTCATGGGAACAAATACCTCACCTTTACACCTGTATGCACACAATAACACATCTTATATATCTCTACATATAACACACACCGAAATACAAAAACGGATGTTACTTATTTGAGAAATTTGATGAATGTGCTTATAGCTTTCAAATAAGGTAACACTTTAGGGATCACTTTTCACTATTAACTAGTTGCTTATTAGTATGCATATTACTAGCATATTGGCTGTTATTAGTACTTGTAAATAACATGCACGACCATATTCTAGATCCCTTAACCCTCCCCCATACATAAACATAACTACTACAACAGCTGAATTACTTCCTATCAATAAGCAGCAAATTAGGTATTCACTGAGGGAAAACTCATAACCTTTCAAATGACATCAAATATTCTTCATAAGCATCTGCTGTCCTTAAATGTTTTAAGATCATTCTGAATGTAATGTACATGATGTGCTTGGCCCCATAATTGCTCCTATACTATATTGTTTTATCTCTGATATGGAAATATTTGCATATAACATTATCACATAAAGCATAACATCTCTGCTTTTGATGCATCAACCTGTTTTTTTTGTACCATTTCATCAGCATTTTATGAATTACAGTTGCCATATAAAAAAAGTGAAGTTAAATTATGTTATTCTTGTTTGTGGGTGGTAATATAGCAGCATTAATTGAAAAATCTGTTAATTTACAGTAGAAATAAAGTGTGTTTGCACTAAGAAGATGTATAGTTACATTTGATTTCACTTTAGACATTCTACTAACAATAAGTAACTTCGCAACTACATGTCAACAGGGCTGCAGAGTAACGGAATACATGTAACTTAGTTATGCGTTTAAAATACAAAATATGAGTAATTGTATTTCATTAGTTACATTTTAAATGGGTTTTAAATGGATGAGTCTATGACTCTGTCTCTCTGCAAAAGCATAAAGTTTTATGTTATTTTTATTTAGTACTGTCCTGAAATAACAGATGTTTACATACACTTTACAAGACAAAATGACTGAATTTACAAAAATTGCCCCATTCAAAAATTGACATACCCTTGAATCTTAGCTGTCTTTTTTACCTGAATAATCCATGACTGTTGTCATGTTTTGTGATACAGTAGTTGTTTGTGAGTCCCTTGTTTGTCTTGAGCAGTTAAACTGCCCACTGTTCTTCAGAATGAATGAATGAATGAATGAATGAATACATTTCCTGCGATGACTGTATGATTTTGAGATCCATCTTTTCACACTAAGTACAACGAGGGACTCATGTACAACTATTACACAACTAGTAACCTTCTCAACCTTGCATGTCAGCTAACTTTCATTAGAGTATTAGTAGACTGTTAGTTTAGTATAAGTTGACATGCACTTTTAAAGTTAGCAGAATGTCTAAATTATTAAATCAAAATAAAGTGTTAGCAGATGTAAATATGACAGTGCTATTTTGGTGCAGTCAGGTTAAACTGGAATGGATAAGATGCAGGTTTTTGCTCTGAAATACAGCAGCTGTTTGCTCAATTCCTCATTCATTTAATCAGGCCAATGCATAACCCTCTGACTAATTCAAGACAGCAACTACATAAAAAACTAAATCTATGTTTCCCTGAATGTTTTTATCAGCATTCACAGTGGACAAAACAACTAACCCAGTTTTCTAACCGTAGTTTTCTATTACTCAGACTTTTGACATTAACTCTGAAGTTCTAGTTTACAGTTCACACCAAAGCACAAGAAGAAAAAAAAGCTTTTGACTTCAGGTTTAAGAT
The DNA here is from genome assembly GCA_039654775.1 of Spinibarbus caldwelli. Taxonomy (NCBI): domain Eukaryota; kingdom Metazoa; phylum Chordata; class Actinopteri; order Cypriniformes; family Cyprinidae; genus Spinibarbus; species Spinibarbus caldwelli. The sequence continues at coordinate 2,376,073 of CM077235.1, read as the reverse complement.
TGCTCAGATGTTTTAAAATATGATTTGTACACAAAAGTGTAATGAAGGCTCCGATATTACCCATGAGTGACTCACGGATGCAGGTAGATCAGATACAGACACCGCCAAGCCGCAGCGTCCTGCGAGAGTTTGCGTGTGTGTTTGTGTTTGTTACCGCCTCTGGCTGTGTCTGATGTGTGTATGCAAACACATCGTCTTGAGACGGTGACAAACCCTCACTGTAGCCCATGAGCGTGCTCATTCTCTGCTCATCACCGCTGGGAGACGCACAATCCAAACAAACACTTTTGATCTCTGACACACTTCTGCTTCCTGTAAACTTACTGTGAACTTTTCACAAGCGACTCTGCTAATGTGAAATAAAAGATACCTTGCTTCAGCATTGTCAAGATGCAGGCTGTTGTGAAAATGTTTCATTTAAAGTCATTTAGCAGAATTACTATTGATGGACTTATTGGGTAAAGTGAATCTTGGTCAAACTGTAAAAACTTTTGCAGTGGGATCAGTGTTAGGAGATCACAAACAGATCACAGATCACAAGTTACCCTATTTAAAATGTAATAAGTACTGTAACTATTTCAATTGCTTTATTAAAGTAATGTAACTGATTATGTTTGATTACATTTTTGATTACTTTTCTAAATTTCTAGTGAATGTTTTCAACTGTTAATCAGTTAATCAACTTTCAGACAGGTTGTAGCCTAAATCTTTCAGTGCCAATGTGGATTGATGTAATTGGCAGGCAAGAGAACCAATCAAAAGCATCACAATTGCATCGCTTTATTAAATGGCCTTTAAAAGGCAGGAGGCATCGTGCACATCAAAAACAGGCAAAGCAAAAAATCAGTATTATTCAACATATCCTAGCTTTTTACAGGAAATATTCAGATGTAACTGTAATTTAATTACACTTTTTCCTCAGTAACTGTAACAGACTACAGTTTATTTTGTAATCAAATTACATAACATCGTTACATGTAACTAGTTACTCCCCAAAACTGAGTAGGACTTAACAAAATCCATCAAAAAACTTTACTTTAAAGTACATTTTCAAATTGTATTTAAAATTATTGCACATTCAGTTTTCATGAGCTCATATCAATTAAGATTTGGAACATTTGTAGTTTTAAAAATTAATTTGTCTCACTCATCCTGCAATGACATGACTTGCTGTAATGCAAGACTCATGCATGGTCATCAAGAGCCATATCACAATCCTCGGTCACATGATAATAAACAGTAAAATTGTATTCTTGAAGTGACCTTTGCATATACCCTTTGTTAATGGCCTTGAGGGTTGGCACTTTTTGAAGAGATTAGATTGTTTATTTTCTTTTGGAAAGACCCACTGTGTGGTGTCCCCTTCCCACAGTGCCCTTCAAAGGTGCAAAAATGGCTATAGTGTGTGAAAGAAAGTTTTGAGAAATTACAGACAATCCTGTTGTGATACATGCAAGATGGAACTGGTGTTCAATGGGAGCACAATGTGCATGTTAAATTAAATAAACTGCTTGTTAGTCTAAAAGCAGTACATGTTTATTTACATGTTGGAAAAATCATTTAAGAGCTAACGATTAATTGTTGCATTAATTGGCTGAATAGTTGATTATTAAATTAATAACCATTAGTTGCAGCCCTAATCTAAAAACAGATACATTAATTTGAACCGAAAATTTTGATTAAAAAAGATTGTTATATGCATTAGTCAACTGTCCGAGTACAGAAAAGCATTGATTACATAATGTGCCTTTAATTCCGATGATTGCAAATGTTGACATATTACTAATACTTTTTCTTTTATAGCAATGTTGAAATGAATTTCCTTAAGTCTTTTAAGTCTTTAACTATTTTTAGTAAATATTTCAGTATGCTAATCACTTGTTTGAATTATAAACTAATGATACATGAATAAAATAAATGACACAGTTATCTTATTTTTGATTAATATTTCATTAAGTTGTTAATTCCTACAATCCAGCAATAGCTTGTTCAACTTTAAGCATCTCTAATGCAGTCAAAGTGATACACAAACCACAGCAAATACACACTGAAAGGAAATCACATCTGAAGCTGCCAGAACTGTTGGCTGTTAACTTTATTTAATTTCTATTCAGGCTATACACTCAACCATGCCAGAGAAATCACCAATGCTTTTTCATGCAGCTCATGAGATCTGTGCACTCCTGGACTGTTTTTGCACAGACCTCTGCATGGAGAATTACATACTGCTGTCTTTAGTGATTTTTATTGACATTGTTGTCTCCTGGCATTTATTTTATGAAATTTAGGGGAGTCATAATAATTAATAGTTATTTAAATGTTGTAAATTGTGATGCAACTGACTTAAAGGTGATATCACTATTGTTATAAAACTTACTCGTATCCCAGCTTAACAATACAGAGAGAACTTTAAAGGGGTCAAGAATTGCTTTTTTTTGTTTACTGTTTAGCCTGGCTTGATTTACTGACACGTTAACAGCAATAAACAATTTTGCAGCTAATGATGTTGTGGCATTACTGTCAAGTAATATATTTTTGTCTGATCTGTGTCTGTGCAGGCAGTCCTGCGCTGATGTATTCATCTCTAATCAGTAATAAACAGGAGGAAACAATAATAAAAAAAAGAGCCAAAAAGAAAAGAAAAATAAATTATTTCTAAGATGTAATGTAACACAATGAATCATGCAATGCCAAAACACTGACATATACTGAATCTACTATAATGTATCACTAAAAAAGGATTTTTTTTTTTTTTTTTTTTAATCTGAGGAATTTGGTATCCCTTGTCCCTTGTGTAACATCAACTCATCCCAGTGTGTTGCCGAGTTTATCAGTTCTACCTGAATGTCCCTGCTGTGGCACAGCCATCATAATTGATCAATAAATTACAAATTGCAGGGATTTGTATTAGCAGAATGTTCAGTAAGTCGTCACTGTGGATATTTGCTTCTAAATGACTGTAGATGTGGTGGTTCTTTGTAGCCTATACTGAATTATAGTAACAGCACTTAACAATTGCTAGGTAGCCTAATGAAACTGTTGCTTAAAACTTGGCTTAATTAACAAATGTTAACAAGGCAGCCTAATGCAGTTGTGATGAAGTTAGCCTAATTAGCACAGGTTTTCAAAGATACAGCACTTACAGGTCAGACTGAATGTATTTCACCATAATAAATCAGCACTGTTGGCCGCTCCTGCAGGGAAGAGTGCCAGAAGAAAGATAGATAGATAGATAGATAGATAGATAGATAGATAGATAGATAGATAGATAGACAGACAGATAGATAGATAGATAGATAGATAGATAGATAGATAGATAGAGTGGTTTTAACTCACCAAATCTGATTCATTTAAGAGATAAAATCTGCATTACTGTTAACTTGGTGTTTCAAAGTATAATACTGTCAAAAAACCACTGAACCATTTGAATCCTTGTTCATTCTTTAGGGCAGTGGTTCCCAACCTCAATCCTGCAGCATGTCTCCTTTGCATGTCTGACAAATCCATTTCAGCAATGCGCTGATGACCTGAATCAGGTGTATTTGATTAAGGATATGTATTAGGCAGGCTCCAGGAACATGGTTGGGAAGCAGGGCTGGGTTCTCACAGTATGGAATACCCATCCATGCTTGAGAGTTTGAGCTTGTCCAAATACCCACACTTGTGGTCTTGGCCACTTGAAAGCACATGCATGCAACAGGAAGTAAGTGTGCAAAACTGTCCCAGATCTTATAAACATCAAAGAGTAGTGCCCTTAATGCACACTAAATCCTCCGCAGTGGTATTCGAGGCTGTATCCCATCATGCATCATGTTCTGGAAATAAATTGGACTTCTTGCCAAGATCTCACGAGAGGTCTAAGTTGTAAGTTTAATTTTAATGAAAATTATATATTACATATTATTTGGTAGTAAAACATAAGGTGTTGCATGTTTATTTTGTACAACATATGCAACTGCTATTTCTCACTTATTTAGAAGCGCCACAATTACTAAATTGTGTCATCTGTTATATGGACTACTGAACAGACATTTAGAAGTTTATTTTAAAACGCAAAGTACTGAAAATCAAAATAAAGCACTGTAAACACTTGCATTTTAACAACACTATATGTGTGTGTAAGAAGACAAGTGGTCAAGTGCAGAGACCACAACTGTGGGTATTCGGACCAGCCTGTAGTTTATTTGGTCATTATAGACCCAGGAGGTCCTGATGGATTATGAGACTATGACGATGAGGCTGGACCATGGTAATCGTGGATTCTCCAATGACCTCCAGTTGCAGCATTCGGCTCGCCTCCTCAATAATTTGTGTGCAATCCCAACCGGGCTGCTGTCTCATAATCACCCCTAGCAGCGTGCATACATGATGTGCTGAGTCCGACTACAGATCTCTAAGCATGTGTTCACACTTGTAATTCAGTTCGTTTGGTTCATTTGGTCCAGACCAAAAAGGAAAATGATACATTTAGTCCTGGTCCGCTTAGCATTCACACTGGCATTTTTGACAGCGAACCTAAAGATACCGAACCTAAAGGCATAGCCATGTGTTCACAACCTGATTGGTCAGGTTGAATGACATATATTCCGTGACAGAACTTACCGAACACCCCAAACAATAGTGTTCGACTTAAAGCGGCATTGTGCAGACCGATCGGTGTATGACATCAAAGTACCCATTCACCGATCGGTCTGCTCATCACCGCTTTAAGTCGAATACACCTAATGCCGTCTGCTAGACTCAGCGTACTCGTTACGTATGATTTTATTTTTACAACCTGGGAACTCACGAAAAGCTCATAAAAGGAACTTCATAAACTTCACCTCCTCGTTGCTCCACGTTAGCCCTCTGCTCATTTTGTTTTGGATACACCGATTGTTCCGTGTCGTCAAATCAAGTCGCATAGCGTCTTGTCATTACTTCCTGTTTTTGGTTTGTTTAGAAGTATTTGGTTTATGTTGCAATTATATTTCATTCGAACCGCACCAGAGTTCATTTGGAAGTGGACCGAGACGCATCTTTTTAGCGGTCTCGGCCCGCTTGTTTGGTGCGCACCAGGTTTCGGATGGCAGCGTTCACACTTACTCAAACGAACCACACTAACAGAGCAATTGCACCAGAGTTCGTTTTAATCGAATCAAACATGACAAGTGTGATCACAGCCTAAGAACACTTTCTAGAATTTGCTGACCAGGTGGCTTAGATTCCTTTTTACATTCTCATTGGAATCCCTACTCTGGAATTTCCTTTGGAATCCTTACCATAGTGCATCTCTCTGGCGATAATCGGTAGTGTGGCTTTGCAGAGAGGAACTGGTTCAGGGTATCTTGTGGCATAAGCATACAAGTAATGGGAAATTAGGGCACTTATTGGCATGAGTGAGGGAATGAATCTGAACTGGAGGAGGATGAAACTGCTCCCGGAATCCACTAGGGTCATGATGCACTGTCACTTTAGTCAGTTTTCCTGTCACAGAGCGTTTGGGATTTGATGGGGTGGATGATGGCCATACAGGCATGGATCTTTGGGAAGTTTGGAAGTCCTTTTGGATTCCTGCTGCTGTCGCATGCTCTAATGGGAAGGTGCCCTCCAGCTGTAGCCTCTCTGATGTGGTCTTCTGTGGGAAGGTTGGGATCCTCTTCCCAGCATTTCTGGCATACATTGCCTCTTCAAACAGCCAGCCCAATGCTTTCTGCTGGGCTCAGGGCAGCAACTTCTCACTAACCTGGGAATGTTGGGTTGACCAGAAAGCAAGTATTTGGGAAGGAGAGAAAGGCCTACACATTGTCCTTCTCTGTGATAATCACAAAATGAATTCCAGGGATGTCCTGCTCACCTCCTGAGGCGTTTACTGTTCCTTAAATGCTTCCTTGATGAAGGATATTGCCTTCAGGTGCTCCCGACTCGGTGTCTCCATTCTGCTGATTACGGTTGTCAGAAGCCAGAGAAATATATTACGGTCAAGGTCAGGCATTTCGGTTAAACCACTGTGGGTTTGTCACATTTTAATAAGGTTTCATTTTGAACAAAAATAAAAACAAAAGCTCTATAACTGTTGTATTTCTTTGTTCTCTCTTTTGTCAGCCCATGCATTTTTAGATTCTCTTTTTATTTTGAGATATTTTGACTAGATTTTGTTAGACAAGAGCTGCCTGAAGCAAGCTTGTGTGTGTTTGTTTTTTCTAAATCAAAACAGTATTGTGCAGAATCACACTGACAATGTAATATTGAATACATCAAATGATTGTTGTTTGTTCAAGCCTGTCTGATTCATGTGTTGAAGTGAATGTTCACACAAACTCATTCTCGTCTGGACAGAATGTTTTAGGGCAAATTAAGAAACTGTTACAGTGTTGATTAACTTGCATTGTGTTTCCTTTTTCAGAACCACAGTCTGAGTCTGCACAGCAGCTAACAACAGAACCGTCTGGAAGAGAATCAAGACCCCATCATGACCCAATAAATATATGAACATTGCATTTTTGTGTTGCACTCAGTCAAACGAAACAATTATAAAGAAATGAAGGCAGAGGGTAGATGGATAGATGTTTGACATTGTGTTCCAACAACTTATTTGTAAGTAATATCCTTCTTGTTTTGCTTTTCCTTTTCTTGTAAAGAGTCTTGAATTTTTATTGTTAAAAATAAACGTGTTTGAACATTACAAAAGAAACCAGATTGAACAGATATGAGGAAGTATTTGGGCTCACAAAACAAGATGATATCAGGAAAACTGAGCCATCATCACCAGCCCAGCCTGCCTCATGTGACCAGAACTCCAAACATCAAACTTTTGAGTGACATGAAATATAAATAATAATATGTTGAATATATGCAAAACCGGAACAATATAAAAGCAGCAGTAATCCATTCCTAATGATCTTCTCTTATCCCGAGGTCATTTCTCACAGTTAGAGAAACTGCTGTCTGTCCATGTTGACTTGTATATTTCTGTTTTTAATGTTTACTGCTTGCTAAAGTCTGGATGTATCTGGAATGTTTCTTTCTATATGAAAGAGGGCGAAGGCATTTATTCTCTGTTGTCTCCATTTGTCTCTTTGGGTTTGGCTACACAAATGCTGTCAGGAGCATGTCAACGGCTGACTGATGTGTAACGCCATATTCTTACTGTATCAATGTTGTGTCTAATATGTACAGTATACCAGTTTTACATTAAATGAAATTGACATGCACTTTTGCAACACTCCATACTTTTATGGAAGTTCTTGTTTTGAGCTGATCTACACACTTGATAAGTGGCAACTGGACAACTGGAAATGAAACTTTTATTATGTCATGACATGTCAATTAAAAAAAGGCTCTATAAAAATATTAACTGAGGTCTGATTTGTTGGACCTTTTTTGTGTTCTCATGTGATGAAAACATTAAAACTGTATGAAGATATGGATTTGCTGTGCTTTTCCAAAAATGTTTCATTACGGTGTTTCTCTGTTTGTTTGTGTATTTTCTTTTTCCGAACATCAGCATGAGAATGGAATACTTGACTTTACACAGTTATCTTGAAAAAAAAGAACAACAAAAAAAAAAAACTTACACAATGCCCACTGATCTTTACCTTAACTTTCAAAAAAACTGTTGAAAACATTAAAAATGTCCACCTCAGAAGGTAAAACTAATAGCAAAAGAGTTGTTCTGTTTAAAGGGTTTGAAATTGTTCCAACCATGTTACCAAAATTTGTATTAGGGCAGACGAAATTGTATTAATTTTTCTGTGATTGGCTGTTTAACACATTTTAAAAAAATTTATTGCAGCATAATTTTTTTTTCTTCCAAATGGTCCTGAACCAAAGCTGCATGTAAGGGAAGATCAGCCTCAGCTTAAAAGAGATGCAATTTGGATTAGTGGGTGACGAGGCATTGCAGAAACCTTTTGGTTTTATGGTTGCACAGAATGCAAACGTCTGTTGTGCTGATGGACAGCATATGACGTGAGCTTTATCTTTGTCACATGGTGAGTCATGCTGGCCTGGAAAGCAGTTAACTTCAGGAATTCAAAATACATGGATTCCACAAGTTATCTCTCAGTGTCCATTAACAAGCTTAAGAAAATCCAGTTTTGGAGATGCACACAGTTAAGATATGGGAAAACAAATAGTGTTGGTCACTCTTCAGAAGGTGTTCTCAGAAACTTCTAAGTATAAATCTAAGTATAAAGACACTCCCGTTGGAATCAAATTACTGGAAGCTCTTCATACAGTATATAGAACAGTTATTGATGGCCTGAAATAATGCAAGCTAACAGTGTCCAGTGAAGTAACTATGAGCCATGTTGAACTTCATGCAATTGAGCAGCGATGCTACCAAAGACAGCTCACATGATGCATTGAGAGATGCTTTGGATAAAAGCACCTGCAAAATGAATAAATGTAAATGATTTGATTCTTGATATTGTTGGATATTGTACCTAACATCAATGAAATTACTTTCTGTCTGCACTTTGCATGTCATGAAGTAACATGAGAATTTGAATGATATAAGCCTTTAACTGTAGCAGTGATTAAATGTTTTCTCACTCTCCAGTGGCACATATGCTAATAAGTTTCCCCGTATTGAGGGAGTTCTTCATTTAGACTTTATAGAAATCTCTCAAACATAACTGCCCTTGAGCAAAGCGCTCAACCCCGGGCTGCCCTGCGGTCCTAATAACTAGCTGCTTCATTTAAAGGTAGGTTAGGTGATTTTTTTTTCCAGAAGCATTTTTTTGTTATACTGGTTGAAAGTCTCTTCACATCCGGATAGCCATGAATAATTAAAGTAGTATAATATAAAAATGTAAACATCCACCGTGGAAGGCTGAGGACCATAAATTTTTCATCCAAAGTGTTGCATCCGGTCCGAATGCAATGATTGGATGTCCCACCTGCCTGTCAACCTATTTGCATACCTCACAGCCAATAATGAGAGTTTGGGGGCGTGGCTACTGCAGCAGCTGAGCCAGAGGCTGTTAGCCTGCGAGGATAAAGAAATTCAGATTTCGTTAAAGAAGTGCAAGTAAAATCAAAGACTTTACATTTAGGAAGACTGCGCACTCCTATTGCTTGTGAATGGAAGAAAGTGTAACGCCCAATATGGTGAATAAGCCCCGCCTTCTAAATGAAAGAGCCAATCGTTGATTAGTAAAGTCATTGCTTCACTGCAGCTGCTGTTAGAAGCTCCGGTTCCCATAGAAACAGGCAACGTTCGCAAACTCGCCCTCATGACTGCGCATGCGCATTGGCTGGTCTAGCATCATAAGCAAGCTTTTTTTAAGGGTATATGAACATAAGAAACATGACTGTTGCTGTCAGGTTACACTGGTGTTTTCAAATATGAAACTGAATCGTAAGCGAACAGTTTTGAAGAATTTGATGCTTCCCCGTTCAAAGAGACAGGAGCTGCACTTACATGCCCGAGAGGCGTTTCAAAGATGGCTACCGAGTGAAATTACTTGTTTTAAAGGGACTTTGGTAAAATTCAAAGACTTAATTGTTAAAATACACAGGTGCTGCGTCCCAATTCACATACTATCCGTCCTAAATAGTATTCGAAAATAGAATTAGTATGTCCCAAATCATAGTATGTTTAAAAAAGTATGCCAAAGATTCCCGGATGGTCTACTACTTCCGGTTAGAATTCGAAGTGCAGATCGATGCACACTCTAACGGCTAATATTGCCCACAACACATTGCGCGGTGGACGAGGATTCGATTAGACCTACAAACACGCATAAAAAGTGTTAAAAACTACAAACATGGTGGATATGCACGACCAACGGACAGGTAGAGAAAGGGATTTGAGTGATAAATAATCAATGTCTAACCTGATGAAAAAAATATCAATTTAATGTTACCCACGTTATACTTCATCTGCAGCAACACTGTGAACTTTTATGATGATACGTTTGGTCATTAACTTTGAAATGCATCATTATGCAAATACATGAGCAGAGTTCTCGGCATGAAAGACCCGCGATGTGCTTCTTTATTCTCTCCAATATGGTAGGAAATCAAATTAAACGAAATGTGGATGATGTTAACTGTGACAAGATGATAGACAAGGCAGTTTAAACCGTTACAGGACCCATGTAACTAAGCAACAGAGCGTCCAGCCCGATCTCACGGCAATTCGTACATATTTTACGAGGTGGCTAATTCGTACGAATTCATACGACCTCACTCGTACAAATTCATACGATTTTTGCTAAATCGTACGTATTTTACGAGTTGCCAATTCGTACGAATTCGTACGAATGACCTACACCTAACCCCGCCCCTAAACCTACCCGTCACTGGGGTTTAGACAAATCGTATAAAATCGTACGAGTGAGGTCGTACAAATTCGTACGAATTAGCCACCTCGTAAAATACGTACGAATTGGTCGTGAGATAGCGTTAGAGCGTCTGTTAAAGAAGCACCTATGACGAAGTAGTATGTCCCAAAGCTCGCCTACTATTCTGCTACATACTCAAAAGTATGTACTTTTTCTTCACAAAAAGAGTACATACTTTTAGGGCATAGTATAAGTAGGCGAATTGGGACGCAGCAAGAGACATACAACAGGGTAAAACAAGGGTAAACGCTGGCAGTGTTTTTACAAGATGGAGGAATTTGATGGAATGTTTGGGTTTAAATCGATACGACGAACGATGAGTTTCTTCTCGACAGCCAAGCTAAACGTCAAGTCAAAAAAAAAAAAAAATATTCCTAATATGTTGGAGCTTTCGTTAAAAGTAGCATGCTTTTAACTGTTGAGACATGCTTTCACTTTTATAGAGCCGTAAAAGCTGTAGTTTATGAAGTGAAAGGGGCAGTTTTGTTTGAAAACATACTTTATTTTTGTAGTTCCGCTAGTTGACGCTAGTAGCATAGAAACTGCCTACGCTAGCTTTAAAAATAGTTACTGGTTGTTTCTTTATTAGTCTGAATGATCTGTATGATTTTTGATATTTGTGATATTGTTTTAAGCAAATTTACAATATTTTTGAAATGGGGATATCTTTGTTTTATGAGCAAATGCTTACTCGTTTCAAAACGTCATATGTTTGTATAATTAATTTGCTGATATGAACAGTTGTGGATATGAATCAGTTTTGTTTTGTTCTACAGTTTGGCCACATAAATGTGCACATAAATGCTTTAAACCACAATGACAGCTATATGTGTGTAGTGAGTTCTGCACAACTGGATTAAAAACGAATCTAAAATTCATGTTACCTTTATCATTTTATTGGTAACATTAGTATTTAATAGTCATTGTGTGTACAATGGTTATACAGTAGTTATTTTGGAGTTACCTTAGCATCCACTATGATTTCATACACACTACTACTGATCTGATATCAAAGATCAAAATGTCATGATATGATACTGGTTTATGCGGTGATATATCCATCCTAAAATTCTAATGTTTGCTTGACTTGCATTGTTGTGTTCGAGGCATTCTTTTCTATTATTACATCCTTATCTTTGTTGTTCAGAGCCGTTTTTCTTTTCATCTAAAAGCAGCTCTTCCATCCAAGTCCCCAAATGCTCACTTTAGTTAATGATAAACAGTTTATTGTTAAAACAGTGTATTGTTCATGACAAATAGCGCTCCTGATCACCTACTTCATTCTGTTTGTTATTATCTTTGCTATTTGTCTTTTATTCTGCTTTCCTTTTGAAGAAAGAAAGGGAAACATAATTAAATATGGAACAAAATGGAGCAGCATCTTTCTAAACTCTCATGTCATTAAAATGGAGATGAGTATAAAAGAACAACAGAATAATGTCTTGCGTGAGATATTTATGGGGTATGGTATGCAAGCATGTCACATTATTCTGTCTGTATGTTTCATGTCATTATCACCTCTTGTAGTGACGTTCCTTAGAGACCCACTGGAGGAATGACAAGTGAAGCAATGTATCCATATTAAAGGGTTTTTTTAATTGCTTTGGTAAGATTGTATTGTTATACTGTTGCATTTTAGTGATTAAACCAAATGAAAGCATGAGATCAGAAAGAATGACTAGTTTCGTATGAAGAGAATTTACACATTACTATACAACAATACTAAAGTAAAAAAATTAAAGGAATTTTTAGGCATAAAATACCCCATCAAAATATCAAACTCTATGTAAAATTCACCAGAATTAATTCAGCAGCATTGCTATGGATTCAGATGCAGATATATATAGTTTATTTACTTCAATGAATCAGATTATTTAGAAACTAAAATAGTTTGTTTCTTTTGCAGGTTTTTTTTTTTTTTTCACATTTTGTTGTCTTTTTTCTTTCAGATTCATATTGCAAATGCATTTGAACAGCCACTTCATTACAAACACTTCAAAAGGGATTACAAAACTTTTGATTGGACTTCAATGGATTATGGAAACAATTCATATTTTTAAGTGTCATATATAATTTCTTAGAAAGACGTTCTTAATTTATCAGACTAATTGTTAATACGTCAGATCTACGCAAAACCTGCAAGCTTGGAATAAATCACATTGTTTTGAGTTCAAAACATATCATTCAGAGAAGACATTGTTGCCTGTTGATTATCAGAGGAAAAGCTTTTGCTGTATACATGTCATTGAATATTTTTATATCTAGCTGTCTTTTATTATGTTCATACAAATGAGCAGATGGTTTACTGAAATAAACTAGACCATGATTAATTCCTTGTGCTGAAATGAAACTATAAAATATATCAATTCAAATATGTTATAAATCTAAAACAAAATGAATTGATTTGATTTGAAAAAAAAAAAAAAAAAAAAAAACACATTGTGAAGGGCTGATTTTATTCTTTTAAAACCACCTAAAAAAATGCAGTCAGATTGTATGACGATCACTGATGTTCAAGTGAAAGATCAACAGTGACATCTAATGGACAAATTCATTCAGCAGAACAAACTCAACAGAAGATCTGTCTATCTGTCAGGATTAATGCAGACTGTCTTCATTTAGTTATTCATGTATTTATTTTAAAATACTATAGTACACAATACAGTACTATAGTTACAGGAAGTGTGATTATGTTGGTATAATGTGGTGTTATTGCATGAGTCTGATTTTTCTGCTTGAGAACACTGACATAAATGAGTCTGACATTTAATTGTATCACACCCTTTATTGTCATCTGAGTTCATTAATGTTTCGACTTCAGCCTATACACTACCAGTCAAAAGATGGAATGGATAGTGAAAGAAAAGCGGCCATCAATGTTTAGCAAAAGGAGAAAAGAGTGTGCAGAGCTGTAGAAGTCAAAGAGTATAAAATGTAAAATAGATTTGATTTGTGCAACATTTTGGCCACTACTCATTTCCCATTGTGTGTCACAGTTTATATGCCATAGTTTGATGACTATTTTGAAATATGGAAATAGTAATAATAAATAAGAAAGGTATTTCCAATTTTTGACTGGTACTGTGTACATTTTAATCTTAATTCAAAAAATCAAAATCATTATATGAGTGTGTTTGTTTCTGAATAATTCCTAGCAGAACAATAGCTATAATTATAATTTAAATCATAGATTAACAATTAGTTTGGCACCGACTGAAAGAAAACCATATATTACACCGAGAGCTCATAATGTATATTGTAAAATACAAATGCTAAAATTATAAAAACTGAACATTTACTGTCTAATGAAAGTGCATGTATGTAAAAATGTTCAAGAATGCTAAATTATCCCTATATAACATTTAGCAGCCAGTTATAATACTGAATATATGTTGTTCAGTAAGAACACAGATTTGAATACTTTGTATTACAGTGAAACTAGGTGAGTAACAAGCAGACTTCATTGAACCGGGTAACCAGCTGACAGTAGGCATTGACTTTCTTACTATGGGAAAAAAAAAAAATTACTATTGAAGTCAATGGCTACCATCAACTGAACAGATCTACAAATACAGGTTTGCTGCAACTTGAGAGTGAGTAAATGATGACAGAATTTTCAGTTTAGATGAACTAGCCTATCCTTTTAGAGTCATGAAATACTAAAACATATTTTTGAGGTGTATATGTGTTGCACATGATGGAAGACATTGTCAGCATTTATTTATATTCATATATATATATATATATATAGAGGTGAAAGCCACATGACAGAAGGATGTGTCGCTCTAAGATTGGCTTGTTACCTTGTCATTGTGATCATGCCCTCTTCTCACACTCGCAATCATTGCACAACGCCTGAGTGGGTCTCACTGCAGAAAATGGACTAATTACAAAGTAAACAACTCACCCACTCAGACATCATCACTGTCCATCACATATGAATCAAAATGATGAAATCAGTGAGCCGCTTATGAAAGAGCACTCAGCTCAATTAAGCCAATGTCTTATACGCCACTTAAAGCTGTATCAGACAAATTCTACTTGGCATAAAAATTCAAGACTGTATCTAACCTATGTTATACCTCAAGTTGATTCAGTCTATATAGCATAGATCTGCCTAAGAAAATAAACTAGGCTCATCGGAAAAATCCGTAACTATATTTTTGCAAAACTCCTATTAACATACCTATATAGTTCATTGTAGTTTTTGGTTCAAATTAACACTAGTGCCAGTAAAACATAAAATTTTATTCCTTTTCACAAACTATGATAGTTGATTAATAAAGACTTATTTTCACATGGCTCCACCATACTATGATGGTTAAAACCATAGATATATATTTACATAGATGCCTCATTAGTGGCTATTTCTATGGGCTGCTATATGTAAGCTGTCCACCATATTGGAATGGACAAAGCCCGTCTGTGAACACTCAAGAGCAAGTTTACTGTGCGTCTACAACTGTAGTTATATGCATGTTTGAAAATCTATATCTGTAATAGACTAATAGACTTAATAGACTATTCAACAATAGACTGGTTTTGCTAAACTAACACAATACAAGACTAAGGCTTTTGTTAACAGAACATCAAAAAACATATCTGGTTAAAACACTTTTACCATAGTGCATGATTTGTAAAAGAACGCTTGTGTTACATAACCAGCTTGACTTTTCTAATGTGGTAAACTTGCTCGGTAGCGTACCTGGTGCAGCATTGCACTTGTACGTCCCGTGAAACACAAGTGACAATAAGAGAGCTCAAAGGCTTTCAGCAAGCTAAAATGTTATGGTTGCTTATGCAAATGCATTTTTTATCTCACATTTGTTTTTGTTAACATTATCAGTAAGGTTTAGTGTAAATGGTACGTCATTTTCAAACTCAAGAGAGCATTAGCACTACTCTACTGATATTTAATTTCCAAACTGCCGTGATACAACAACCAACAAAATAAAATGTTCACACTTTTACGTTCATCTGTTCAGTAGAAAATTTAACATGCTTTTAGTGCCTTTCACTGGACATCTCACTTTGTGCAAGAAGCAGCATAATATCATTTTGCAGAAATGTGGCCACATGCAGTTTTTCCAATGAGCCTGTGTTGCAAAATAATCGTTGTGCATTTATCTTTAAAGCATATGTTTACTGGAAAACAAGACAAAAATACTGAGAAAATTATTTTTTACAGCGTATTACTGGTTGTTGTTGTAGCATTTGAGGTACAATATGAGGTTTTTCATGAACGTAATGCAAACTTTACTTGAAATTATAATATATGACTTTCATAATTAAAATTCTAAAAGCATCAGTGCTAATTTATGTATAAATTCTTGGCACATGTGACACCAGGAACAAGAACTATACATATTGTACAGTATAACAACACAGCTCCAGGTTGACCCAGGAATTGGCAGTTACAGCTAAACACATGCTGCAGTCATCTCTGGTATCAATATTGGACCCGTATCAATAACGATCATAATGATCAACATGTATCATCATTTATCATTATCTATTGATCACCATTAAAGGAATGTTCCCAGTTCAATACAGTTTAAGCTCTATCGACAGCAGGTATAATGGCTATTATCACTGTAAAATCATTTAAATTAATTTTATTCATGAATAAAAATTATTTGAAAGCAGAGGTGTAAAATACTTGAGTAATTTTACTTGATTACTGTACTTAAGTATTATTTTGGGGGATTTGTACTTTAATCAAGTACAATTTAAACTGACTAGTACTTTTACTTGATTACATTTCTGAAGAAAAACAGTACATTACATTTTTATTTTATCTTATGCACATTAAATATGGTAAACGGAAGCTCAAACGTGCGTGCCTGATGTGAGAACCAATGATCATTGTTTTCATGCATCAAGCACTCTCATTTCGACTTCAGTTATGACTTTCATCAGGTAAATGTCTGGCTTCAAAAGTTCGCCATCAAATCTGAGGAAGCATATTGAGGTAGCAAAGTTGCATTTTGCCAAAAAAAGTTTATTCATTATTCGTTCTGTTTTGATAGAGCCATTAGCTGTGTACTATACTAGCTGAATGCACAAGATAGAGTGCAAATCAGTGATTAAAAATGAAATAAAATTAATATTTTTGTGGGAATATTTTTTTTAATTAAATAAAAATCTACAAAAGTGTTTAAATAAACATCGCATGTTAAATTAATTTTAATTCATGTTTAGTGATGTTCTTACCAGGTAGTGGATAAGTTGTATTTATAATATGTGATTATATGACACACTGAGTAGGAATTAGGACTGTCAATGATTTTTTTTTTTTTTGAATAATCTTAATAATTACATGATTTGCTCATTAATAATTGTAATTAGTCGCAAATAATTATTTATCAATATTTGCTGAGAAAAAACTCTAAATGCCCCAATTAAACAATTAAAAGATTAATTATGCTTTTAGACAGTGACGTTGAATAGACAACACACCAAAAATTGGCCTTTCAAAACGTTAATGTTGTAATTCTATGGCTCTCCTCATTAATTCAACACATTCTTGTATTCTGTCTGGAATAAGTTTCTAGCCTCTGCATCACATCTTGCTCTTCAAAGGGATAGTTCACCCAAAAATGAAAATTCTTTCATCAGGTACTGACCCTCATGTCATCCCAGATGTATATGACTTTCTGTCTTCAGATGAACACAAGCAAAGATTTTTAGTCCAGATAATTCAAGGGGACAGAACCACTTCAGAAACCACACAAAGTAAACACGACGGTCAAGTTTAAAATATTAGTATTTGTATCCTTCTTACATATGACTATTGTTTCACTTAAGACGACACTAATTCATTAACAGGGGTTGCATGAGTTACTGTCATATTCACTTTGTGTTTTGAAGTGTCAGTTTTTGGATGTCCCATACATATGATTTTTTTCCCTAAAACTCTTAGTTTGTTTTCATCTGATAAATGAAAGTTATATGGGATGGAATGAGGGTGGAAAAGATGGAGTTTCCTTTTAATTCCCTGTATTTTTTCCCGTTTTCCGCTGTGCTGCATTTTAATTGTTGTTGCACTAGATATATGTGTTTGACCTGTGCCATTGCATTGTTTCGTTTTCTCCCTTTAACCAAACTTCTGAATGTCTGTCAGAAAAGAAAGTACTTCTACTTTTTTTAATACTTGAGTATCTGTACTTTCACTTGAGTAAAATTTTTGAGTACTTTTTACACCTCTGTTTGAAAGTTACTTTTAAATGTCATCTGAATATCTGAAAGTAGTAAGTATTAAAGTTTAAAAAAAAGTTAGATGAACAGCCAAATAAAGTGTTTTATAAAAACGTGTTTCACTGTTTACTGATTCATACATTGTTATAACAGCAAATTTGAAAGATGATACACAAGTTTCCTGAGTACAACGCATATGCAATGTGAGCCACAAAAATAACTGTCCATGGCTTTTCATTTCTAATGTCTTTAATAACTACTGACAGTAGTTTTAGCCCGTTGTAGCCTTGCTGATGTTTTTTTACGGTACGTGATCTGTTAAATGGCAATGATTGTACTAAAAAAATGGAAAAGATTTTCCTTTAAATTTTTAAAAAAGTTTCATGTACAGATGACAATGTTGTCAAAACGATCCCCGTTCAGATGAATCCGCGAAAACAACTAAAAACACTGTGTTATGCATGCCAGACCAGCAGGTGGCAATATCACTTTGTAAAGAAACACTATGCACCTGCGCACATATGCATTCCTATAGACTGAACGGATAATGTGCATGCTCATGATGGCACCGTTTTCACAAATTCACATTTTTGTCATTTAAGGCCTGGACACACCAAGCTGACACTCGGCCAACGTCGGGCCATCAGCAAGCATCTGTAGGGCTAGGTTTTGCAGTGTGCTTTTGTGTGTGGCAGTTTGCTCGATTGAACATGCTGAATCTGTGTTGGGGCCATCCGTGAGAGTGAGAACTCTGATTAGTTGTACAGTTTAACAAAGGAGTCTGTCCACGAGAATTAAAGCGAAAGTGATAAAAGAGAGCAAGTAAGTCAAGACGACACTGACAGAAGGCTGTTATAATATTACACTATCCTACCCGAGCATTCCAGTACGTGAATACTGACATAACAGCATGAGCTGCTTAAAGTGAAGAAAGTTATCAACATAACTGATATTCAAAGTGGTAAGAAATCGCTGTTTTGTTTACATTTCGTATATCTCATATTGTTATGGTTTCTCCGTTTGAATGACGAATAAGGAATTAGACAGTTAATTCCTTACACGCAGACACACATGCTAGTTTGCAGTCAGCTGTAGTCTGCGCGGTGTGTTCAACCGCAGCATTTTGGTCCAGACACTGCCAAAGTGAGGCGACAACACCGTTGAATTTTGTTGCTGCCAGGGGCATCGGGAAAAGGGGGACAAGGGCCCGGATGCTGAGAGGGGCCCACAACGAGATCACCAACTCTTCCCCAATTTGAGGAGGCCCCATAGCAAATTCTGTGCAATGGGCCCAGAATGCCTAGCGACACCAATGGTCGATGCTAGTTCTTTGAAGTCAGCTTGGTGTGTCCTGGCCTTTACGCGGAGAGAATGATAACTGCCAACTTGCACTTTAAAATACGTTTTCAAAAAAGTTTGTGTTCTCAGGCCCCCAAAACGCAGCTGTCGTGTAAGTGAACAGCCAAAACTGTGAATGTGAAACCTGTGTCGTGTAAACACCCCCTCATGCCACAAATGCAGTCGACAGACTTGTATAGAACCTGGAACATTCCTTTCCGTACATAGGCAGTTAAATCCTCTTTGTACATGCTATTTCAGTACATGTGCGCTGTCCTCTGATCACTCAGACTATCTGTGTGTGCTGGATGAATGGGCCGTCAGCGGTATGTTGGACCTCTGTCGTGGGCACAGGATCTTGAAGAAGGCTCTTCGGAAGCTGCTGTGACACAGAGGATACAGGAACGGGTTGATCGCTGAGTTCAGCCACAGCAGCCAGAACGTCACCTCATACCAGTGATGCGACACGCAGTCTCCTCTGCATGCCGCTCGCACGATCATTAACAGAGTGTAAGGCGCCCAGCACACAGCGAAAACACACACGATTATGGCCAGAGACTTAGCAATCTTCTTGTCCTGCCTCAGACGCGAGCGCTGGACGCACCGCATCGACAGACCGTCGCTCTCTGAGCGCTTCTCGCCATCTGCTGCACTTTTCTTCTTGAGCTTCATCGAGTTCCAGCAGATTCGGACGCTCATGCTCGTTTTCTCCCCATACAGATTTGTAGCATCCTGGCACTTTGGAGAACAGGATTCTTTCTTGCTGCCGAGTCTCCTCTGGCGGATGTTGAGGTAGATGCTGATGTTGAAGAACGCCACGGATAAAAACGGTGCGAAAAACTCGACCGCCGAAGCAGAAAGAAGGAAGTACCATGTGTAGTAGAACTCAGCAAAGCACTCATCATCTGGCACACGGCTCTTGCCTGTCAGCTGCTCCCAGAATAAGATGGCCGGTCCGTAAAGAAGGAAGGCCAGAATCCAAACCGCTGCTATCTTCACTATGGCAAAGTGGGTCATTCCTTGTTTAGCACGATAAGACACCTAGGATCAGGAAAGAAAACCATGGAAAAATTGAATTTAATTGGCAGATAAAATGCAGAAAACTGATAACTACAGAGATGCATGCATGTAACACCACATACTGAGGCAAAGAGTCACAGTACAGATATCCCTTATTATGGTTAGACTGATCTTAGAAGGTGTTAAAGGGATAGTTCACCCAAAAATTAAAATTCTGTCATTAATTACTCATGCTCGTGTCGTTTCAATCCCGTAAGACCTCCGTTCATCTTCGGAACACAAATTAAGATATGTTTGATGAATTCTGAGAGCTCTCTGACCTTCCCATAGACAGCAATGTAATTACCATGATCAAGGTGTAGAAACAAGGACATCGGTAAAATAATACATGTGACATCAGGGGTTCAACCGTAATTTTAAAAAGCTACGAGATTACTTTTTGTGCGCAAAGAAAAAAATAACAACGACTTTATTCAACAATTTGTCTCCTCTGTGTCACCCTGCCGCCATTTTGGAGAGTATCACATACGTAAGCAACGTATGCTGTTCTACTGTATGTCAGCTGCGCCACGCGGATATGTTTTTTACATTGTTTACACTTTGATCTGAATGAAAACAATGTATCCACGTGGCGCAGAGGAGACAAATTGTTGAATAAAGTCGTTTTTTTTTTTTTTCTTTGCGGAAAAAAATAATCTTGTAGCTTCGTAAAATTAAGGCTGAACCCCTGATGTTACATGGATTATTTTGCCGATGTCCTTGCTACGTTTCTAGACCTTCCAAAGATGAACAGAGGTCTTACGGGTTTGGAACGACATGAGGGTGAGTAATTAATGACAGAATTTTCATTTTTGGGTGAACTATCCCTTTAAATCCACCTTGGATAACTGATGAAAGTAAACTATGGCTGTCAATAATTTGTGATTAATCTCATATTTATTTTATTTTATATATTAGCACATTTAATTTATTTTTAGGACAAATAAATAACAATGCCAGAAAACATTAGGCAAACAGTGCTCACACCTTGTGCTTCTCTACATTTTAAGAGAAATATTCCAATGCATTTGTCCCAACTCTTTTGTTACTTTTTGTTACTTAAGAAGTTTTTTTTTTTTAATACTTTCGAAAGAAGTCTCTTATGCTCCTCAAAACATTAATATTGTGAAATATTATTACAATTTAAAATAACTGTTTTCTATGTGAATATATTGTCAAATGTAAATGTATCTCTGTAATCAAAGCTGAAGCATCATTACAACATCATTACTCCATGCTTCAGTGTCACATGATCCTCCACAAATCATTCTAATATGCTGATTTGCTGCTCAAGAAACATTTCTCAGTATTATTATCAATGCTGAAAACAGTTGTGCTGTTTCATTTTTTTGTGGAAACCATGATGCATTTTCCCTGTGGTTTTACTACAAGTACTACAGTTTAACTTTGGTTGCTGTTACGGTTAATTTTCATAATGGATTGACAGGATGTTGATCCCCTAAAGGTATAAATTTTACTCTTGAATGGATGGATCGTAGAGACTATTCGTAGGAACAGTTTCTTATGTTTTACTAATGATCTTCTGCTCATTATGCTTTGGGAAATGGAGCCATGTTTGAATAAGCGCTGTGAATGAAGCGTCAGATCAGCAGGAGTAGTAGTTTTATCCTACACAATTATTCAATAACATACTTTACTTTTCCACTTCAAAGCTTGTTCAGTGCATTAAATTTCATGCTAAATAACAAAATAAATATGACTGGTAATTTTATTGTGTTCTGCACCAGAGGGTCACTCTACTAATTCCCTACTTACTAAAGGAATTGCCTGGAGCAGTTCTTGAGTTAGTTAACACTTAAATATCACACTTAAATACAATGAAATATCACAACATAGACTCCAGAGCCATTTAAGAGCTGCAGCAGAAGCCAGTGTTTCCAATGCATAATGAATTTACAGTGCCCTCCACTAATATTGGCACCCTTGGCAAATCTGAGCAAAGGCGGTTGTGAAAATAAATCTGCATTGTTTATACTCTTGATCTTTCAAAAAAAAAAAAAGAATCACAAAATTCTAACCTATCATTGAAGTAAAACAACTAAAAGTGGGGAGAAACTTACATTATGAAATAAATGTTTTTCTCCAATGCATATAGGCCACAATTATTGGCACCCCTAGACATTCTTATGAGAAAAATATCTCTGAAGTATATTCCCATTCATATTTACATTTTTTAGCATACCAGGGAGACTAGGAGCATGAAATTGTCCAACCATGACTTCCAGTTCCACAGGATTATAAATATGAGGAACACAAAGGCCAGATTCCCTTAATCATCCATCACAAGGAGTAAAACCAAAGAATATAGTTCTGATGTGCAGAACAAGATTGTTGAGCTTCACAAAATAGGATGTGGCTGTAAGAAAAGAGCTAAAGCACTGAAAATCTACATTTCTGCCATCAGGGCAATAATTAAGAAGTTCCAATCAATGAAACATGTTACAAATCTGTCTGTAAGAGGACGTGTGTCTATATCGTCCTAATGCACGCTGAAGAGGAGAGTTTGAGTGACCAAAGACTCTCCAAGCATCACAGCTGGAGAATTGCAGAGATTAGTTGAGACTTGGGGTCAGAAAGCCTATAAAAAAAAATAAATAAAAAAAAAACAAACAGCCCCTACATCAGCACATGTTGTTTGAGAGGGTTTCAAGAAAAATCCTCCTTGATCACCCAAAAACAAACTCCAGCATATCCAGCTGTCACACACGACTGGAACTTCAAATAGCACTGGCTTCTACGGTCGAATGAAACTAAAAAATAGCTTTTTGGCAGCAAACCCACCATATGGGTTTGTTGCAAACAGGGATAAAAAGTACCCCATGCCCACAGATAAACAAACACACTACTGGATCTTTAATGTTGTGGGGCTGTTTTTCTGCCGGAGATTCTTGTTCAGATACATGGCATCATAGATTCTATCAAGCAACAGATAAAAAAGTCTAAACCTGACTGCCTCTGTTAGAAATCTTATAATGGGCCGTTGGTTGGATCTTCCATCAGGACAATAATCCAAAACAAACATCAAAATCAACACAAAAACCTGTCACTGAGCACAAAATTAAGCTTCTGCCATCACAGTCCTCTGACCTGAACCCTATAGAAAATGAGTGGAGTGAACTGAAGAGAAGAAGCACCAACATGGAGCTGTGAATCTGAAGGATCTGGAGAGATTCTGCATGAAGGAATGGTCTCTGGTCTCTTATCAGGTGTTCTCCAAACTCTTCAGGCATTATAGGAGAAAACTCAGAGCTGTTATCTTGGGAAAAGGACATTGCAATAATTGTGTGCCAATATAGTGCCTTGCGAAAGTATTCATACCCCTTCATTTTTTTCACGTTTTGCTATGTTGCTGCCTTATGTTAAACTGCTTTTAAATGACTATTTTTCCACATCAGTCTATACTCCATATACCATAATGGGTAATGCAAAAAACATCTTCACAAATTTATTAAAAATAAAAAACTTAAATGATTCCATTGTGTAAGTATTCATACCATTATCTGGGACAGTTGGAATTTAGCTCAGGAGCATTCATATTGCTTGTTGATGTTACTACACTTTGAGTGGAGTTACCCTGTGGCAAATTCAATTGAATGGGTATGATTTGGAAAGGTACACGTCTTAATAAAAGGTCTAACAGCTGATAATGCATATCAGAGCAAAAACCAAGCCCTGAGGTCCAAAGAACTGCCTGTAGAGCTCAGAAACAGGGTTGCGTCAAGCCACATATCTGGGGAAGAGTTGAAGAAAAAATTCTGCCTCACTGAAGCATGTAGTCTCTGTTACCCTTAATGTAAGACGTTTGAAACAACCAGGGCTCTTCCTAGAGCTGGCCTCCTGGCCAAACTGAGCAACTGATGGAGAAGGGCTTTGGATAGTATGGTGACCAAGAACCTGATGGTCACTCTAGTTGAGATCCATGATCATATGTGGAGATAGGAGAAACCTACAGAAGGACAAACATCACTGCAACACTCCACCGATCTGGGCTTTATGGCGGTGTGGCAAGACTCAATCCTCTCTTCAGTGAAGACACATGAAAACACACTTGGAATTTACAAAAACAGCACCTAAAGGACCCTCAGACTCTGAGAAACAAGATTCTCTGGTCTGATGAACCTCAATTCTAAGCATCATGTTTGAAGCAAACCAGCTCTGCTCATCACCTGCAGAGTACCATCCCAAAAGTAAAGTGTGCTGGTAGCAGCCTCATGCTGTGGGGATGTTTTTCAGCGGCAGGGACTGAGGGACTCATCAGAGTAGAAAAAAAGCTCAATGCACCAAAATATTGAGATAGCCTTGATGAAAACCTAGTCCAGAGCATTCAGAACCTCAGACTGGGCAGAAGGTTCATCTTCCAACAGGACAATGGACCTAAACACACAGCAAGAGTGGTTTATAGACAACTCTGTGAATGTCCTTGAGTGGCCCAGCCACAGCCTGAGCTTGAATTCAATCAAATATTTCTGGACAAACCTGAAAATGTGCATATGCCCCCGTCCAACCTGACAGAGCTTGAGAGTTGAAGAGATGAGGAAAAGAATGGTAGATAATTGCCAAATGCTGATGAGCAAAGCTTGTCGCATCAAACAAAAAAGGCTTGAGGCTGTAAAGGTGCTTCAGCTATATAGGGGTATGAATACTTTCGCAAAGCACTGTAATTGTGACCAACGTGAACTAGAGAAAAAACATTTAATTTATAATGATTTTTTCTCCCCACTTTCCATTGTTTTACTTCAATAATAGGATAGAATTTTGTGATGTTTTATTAATGAAAGATCAAAAGGATAAAATTCATTTGCACAGCCACCTTTGCTCATATTTACCAAGGGTGCCAATATTAGTGGAGGGCACTGTAAGTTGCAAGATGCATAGTAAAACTGTTCAGTCCACAGCACTTGCCATTAATTCTATATAAGTGATTTTTTGTGTGCTAAAACAAACTTTCGGATGCAGAAGCTTGGTAGTTGCTGCTGTTTGTAATTGCCAGCTTCAAATGCTGTAGTTGTATGGAGGCCCAAATGTGAAGCTAATGTGATGATAATCATTTGACAAATTGATAAATCAATTAAGATATAAAAATGAATTACTAAAAAAATCAATAAAGCAATGAAGCAATCAATTATCAAGATGTGAGAAAAAGATTGAGAGATTAGCATTTAGCTGTTACTATTCAACTAATAGTCTGCTAATTAAAAATCAACTCTTGGCATAATTAATTTCAAGACATTCAAGAATTTCAAAAGTGTGGTATTGCTTCACTGAACTATACACAGAAGCCGTACGTGAAAACACACAGTAGGGAATGAAGACAAACACTTTCTTTTGCTGGTACACACATATCTGAGTATGTGCGCTGTCATAGTGCTGCCAATGATAGCCTGAATCTTTCTTCCTTCACTGGCTTTGATTGAAGCTGAAGCCGCAGTCTGTGAGATCAAACATGGCTGTCTTGCAGATTAAAGGCAGACGTTACGTATTGTGATTTATGTTTTTATCATTGCTCTGATGTTAAGAGCTTGTGTGGGAAAACAAAACAAGACATTTTCAAGGACGCTTTCTGACCTGAGTCTAACCAAACATCAGAGAAAGCTTTGAAGTAAATATTCCACAATATTCACTGCTCTGTAAATCTCTGTTCCCGGGGCATCTCAGGATGTTTCTTTGGTTTGACGGATTTAACCCCACAATAAAAAGATAGTTTAGATAGTTTAGGAAGATCATCTTATGCCACATCCATTCAAAAATGGCTTTTGTTCAAAATGAAAAAATAAATAAATAAATAAATAAAAATAATTTAAAAAAAAATCCCAGCCCACCTGTTGCTGCATAATACACTTGAAGTTGCTTTGTACCACTGTTAATGTACTTATTAGCGTAGACATTTTTTTTTTATTGAAGAGCTAATAATTCTTAAAGTAGTGCACTTAAATATGCAATTAAATGCAACAATAATAATAATTATGAAAAATTTATATATATAAGTCATACAAGTCATTTGGTTAAAATAAAAAAAATACTAAAATAAAATAAAAAACACCAAATAAAGAGCTAAAAATACTCAATGTAGTGCACTTAAATATGCAATTAAATGCACTAATAATAAAAAGAAATACTTGTTATCTAAGTCATTGAACACTTGTGAAAATTATGCCAAGAGTTGATTTTTAATTAGCAGTCTATTAGTTGAATAGTAACAGCTAAATGCTAATCTCTCAATCTTTTTCTCACATCTTGATAATTGATTGCTTCATTGCTTTATTGATTTTTTAGTGATTCATTTTTATATCTTAACTGATTTATCAATTTGTCAAATGATTATCATCACATTAGCTTCACATTTGGGCCTCCATACAACTACAGCATTTGAAGCTGGCAATTACAAACGCATCTGAAAATATAGCGTAAAACTGACTCAGCCGTTGCGGAGAATGTGCATAATCCAACTTCTTCTAAACACGTGACAGGCTTTATATTATGGCCTTTAAAAACGGGTAAGACATAGTATAGTTTATAGTTTCTCGTAGTTTAAGTGGCTCGGCCCGTCAGATGCTCTGTAACAGAAAGGCTGCGCGTGCCGCTGACAGAGACGCATCTCGTGCTGTTTAATGTGTTTGAGATGTGCTGTTTCCCTTAATGCATAACTTACGTTTCACATGTATATTCTCCATCTGTAAATGTTAAAAAGTCAGGGAAATATTTCCATTTTGTTGTCAGAAGTGCATGAGTCTTCTGCTGTGCGATTCTCCGCTAAACTTCACAGACTTCATTTATAAGGAGCGGCGCCGTGCGCATGCGCGCCAAACAGACGGCGCTCAATGAAATATTAGCGCAATAATTCTGACTAAAATATACATTTCGCTGAAATATTTGTAGTTGGCCAACAAATGTGACATGTAGGTTTAAAATTCTACAAGTAAGTCTATTTTATGATAGCACTAACTGTATATAAAGTGACTGTAATGGGGTAATCAAAATAGTCTAACACAACTCTGTGCTTTTGTTCTTATTAATTTTAATTTTTAATTTAGTGAATTTAACTTCCGCTTTAAAAGCCTTATTCTTGTTTTTAGATTGCAATGTTACAATGTTAGAATGAAATGTGATTTTAACCCTTTTTTGCACATAATATAAAGGCTTACATGGTTACATTCACTTTATTTGTTTTCATAGCCTTTACTATGTATTGTTTTGTTGGACAACATTGGGCGGTAAGTGAAATAAATATATTAAATACAGATTTTATTAATCCAAAAACAAAAACGAAAATACCGAGATATATACCGTATATCGTAAATCGGCCAAAAAATACAGAGATATGAATTTTTGCCCATATCGCCCAGCCATACTATTAACTATGACTCAATAAACGCATAATCTGCTGCTTATTAGTTAGTAATAATCCACCGCATACCTAAATTTAACAACTAGTTTAGGTATGGGGTGGATTAAGGCATCTAAAATATGGCCATGCAGAATAAGCCATTAATATGTGCTTTATAAGTACTAATAAACAGCCAATATGCTAGTAACATGCATGCTAATAAGCAACTAGTTAATAGTGAGAACTGCTCATTAAAATACTGTTACCATACTGTTAAATCTATGTAATCAAAATTTTCAAGCTTCAAAAAGTTCATTAAACCACTTGAATCATATAAATCACTTTTATGAATGAATCCATAGAAAATAGAAAAGCCATTTTAAGAGACACGACTGCATGATGAACAGATTTAATTAAGGCTTTTATCAAGCTCTGATCAACACACATGCATAGAGAATATAATATATGAAGCTCAACAGTACTTCTTTGATGCACAAGAACCAATGAGGTTTATTCGTGTGTCAACTACGCATGGTTAATCTGTCAGCCAGTGAGCTTGCATGCTGCTCCGTATTCATCTGATTTTTAAAACAGGATTCTTTAAATCTGGACATCTAGGTCCCAACCTTAATCATTACCCCTGAACAAGAAACAATCAGGGTCTTAAGGATTACTAGAAAATTGCAAAAATGCAGGTCTGATCAGGGTTGGAGCCAAACTCTGCAAGACAGTGGAACTCAAGAGCCTGATTTGAAGAGCCCTATTTTAGTCTTGGTTCAGTGTTGCTGCAAGCTGATTCACTACAGCGCGTCATCAAAGTTAATCTGAATGCCAAAGTTACTCTGAATGAAAAATATTTTCAGGTGTATGTACATTTGCTCGTTCACATTATACTTCACTATATTCTTCAGTATAGCAGAAAACAAGAAAAAAAAAAAAAAAAGAGAGAGAGAGCTTTGCCAGCTCCAACACAGAACAAAACTACTACACCAGTGCCTTTAAAGATGCCTGATGCATGGGATTTTGCAGTGGATTAATGCCAGCAATGAGGAGGCACAATCAGCATCAGCTTTGACTTATCATGAGCTGCCAGTGGGGCTCCATTGTCCTGCCAGCCGCTCCTGTCATGAGACTTATCCCAGCATTACCGCTGGGACCCAAGTGACAGTGATTTGAAGGCAAGCATATCCTCACAAAAAACAACTAACAGACTTGCATTACCATTAGAATGGTTAATGGAAGTAGGACAGGTGCCCTGCTGGCATTAGTGACAATGCAATTATTTAAACAAAGGATATTCTTACCAGAAAAGTGTCAAAAGAGATGTTATTCAGACACCTGAATTGCCAAAATAACGTGCAATTACACTGCATGTCAGAATATGTAGCATTCAATGAATTACTGCTGTCAGATTTTCACAAACATACTCGTTTTTAAATAAAATGTTTATGATACTAAAACATTTAGTATACTTTATGTGAGGATCAATCCCTTCAATACACCAGTATCAAACATATCTAGTTAATCTACTAATTCTGCCCATTCCTTAGTATGTAGCAATTTACAGTGCCCTCCACTAATATTGATGCCCTTGGTAAATATGAGCAAATGTGGCTGTGAAAATAAATCTGGGGGGAGGGGGGGGGGGATCTCATTATTAAATAAATGTGTTTCTCTAGTTCATGCTGGCCACAGTTATTGGCGCCTAATTATTGCAACGTCCTTTTCCCAAGATAGCAGTCCTGAGTTTTCTCCTGTAACGCCTGAAGAGTTTGGAGAACACCTGATTAGAGACCAGAGACCATTCCTTCATGCAGAATCTCTCCAGATCCTTCAGATTCACAGCTCCATGTTGGTGCTTCTTCTCTTCAGTTCACTCCACTCCACTCATTTTCTATAGGGTTCAGGTCAGAGGACTGTGATGGCAGAAGCTTAATTTTGTGCTCAGTGACAGGTTTTTGTGTTGATTTTGATGTTTGTTTTGGATTATTGTCCTGATGGAAGATCCAACCACGGCCCATTATAAGATTTCTAACAGAGGCAGTTAGGTTTAGTCTTTTTTATTTGTTATTATTTGATAGAATCCACAATGCCATGTATCTGAACAAGATGTCCAGGACCTCCGGCAGAAAAACAGCCCCACAAAGATCCAGCAGTGTATTTATCCGTGGACAAGGGGTACTTTTTATCCCTGTTTGCACCAAATCCATCTGGTGGCTTTGCTGCCAAAAAGCTCCTTTTTTTAGTTTCATTCGACCATAGAAGCCAGTGTCATTTGAAGTTCCAGCCGTGTGTGACAGCTGAATATGCTGGAATTTGTTTTTGGATGAGCGAGGAGGATTTTTCTTGAAACCCTCCCAAACAACATGTGCTGATGTAGGGGCTGTTTTATGTATTTATTTATTTATTTTTTTTTTTTTAGGTTTTCTGAGCCCAAGACTCAACTAATCTCTGCAATTCTCCAGCTGTTTTTTTCTTACAACCACTTTCTATTTTGTGAAGCACAACAATCTTGTTCTGCACATCAGAACTATATTCTTTGGTTTTACTCCTTGTGATGAATGATTAACCCCTTCAGACCTGATTTTTTTCTGCTGCGCAAAAAAAAAAATTTTCCCAGTTGATTTTTACTCCCTTCCAGCATAGAAATAAAGGGGGAAAAAACATTTTGATAACTCATGTTTTTATTGGTATTTTTTCATGTCCATTACAATGGACGCCACGACTAAATGAACGTAAAATGCCATGAAAACTTAGATTAAAAAAGGCCATGTTTTTAACATAGGAGGTTGGAGGATTGAATGGGTTGGATGATTGTGGGCAATGTAACCCCAAGAAATTAGTTTTGTATTCAGTTATCATGGAACTTCCAAATGCATTGCTAACTTTTAACATTGTAAGCTAATAAGAGATCACACAATTACTAACAAATGGAAAATAGCCCATAGCAAGGTGAAGACCAATGAGGGTTCTGATTTCCCCTGAACTAGTGGGTTTGAAACCTAGTGTGCCACTTTGCATGGCATAGATGTTGGTGCTGTCAGACATCAGATCGAAGAGCGCATCTGGTACATACTGTTTGAAGTACACGTACATCTCAAAAAATTTGAATATCGTGAAAAAGTTAATTTTTTCTTGTAACACTTTTTTGTAAAACATTTCAAAAGTTTTTTTTTTTTTTTAAATTTTGATGATTAGAGCTTACAGCTCATGAAAGTCACAAATTGGTATCTCAAAATATTAGAATATTTACATTTGAGTTTCAATTAATGACCATCTCTACAGTATAAATTCCGGGTATCTCTTGTTCTTTGAAACCACAATAATGGAGAAGACTGCTGACTTGGCAATGATCCAGAAGACGAACATTGACGCCCTTCACAAAGAGGGTAAGTCACAGAGGGTCATTACTGAAAGGTGTGGCTGTTTACAGAGTGCTATATCAAAGCATATTAAATGCAAAGTTGACTGGAAGGAAGAATTTGGGTAGGAAAAGGTGCACAAGCAACAGCGATGACTGCAAGCTTGAGAATACTGTCAAGCAAAGCGGATTCAAACACTTGGGAGAGCTTCACAAGGACTGGACTGAAGCTGGAGTCAGTGAATCAAGAGTCACCACGCTTAGATGTCTTCAGGAAAAGGGCTACCAAGTCACTTCTGAAACAGAGACAACGTCAGAAGCGTCTTACCTGGGCTAAGGAGAAAAAGAACTGGACTGTTGCTCAGTGGTCCAAAGTCCTCTTTTCAGATGAAAGTAAATTTTCCATTTCATTTGGAAATCAAGGTCCCAGAGTCTGGAGGAAGACTGGAGAGGCACAGAATCCATGTTGCTTGAAGTCCAGTGTGAAGTTTCCACAGTCAGTGATGATTTGGGCTGCCATGTCATCTGGTGTTGGTCCACTGTGTTTTCTGAAGTCCACAGTCAACACAGCCATCTACCAGGAAATTTTTAGAGCACTTCATGCTTCCTTCTGCTGACAAGCTTTATGGAGATGCTGATTTCATTTTCCAGCAAGACTTGGCACCTGCCCACACTGCCAAAGGTACCAAAAGCTGGTTCAGTGACCATGGTGTTACTGTGCTTGATTGGCCAGCAAACTCGCCTGACCTGAACCCCATAGAGAATCTATGGGGTATTGTCAAGAGGAAGATGAGAGACACCAGACCCAACGATGCAGATGACCTGAAGGCCACTATCAAAGCAACCTGGGCTTCCATTACACCCGAGCAGTGCCACAGGCTGATTGCCTCCATGCCACGCCGCATTGATGCAGTAATTCATGCAAAAGGAGGCCCAACCAAGTATTGAGTGCATAGAAATGAACACACTTTTCAGAAGCCTGACATTTCTGTTTAAAATATCCTTTTTTTATTGATCTTATGTAATATTCTAATTTTCTGAGACACTGAATTTTGGGTCAATTTCAAGAAACAAAGGCTTGAAATATTTCACTCTATGTGTAATGAATCTATATAATATATGGGTTTCACTTTCTGAAATGAGTGACAAAAAATATTGACCTTTTTCACAATATTCTAATCTTTTTGAGATCCATCGTATGGGCTCATGGGATGTCTGTCATAAATCAGATGATTCTGAAACATATGCATTTTCTGCAATTTACATATTATATAAGGCATAAAACTTTGTACTATACTCTCAACATCTACACTTACTCTCGTTTTCATCTGCCTCATTTCCTGAATCCAAGCAGTCAAGATCGGATAACTCTCCATTTACAAGGTGTTCAAGGAAGTCTATGACTTTATACTCTAAATGAAGGTTGTGTGAAAAAACAGGTTATATACATAAAATAAATCAATTGTGAAGTCATAGCTTAGCTATGAAATGCTTATAGGTATTTTGTTTCTTTGCATGAACTGAGTGCTGGCTAATATCTCTTGACTCCTGATGTCCATTGGGATGGACATTAAACTTTGAAAAAAATCCTATAACTTAATGAAATGAAATAGTTTCAAAATAACTTGAAATATTAACACTTGAAATTGTTAAAATTATGCTGAGAGAAAATGTATTAGGCTAGCATGAACATAAATTAACATTTTTAATGAAAAATAGGCACTTACTCCCTCTCTCGAGCTTCAGAGCCATGCTTGTCTTGTCTAATGTCTGAAGCTCTCTCAGATCAAGTTAAAAGTCATTTCTCCATTGTGATTGGATAATCAGGAACCAATAAAGTAATAAGCATTATTCAACAATGAAATCAGAGATTTTTATTGGTTTAGACCCAAAAATATGTAATGTCCATTCCAATGGACGCCAGGTCTGAAGGGGTTAAGGGAATTGGGAATTTTCTCATATTTATAATGCTGTGGAACAGGAAGTCAAGGCTAGACAATTTCATGCTCCTGGTCACCCTGGTGTGCTTAAAAAAAAAAAATAAAAAAAAAAAAAGTAAATATGAATGGGAATATACTTCAGAGATGATTTACTTATAAGAATTTCTATGGGTGGCAATAATTGTGGCCAACATGCATTGGAGAAAAACATTTCATATTGTGAGTTTACCCCAGTTTCAATTGTTTCGCTTCAATGAAAGGTTAGAATATTGTGAATTTTTTTGAATGAAAGATTAAAAAGACGATGCAGATTTATTTTCACAGCTGCCTTTGCTCATATTTACCAAGGGGGCCAATATTATAAGACAGAACAACATAGAACGTCAGTATAAATGGTAATCAGTGTGTCAGCAGATACATGTAAATGTGTAACATTTATAAAAGACATCAGTCCAACCATTCACAGTCCACGGAACCCCCAGAAACAACAACCATCCCAAAGGAGATGGATCAAAGGCGGCTGTGATCTCCCGTATCCCTCACATCTCATCAGTTCTCCGATAGCCTCATGAGAAACCCAAAGTACAGAGCAAACAAAGACAGCAAAAAGACAGCCTAAGCTCAGCCCATGCTCCCATCTCTGTCCCAGTCTTTTATAGAGCACCATGATTACATTCAGGTGTGCAACCACTCCCTTCAGCCAATCACCTGCAACTCAAAAATAACCGGTTATTCACTGGAACCGTCACACACCCCCCTCTAAAAGAGATCCATTCCAAACCGGATCAAAAAAAAAAAAAAAAAAAAAACCCACCACCATAAACTTAGAAATCATATACTTCTATATCCATGTTGTTATACAACCTCTGATCCCAGTACAACCATGATTTTCACAATTCTCTCCATTCTCCCACACTGCCCACCTCACCACCAGCAATCTGGATCCTGAAAGCAAATTAAAGGTGACAAAAGAGCACAGAAAAACACAGAAACAACTGTACAACCATTGTACTTAATTGGTCAGATCAGGAACACGGGACAACGCATCTGCCACTACGTTATCCGATCCTTTAATATGTTTAACAATCAAATTGTAGGGCTGTAAAAAGAGAATCCAACGCATTAAGCGCTGACTCGGCGACTGTAAAGAATGCAAAAATGTTAGAGGATTGTGATCAGAATACACCTCTACAGGCATTCCTCCCCCCACATACGTGTCAAAGAACTGAAGTGCCCAAATTAAAGAAAGCCTCTTTCTCAAATCACCGAATAATTTTTCTGATGTGTTAAACTTACGAGAAAAGAAACTTACTGGATAGTTCCATCCATTCTCCCCTGTCTGCAATAAGACAGCTCCAGCACCGACCTGGCTGGCATCCACTTGTGGTTTAAATGGCATATCCAGCCTCGGGGCAGCTAGAACAGGAGCAGTGGTCAACAGCAGTTTAACATTTTCAAAAGATCTCTTTCATTTTTCGCTCCAATCAAATTTCACTGAGCTCTTAAGCAGGTCAGTAAGTGGAGAAACCACGGTTGAAAAATTAGAACAGAAACCCCAGTAATAACCGACCATCCCCAGAAAGCGCATGAGTTCTTTCTTGGTGGACGGAGAAGGAAACTGCTGAATGGCTAGAACTGGACACACTTTACCTTGGCCAACCTCTTTTCCCAAATATCTTACAGTATCCTTGGCAAACTCACACTTAGCCAAGTTAACTGTAAGACATGCCTCAGCCAACCGAGTTAAAAGAGCTCACAGACGAACTAAATGTTGTTCCCAGGTCTCACTGAAAACAATAACATCATCCAAATACACTAAACACCCCTCCAGCCCAAATATCACTCGGTTCATCAATCTCTGGAAGGTGGCAAGTGCATTTCGTAAACCAAAACTCATAACGGAGTATGAGTATAATCCAGACGATGTAATAAATGAGCTTACTTCTCTAGCTCTAGGAGTTAATGGCACTTGCCAATATCCCTTAAGAAGATCTAGCTTGCTCACAAAATTAGCTGTACCCATCTGATCTACACAATTCTCCACTCGAGGAAGTGGAAAAGCATCGGGCTTAGTGATGGCGTTTAGCTTGCGATAGTCAGTGCAAAATCTATAAGTTGATTCTGATTTCCTCACTAACAAGCAAGGTGAAGCCCAACTTGAGCACGACGGAACAGCTATTCCGTTCTCAAGCATATATTGAATTTCAGATTCCAATGCTTTCCTCTTACTGACTGGAGCCCTATAAAAACGTTGACGAATAGGTTGTGCATCTCCCACATCAACATCATGCTGTATCAGAGGAGTACGAGTGGGTATATCTGAGAACAAGCCAGGAAACTCCCATAAGAACTGGGTTAGGTCTTTGTTTTGAACCTCTGTCAAATGTGAAAACAGAGCATCTAAACTCTGAAGAGTCTCTGAATTCTTTAATCGAGGAAGCAAAACACAGTCTTCAGGAACAACTATGTCCTCATTAACAGCCATATCTTCTCCTCCTCAACAGAAAGTTGATAAGACTCAAAAGAAGCAGTGGCAAAAGGGGCAACTAATTTCATTGGTTGAATTTCAGAATTTCGAGAACGATAAGCTTTAAGCAAATTTACATGGAAACACTGCTTAAATTTTCGCCAATCTGGGGTTGCAACTTGATAATTTTCATCAGACAGTTTCCGAAGAACTGTATATTGCCCAGTAAACTTAGCACAAAAAGGGGATCCAGGAGACGGTAACAAAATTAACACCCGATCACCTGGTGTAAAAACACAACCCTCAGCATGCTTATCAAAGTGCTTCATCTTCTCTTGCACCACAGCAAGATTTTTCTGTGCACTCAATCCGGCCAAAAACAATCTACGAAAACCATTCACATACTCTACCAAATTTTGCGGAGGATCATCCTCACCTAGTCCCTCACGCAAAACAGAAAGACGTCCACGTACGTGATGACCAAAAACTAGATCATTTGGACTAAATCCCAAACTCTCTTGCTGTATTTCCCTAGCAGCAAGTAATAGCCAGGGTAAACCCTCCTCCCAGTCATGGTTAAGTTCCACACATTAAGCACGCAAAAGTGACTTCAAAGTCTGGTGAAACCGTTCAATCGCACCCTGACTTTGAGGATGATACATGCTCGACTGATTGTTTCACTTTAAGCACCTTCAAAATCTCAGCAAACATTTGTGATGTAAAGTTAGTACCGTTGTCACTTTGAATAATTTTAGGTATCCCGAAAACAGATATGAACGGAGTTAAAGCTCTCACAACTGCTTTGGTGGTAATTTTTCGAATGGCATAGGCTGCTGGATAGCGAGTTGCCTGACATTACGGTCAACAGATATACACTCCCTGATTTAGACGGAGGCAGTGGTCCCACACAATCAATTATTAAGTGCTCAAACAGTTGGTTTGTTACAGCTATGGGACTCAAAAGCACTGATTTCATCAACTGATTTGGCTTCCCTGACAAGTGTGACACGTTCTGATGAAAGACGAAATATCCTTTTTCAAACAGGGCCAATAAAATTGTCGTAAAATTCGATCATAGGTCTTCTTTACTCCTAAATGTCCAGCAACTTCACCATGTGCATGTTATAGTACTGTCTCGAAATTGTTTCGGCACCACCACTTGAATTATACACTCATCCAGCAAATCCTTTTTACAAGGGACGTACTTCCTTAGAAGCATCTCATCTTGGATAAAACATCCACTTACAGCACTTCTTACCTCCTGGGATGGGATAACAGCATCAAACAACTTCTGCAACTCAGGATCTTTCTGCTGCGCATTTACCAACTCCCTA
The DNA here is from genome assembly GCA_039654775.1 of Spinibarbus caldwelli. NCBI lineage: Eukaryota > Metazoa > Chordata > Actinopteri > Cypriniformes > Cyprinidae > Spinibarbus > Spinibarbus caldwelli. Next base: position 2,339,701 of record CM077235.1, on the reverse strand, counting down.
TGAGAAATAGGTGAAAGGGTGGGCCAACCAGGCACAACATATTTTGAGACTTCTTGTTTCTCCAATGACATCTCACGACTCCTTGCACGAGTCACAACACAAGCTGTAAATACTTCAGGAAAATTGATGCAAAATGTTGTAGTTCTCCGTGACTGGATTAGGCACTACCTCAGGAGGTGGAATCACATCTCGCCATACTCTACCTCCAGCCAAATTATTGCCCAAAATGACAGTAACCCCATCAACTGGCAAAGACGGACGAACTCCCAAGGATACTTCTCCACAGATCAGGTTGGAAGTCAGGTGTACTCTATGCAGAGGAACAGAAAGAGTGTTTAATCCAATTCCTCTAATCAAAACACTCCTCCCTTCACTTGATACCTCAGAAAAGGGCTGAACAGATTCCAGAATAAAGGATTCTGATGAGCCTGTATCTCTCAAGATTTTAACTGGTATTTTACTCTCAGAATTTGGCAAAGACACACAACCTTCCGTAATGAACGGTACAAAGTTTTTCATGGCTACCACTTTGGACTCACATACTTCATCTCCAACCTATATGGAAGTACCATGATCAAGATCATTGGAAGTTTCAGTAACATCAGTCACTAACACAGGATTAACAATTACTTTATGATTTCTTTTTTCAAGACTTCCACTTTGGAGCTAAAACTGGGCACTTATTTTTCCAATGTCCCAGATTAAAACAGTAATTGCACACTAGGTCTCTGTCAATGTTCCCTGATTTTGAAGGATAAGTTTGTTCAAATTTCTTTACTCCAAGTCTATATTCATTAAAGTTACCACTCTGTTGACCTGATCTCTCTTCTCTGTACACCCTTTTATGCATACATATATAATCATTTGCCAAAACTGCAGCTTCCCTTGCGTCTTTTGGCTTCTTTTCGTTTATGTATCTAGCAATGTATTCAGGCACAATATTTTTAAAAATCATGCAGCTTTTCAAAATCATCAACAGTGGACGCAACACACCAACGATCAAGATAAGAAACCAGATCCCTTACCACCTCAGAGTGTGTTTGGCGATCACCTTTTCTCCAGCTTCGAAATTGCTGGCGATAGGCTTCAGGAACCAGTTCGTAGGCCTTCAGAATTGCTACTTTTACCTTGTCATAATCTTTTCTGTCCTCCACCGTGAACGCTGCATATGCCTCCTGTGCCTTGCCTGTAATCACCGTTTGAAGCATGACAATTCGAAAATACATCGGCCAATTTCTTTCTTCGGACATTGTTTCGAATAAAGAAAAAAAAAAAAAACATCAGGGTCAGGTTCGTTAAATTTGGGAAGCAGCCTTAAATTACTGGCCAAGTCAAACCCCCCAGATAAACTTCTGACACCATTCTCCCTTCCTTTACCAATCTCAACCGCTCCACCTGCAGCTCATGATCTCGTGTGGACTTCTCCGCCTCTAGCTTCTTTTGTTCAAACTCAATCTCGCGTTGTCGGAGCACATTCTCGTTTCTTATTCTTTCAATGTCCAATTCATAACATTTAGATTCTTTAAATCAACTCTTTATCATGAAGCTGCTGCATTTGTAAAATTTTTCTTTCTTCGAAAGATAACCCGGAGAAAATATCTAATGAACCTTTTGCATCAATGTCGCGTTTTCTCTGTGGAGAGGCCACCACAAGGTTATTTTCACATAACCAATTTTTTCACAACAGAACGTAGTTCCTTTTTCCGTATTTTCTTGTCTAAATCACCGATTTTAAAATGATCTACAAGTTCCCATAATTGTTGTTTTACAAAAGAATTTAATATCTCCTCTGATGGAGTTTTAATAAATTCTTCTATAGATGACATTCTGTTCTCATAAAATGTTACACTCTTAAACACAAAGCAAGTGCATTTATTTCCTTTTCGGAACACAAAACAGGTGAAACAATTATTCACTCTCCCCCTTCTAAACTGCCTACCAACCCACTACGCTAACCTATGCCTAGTCTTCATGCAGCTTTCAAGACATTAAACACCAAAATACTGATGGTTTAGAAATTGAACAAACAGCTCAATCCGCAACCACGGCGGTGTACTTCACCCAAAAGCCTGCACAAAAATAAAAAAGGCAAAATAACAAATCAACGCCAAGCGTTGCAAATTCCTACCCGGGAGAAAATGAACAATGTATCACCTGCAAAAAGAAAAATGCACCTACCTTTAATGATGACTACCTTCGAGCTCATGAGACAGTTTAAACACAATATCTATCTGCATCTCTCAAAACAACGCGCATACCGAAAGCTCATTTTACTTCAATCGAATCGACATCATACCAACTCTTAATCAAACAAATTTCATCGTGTTATGATGTAATTTCACTTGAAGACGAGCCCCCATTTGTTACGATCTCTTTACTGAATCGCAACAAAAGGGAGTCACCACACATCACAGCCAATTATTAAGTGAATTTATTTATCCGTGTAAGACAGAACAACATAGAATGTCAGTATGAATGGTAATCAGTGTGTCAGCAGATACATGTAAATGTGTAACATTTATAAAAGACATCAGTCCAACCATTCACAGTCCACGGAACCCCCAGAAACAACAACCATCCCAAAGGAGATGGAGCAAAGGCGGTGGTGATCTCCCATATCCCTCACATCTCATCAGTTCTCCGATAGCCTCATGAGAAACCCAAAGTACAGAGCAAACAAAGACAGCCCAAGCTCAGCCCACGCTCCCATCTCTGTCCCAGTCTTTTATAGAGCGCCATGATTACATTCAGGTGTGCAACCACTCCCTTCAGCCAATCACCTGCAACTCAGAAATAACCGGTTACTCACTGGAACCATCACAACAGTAATAGAGTATACTACTCACCAAATCTGACTGAATCCAGTTGATTTAAGCAGTTTGTTACAATTTGGGTTTCCATGCAGATGAATTACATGTAGTTTGGCTCTCTATGTAAATTATATTTAATAATGATCAAGTTTGCAATAATTCTCAGACTCTTGATAAGCATTCTGGTGGTTATTACACAAGCAAGAGTTTCATAATCTTGACCATTTCTAAATAATACGTGATATTCCATAATAGTCTGCATCCAGGTTCTGCTTTCATATGAGTCAGACTGATTAAAGCGAACAAAACAAATTGAGTCATGGTGACTGTGCATGTATTTTTATTAATGAGTTTCATTAATAGTGCTTGTTGCTGTTGTTTATCACCAGCCTGGACAATACTTTCTGCTGGTTGTCATGAGCTGAGAATGCTGAATCACAATGAATACACTTCTACAGTTTGCTTCGTAATGAAAATATTGGGTATAAAATTAGGCCTCACCGCTTTTGTAACAGAGAGATAGCGGTCATAGCTGATAAGTACGATGTTGAAGACAGACGCAGTGCAGAGAAGGTAGTCTACGACCAGCCACAGCTTGCAAAGTCCTTTACCCAGCATCCATTTCCCTGTCAAGATGTAGGGCATATATACGGGTATACAGAAGGCACCTGTGGGAAAAAACCAATCAGAAAGCAATATTATAGTCGTTCTGAATAGTCAAGCTTATCTGATTGTTACAGCATTTTGTCCAATTTGTCCATTCAGTTAGTGATGACTCTATTAACCGTGTTACTGTGGTGACACAATGACTGCAAGTTTAAGAGTAAACATGCAGTCGCATTAACAAAATGACACAGTCAAAAGAGGTCCATTGTCTATTGTAAAAGCATAGAGATGCATGAAGCACAGCTCACACAGAAATCACTTTTGAACCAAGCAGCTTTATGTTGGTCAATGCGGTGAATCCGCATGAACAAACTGAACCCAAAATCTATAGGGAATTTTTTTGCTCTCAAACAAAACTTTAGATTTCATGGATTCCTATCGAAATGGCTGAATTTCACCTGAAAAATTTTCCTTAGTTCTTACTTGCGTGTGTGTCAAGACTGAAAGTGTTTGTTAGACTTGTGCATGGTCTTGAAATCTGAAGCTGAATTCAAATACAACAACTCTAGGAAAAAGAATTTTCTCTGAAGAAAAAAAAAATCTTAGGTGCTACGGTTATGAAATATAGGCACTTCACTGATGCCTGGTGTGAAATTTTGTACAAAATAATTAAAAAGTGTAAAAAGCAAATTAAAAAGTGTAACTCTCTTAAGAGCACTGAAATATTAACTGCACATTAATGGATTAGGTGTAATGGTAACACTTTAGTTTAGGGACCAATTCTCACTATTAACTAGCATGCATATCACTAGCATATTGGCTGTTTATTAGTACTTATAAAGCACATGTTAATGCCTTTTTCTGCATGACCATATTCTAGATGCCTTAACCCTACCCCAAACAACTACCTTAACTAATAATAAGCAGCAAATTAGGCGTTTATTATGGGAAAAGTCATAGTTAATAGTTAGTTAATAGTGAGAACTGTTCCCCAAACTAAAGTAGTCGATGTCATACAAATCACTTATGAATGAAAAAACTGTAAATGTTATTCTTGACTAGAGTTTCATAAAAAATGAATGTGAGGCAATAGGTCTCCAGCAGGCAGAGAAGATCTGTGGAGATTTATAATAGCAATATAGTAGAGTACAGTTCAATAGAGTTCAATAAAAAAAAAGCTCCATCCAAAGTGTGCACATCGAATCGCAGACAATTAGTAAAGGTTTGTAGTGAGAAATGAAAGAGGCAAATAAGTCCTAAAAAACAGTTCAAGATTATAACTCCAAGCTACACCAATACAAGCAATACTTTCTTTGCATAGAGAGCTGTCACGTGCCAGCCCATCAATCAGCAGTCAGTGAATCATGCACTTTATGATGGACTATCATGCATGTTCAGAAAAAAAAAAAAAAAAAAAGTGCAGAAATTGTACCTTTAAGGGTACAACAGCTTGTGGCACTATACAAAGGAAAACGTTTTCCCCATTTCTGATATACATCCACCACAATTCTGGCTTATCAAAATTTGTATTAGGGCAGATTAGAGCCTAGAATTTCTTGTATTAAAAGCATAAAAATTGCAAGATATTCCTGATTCTTGTATTTATCCACTAAGCTAGAAAATCCTGTTACTGACAGCAACAGGTGTTGGAATAAAGTTATCAAATCAAGTATGTTGATTTGAGCAACTGTATATTCTGCATAAATTTTAAATAAGCTTTCCTCATTTCATGACGTCACAGCCAGCACATCTGTAGAACCCCACCATCTTCACCCAGGTTTATTCCTGATTTGCTGTGTTATTTAAATGTAACACTGACACACGGAGATTCTGTTTGTTCAAGCTGTATGAGACCGATTTGCCTTAAAGGTATTTTATGCAATTATTTTTAAGCTTTACACTATTTGCTTTCCTCAACAGTTGGTAGATTTTTTTTATTTTTATTTTTTATTTATGTATTTTATTTTATTTATTTTTTTTACTGTGATATCATCTATAGTAATTCTCAGCTGCCTATAGATTTTGTCATCATAAGAGAAGACATCGGTGGACGCATAATTAATCACGTAGAGTGATTAATGGGTTTAGAGCAGTTTTTAACACCCAGATATGACAAGGCAAATTTCTGGCATAATACATGGGGAGAAAAATGCAAAAACACTTGACAAATCCACTGACAGAGGACATTGTTAACCTGCAAACATCATGTAATATATTATTTTTTACCCAGAATAACACAGTAGGCTAAATGCACATTGGTTTGATGAATAAAGGAAGCAGAACTGGACTCCTCTCACATTAATTCACTACTACATCATAACCCTTTTGATGTTAAAGCAGACAACTCAAGAATCTTTTTTTCCCCCCTCTGAATGTTTCTTTGTTATGATTCTTATAATTCTGTTATGATTAAATAACTATTGTTTTTCAAAGTGAACATGTTACAATCAAATAATTTAAAATCAAGAGTGTGCATGTGAGATTGTAATATATTTTTACTAAAATGCTCAAGATAGCGTTTGAATATAATCTTACTACTCAATAACTCTTCATTAAAAAAGATAATATTAACGAATTTTATTCAGTTTCATTTTATTTTCTGAATATTTATATTAATATTAATATTTCAGACAGACCAGTCCTGCATTGTTCGCCTGCATCCGTTTGCACCAAATTTTATTCACCCTAGAATTCGACAATCACAAGAACATTTGTTATTGGTATAACCGACTACACTGAATATTTTTTCTTAAAAAAAGGCTATTAAACTTTTCTGCAAACTTTACTTACCAACGAGAAAGTCGGAGATGGCCAGGTTTAGTAGGAAATAATTGCTCTGTTTGCGCAAACTCTTGTCCATCTTGAAGGCGACGATGACCAGTGCGTTTCCACATACGATCACCGCAATCAGCATGACCATCATGACCGTGAGCAGCGCGAGCACCGGCCCCGCGAACCCCGCGTCTCTCCTCACTGCGGTCCAGTTGCTCACCGTGGGTTCGCGGGTCATATTGAGATTCCAGTGATGGTTGCCCATCGAGAGATGCTTCACGGTCTTCACTTGGAGCTGGTCTCGCGAAGGTTTGGATGAATGGGTCTAAATGTCTGGTGTGCGCGCAGTTGACGCCCCTCGCTGTTCCCACGCCGCGCGTCAAGAGCGATTCATTACAGACTATTTCATTCATTTTAGTGTTCTGATTTACTGACATCATTTAAAACCCTGGTAGTATGTGATGTAAATCAAGTAATCATATTTAAGAAATCAAAGAAACAACAGACTATATCAATTATTTAAAATTGAATGCCTTACACTGAAAAAAAAAAAAATAAATAAAAATATTAAGCTTTCAAAATTTAACTCTCAATGATGATGGCCTTTGCTATTAATGTCAGCAGGGTCTCCATCCTACTTCTTCTTGTTTTTCTTTACTGGATCATTTTACAATAGAAAGAAAGAAAGAAAGAAAGAAAGAAAGAAAGAAAGAAAGAAAGAAAGAAAGAAAGAGAAAGAAAAGAAAATTAATTAGTTAATTTTCCTGGCTTGAAAACAACACATTTTCTTTCAGGAAATCTAGTTGCTTATACGGGTGCATTTCAATGAATTAGAATGTCGTGGAAAAGTTCATTTATTTCACTAACTCAAATCAAATTGTGAAACTTGTGTATTAAATAAATTCAATGCACACAGACTGAAGTAGTTTAAGTCTTTGATTCTTTTAATTGTGATGATTTTGGCTCACATTTAACAAAACCCACCAATTCACTATCTCAACCAATTAGAATATGGTGACATGCCAATCAGCTAATCAACTCAAAACACCTGCAAAGGTTTCCTGAGCCTTCAAAATGGTTACACAATAGCCTATACAATCATGGGGAAGACTGCTGATCTGACAGTTGTCCAGAAGACAATCATTGACATCCTCCACAAAGAGGGTAAGTCACAGAAGGTCATTACTGAATGGTTGGCTGTTCACAGAGTGCTGTATCAAAACATATTAAGTGAAAAGTTGACTGGAAGGAAGAAATGGGGTAGGAAAAGGTGCACGAGCAACAGGGATGACCACAAGCTTGAGAATACTGTCAAACAAAGCTGATTCAAACACTTGGGAGAGCTTCACAAGGAGTGGACTGAAGCTGGAGTCAGTGATCAAGAGTCACCATGCTCAGACGTCTTCAGGAAAAGGGCTACCAAGCCACTCCTGAAACAGAAACAATGTCAGAAGCATCTTACCTGGGCTAAGGAGAAAAAAACTGGACTGTTGCTCAGTGGTCCAAAGTCCTCTTTTCAGGTAAAAGTAAATTTTGCATTTCATTTGGAAATCAAGGTCCCAGAGTCTGGAGGAAGACTGGAGAGACACAGAATCCAAGCGGCTTGAAGCCCGGTGTGAAGTTTCCACAGTCAGTGATGATTTGGGCTGCCATTTCATCTGCTGGTGTTGGTCCATTGTGTTTTCTGAAGTCCACAGTCAACGCAGCCATCTACCAGGACATTTTAAAGCACTTTATGCTTCCTTCTGCTGACCAGCTTTTTAAAGATGCTGATTTCATTTTCCAGCAGGACTTGGCACCTGCCCACACTGCCAAAAACACCAAAAGTTGGTTAAATGACCATGGTGTCGTTGTGCTTGATGGGCCAGCAAACTCACCAGACCTGAACCCCATAGAGAATCTACGGGATATATTCAAGAGGAAGATGAGAGACACCAGACCTAACAATGCAGACGAGCTGAAGGCCACTGTCAAAGAAACCTGGGCTTCCATACCACCTCAGCAGTGCCACAGACTGATCACCTCCATGCCACGCTGAATTGAGGCAGTAATTAAAGCAAAACGAGCCCCTATCAAGTATTGAGTACATATACAGTAAATGAACATACTTTCCAGAAGGCCAACAATTCACCAAAAATGTTTTTTTTTTTATTTTTTTATTGGTCTTATGAAGTATTCTAATTTGTTGAGATAGTGAATTGGTGGGCTTTTGTTAAATGTGAGCCAAAATCATCACAATTAAAAGAAACAAAGACTTAAACTACTTCAGTCTGTGTGCATTTAATATATTTAATACACGAGTTTCACAATTTGAGTTGAATTACTGAAATAAATTAACTTTTCCACGACATTCTAATTCACTGAGATGCACCTGTATGTTTTGGACGTTTTTTGAATGCAGTTGAAATATAAATTGCTTTCAAACTATTACAGACTATTCACTTTAGGTTTGAATAATCTAAATAATTAAGCTTGTAACTTTAATCTCAAATCCCATAAAGTGTTTGTAAAAAGCGTCCAATTACATAGTCTGGAAGGACCTTTCACAACAAGCATGTTGCAATTAAGCAAAACACAGACATTGTCTATTCACAGCAAGTGTAAAATCAGTATCCTTTGAGCTGAACTTCAAGTTCAGGATTGTAATTAGACTGCTAGACACAGAAATCACAGATATTAACGTCTTGTTGTGGAAGCCTTATACGATCTTGGTTTTAAATACAGTTTGAGCACTTTATGAGACAATAGGTATTTTTATTGGCAGCGCACATTTACAAATTAAAAATTGTAAGCATTTTTTTTTTAATTACTTTTTTGAGTTGCATTTTCATATATACATAGTATATCAACCAACCCCTACCAGTAGTTATCTACATGTTTTGTAGTGAGTTGTGAACCATCATAATGAGTCAGCCATACAAACAGAAATCAATTCTTACCTGTTGATACTACCTGGAGTGTGTAGGTGTTTTGTTTGCATTGTGCTGTTTTATGTTGATTATAACTACATTAGTAAACCAGATCTGTGGTTTGTTAGGACTAGCAGTAAACCAAAGGGCTCTGGGTTTGTTAGGAACTACACAATTATGCTGCCAAAAAGCCTGTTTTCCATGACTGCCACTAAAATATAGTAACATATAAATTGCAAATTACATGATCTTAGCTGTTTCAGTAGTGTTTGGACTTTAAAATCATGCAATTAACACTTTTTTTTTCTTTCTTTTAGTACCTGTCCACTACCATTGACGCTTGAGGGCTTTTTCTTGTGCCTAGTTCTGCAGGTCGTTGTTTTCGATCCCAGAGTAATTTGTCATATGTTGTTTATGGCTCATGTAATTGACTCAAAAAGAAAAGTCACCATAAGCAAAGCTGATAGCATGCAGGTCACATACTTCCACAGCTGCATACACTCAAAGAACAGCTTCCAATGAAACGAATGGGAATGCTAACATATATCTCTCATTAGGTATTATAGACCTACTTTGTATAAATGTGCATATTTGTTAAGATGTCACCAAGTATGAAGAGGTATAGAGTGGACAATAACAAACTAGTGCAAGTGTGCAAAATAATATTCACATAGTACTAACATAGTATTCACATGAAATGAAGCTCCATTAGTAAGCTGAACCCCCGCTGAGGAATAAAACAGCTTAGGGAATCAGCCTTCTCCCAGTGCAATCTTCACAGCAGGTTACTGATTGAGGAGAGGGCAGAAGATGATGCCAAGCAATATTGTAAGGCAATTAAAGGCTTTGAAACCAGTTGTTAAAAATCTTTTTTCCAGTCATGTGGTTTTTTTTTTTTTGGTTTTTTTTTTGATACTCCTGATTCAGTGGTGAGAACAGGTCATGGTGGATGGTAGTTTTCCTCTAAGCAGGGTAGCGTAAATTATTCTTTCTCATGGGAGTAAATATAGCACCAAAATAAAATGATAGGTCCAGATGGTAAATCATTGTTTTAAGTAATATTAGCAATCAAGAGTGATGTTGTACTGAATTTGAGTATGGCTGTGATTTGGGCATAACTGTGCTGATAGTCAGTATATCAAGTAATATAAGGTATCCTACATTTCTCACAAAATCGATCCAATTAGTTTGTATATTATTTCATTGCCAAAAAAATAAAAAATAAAATAATAATAATAATAATAATTCTACAAGAAGCCGAAGCATCGAGCCAAGCAAGGCACAAACTGAAGCGATCTGATTTGAAGGGTTACAAGAAAATGTGGAGCAATTCGAGGAGCATCTTCCATATATTTAAACCCTTCCTAGAAGTGACTGCATGAGATTCACTTTTTCTGCAACTACAAGTAACGTGAGATAAGTATACTTTTTCCAAGTAATGCATTACTTTTTGATTTACAAGAAAATATCTGAGTTACTTTTTCAAATATGTAACACCAGTTACTTTGTTTTCCCATTGATTGATTGATTGACTGACTGACAGCTCTTGTGTTGCCATGTTGAGAGTAATGGGGAATAAGTGCAGAGTCCTTGTGTGCGCTGTGTGAACATGATGTTACTGTGATCTATACTAAATGTGAACATGCATTTACTCACCTGACTTGGACAAAAATAAATTCCGTATTCTTCAAAATGAATAAAAACTGTCAAATGCAACTCAGAATATAATGCAAACCTGCACTAATTAAATGTTAAATAACACAAATATCATTTATGTATTTAATCTAATTGTATTAACCAATGTCTTTGCTGCTGAACTTCGATGATGCAATCCAGTCATATTAATAAGCAAAAATGACTTCAGATAAACATAACATTTGTGTTTCTTTCCTTTTTTTTTTTTTTTAATTGCCGAAGAGTGTTGAACTTTCTTCTCCTGCATCCTATTCTTCATGCAATCCAGAATGTCAGCACAGCTGAAAGGTTTGAGGTTTTTTTTTTTTTAACATTTCCTTTAGCCTGAGGCTTATTCATTTCACTTTTGGTGTGAAAGGGCTTCTACATTTTCAAAAAATATAACTTTTTATATTAAAAAACAAACAAGCAAGACCAGCCCAGATTAAAACGTAATGCAAAAGTAACACAAAAGTAATGTAACACAATACTTTCCATAAAAAGTAACTAATAAGTTATTAGTTATTTTTAGGGAGTAACGCAATATTGTAATGTATTACTTTCTCTGACACTACTCGTAAACATAAAAGTGCAAATATTCACAGATACTCAAGAAGGCAACATGATTCATTAAGAGCCTGGGCGTGAAAACTTTTGAAAAGGAAGATTTTTCAAATTTCAAAATCAAATTTTTCCCAGAAGACAAAATAAGTACAATTCGCCCTGATCAATACATTTAAAAAGTTATAATTTCCTGGCTTAATGCATCATGTTGCCTCACCAGACACTGAGGAGGAAGTAGACAGAGGAGAATAGTGAGTAGGGATGCACGATATTGGATTTTTACCTATATCTGATATGCTGGTATTTTTCAACTCATTTTGTCCGATAGACCATGCCAATACCGATATATTTCCTGCATTCTCAAATTAAATGCAATGATCCAAAATAGTGAATCTAATCACTATTCAGGCAAAAGTTTGCTTCAAGAATGACTACACTGCTGACATGATCTTATCGCTAGCACAACCTGAGCATATGCAAGTAATTCGTCTTATCGGCAAGGCACAATTTTTCATATCGGGCCAATGTTTACATTTTAAGCCTATATCGGTCAATTATTATAATGCTTTGATAATATCGTGCATCCCTAATAGTGAGGTTTGAATAAAGATACATGGAAGGTACTGTAGGTGTGATGTAGTAGTGTGAAAGTAATTAGAGTCAGTATGTGACTGGATTTATTTGTTCTGTAATGGCGAAGGTATCGAAGACTTTCTAAAGAGAGAGGAAAGCTAGACTTTCTGCTCAGGCTGGTACATAAGTGGAGTGGAGCGCTGAGCATCTGCCTGACTCTTCTGACACTGGAATGCCCTTTGAAGATGGACATGGGCTGCAAAAAACCCTCTCCACACCAGTGGATGAGAGCTTGAACTTGAAATGGCTTACTGAACCCTGGAATGCAAGATCCCTGGAATTTAAAGTCCTTTTCCCACAGACTTCCTGTCAGCAACTTCCACTATCCACTATCAAAGTTACTTAGATCACATTTCTTATCAATTCTGATGTTTGGCTGGCTAGATATTTGTATAAATGAGCAGATTACCTAATAAAAGTGACTACTGTGTGTACAAGACAGAAGAGGGAATCTAGGATCCTTATAACCACTACAAGAGGACAGCACAACAAAACACGACAAGAACTGTTTCAAAAGCGATGTCAGTGATGTTGTTAGCTGACTTTACCTGCCCATGATTCATCAAAGTGCAGTGCAGTTCTTGAATCATTTATCTTGCAGAAGCAGCCATTGTAGCCCTTTTCCAGCCACTGAGACCCCCTCCAGAGGCAATTGGGTGCTGACATTTTTCCCAGACCCCCTGTAGACTATCAGAGCTAATCTTAATTAAACGTAAGGGCATGCCAATGTATTCACAGTATTTTTGATAGTTAAATGTCAGTACATCCTGCTGCGTGTGCTGTCAGAACCAGTGTACCACACCCAGCCATTTACCTGATATGTCGTAGCAATATATGATGCTTGTGCACTTGCACTTTTGAAAAACTTGTCAGTGTATTTTTGTTTTTGTTTTTTTCTTTTGTCCATACATGAAAAGATAGGGTCTAGTGTTGTTTTTTGACCTGTATATCTTCTGGCATATTTATAGAGAGAGAGAAAGAGAGAGGGAGATGTTGAGGAAGGAAATCTGCTTCTCATTTGTCTCTTCAAAACTGCCCACAGTGGTTTGATAATTCATCTCGGTGCTCCAGCAGTCCAGGTTTTATGATCAATACACCATCTTTTTCACATTTTAGCATGGAGTCTGTAATCCATTCCAGCTCTTTCATTGATGTTGGTTTGGTGAAGTTCTCTGTGGTCTTCAAGGTGAATATTTAGGTTTTCCCTCTCTTTTCCTGCAGTAATTCTCTGTTTGTACACATTCTTTTTATTGTTTTATGGTCACTATCATTCACTTTCAGTTTTTGCCCAGTATTCTCCTTCTCTGATTAAGTCTTGCCATGATTTGTGTACACGATAATTAGACAGTTGTTCTTAAAACAACTAGCAATTTGGCTGTTAAGGTTAAAAAAGTTTCTGCTAAATGGGCTTGATTTGTCCTTTTTGTACAACACACTTAACATCCTCATATACACACTCAACATTCAATTTAACTTAATGTAATTTATGCTACTCAACAATTCTTCCTATCACGTTGATATCAAGCTAGTTAATGGCCAAACATACCACTTTTGCTATTGTTCTATTAGTATCTTTATAAAAGTTCACAGTGTTGTTACAGATAAAATATATTCAGGTTAGATACAAATCCCTTCATCTTAACTGTCGGTCTCACACACATCCAGAAACCTATGGAAAATATTAAACCATTCATGGACATTTGGCATACTCTTTTCTACATTCAGGCACTCACAGAAGAAATTAGTTTTCAGCTGGTTCTTGCATATTGTCGGGGATTTGGCTGTCCGGATAGGGTTAGGAAGATCGGACCACTAGCGAGGAACAGTGAATGAATTTGTGTCTCTCTGTGATGATACTCACTCGTTTGGAAGGATGTGGACTCATAAGAGGGAATGGAGCAATGTAGTTGTTCTCTACACAAATATGTGACCCTGGACCACAAAACCAGTCTTAAGTCGCTGGGATATATTTGTAGCAATAGCCAAAAATACATTGTATGGGTCAAAATTATCGATTTTTCTTTTATGCCAAAAATCATTAGGATATTAAGTAAAGATCATGTTCCATGAAGATATTTAGTAAATTTCCTACCGTAAATATATCAAAACTTCATTTTTGATTAGTAATATGCATTGCTAAGAACTTCATTTGGACAACTTTAAAGGTGATTTTCTCAGTATTTAGATTTTTTTTTTTTTTTTTTGCACCCTCAGATTCTAGATTTTCAAATAGGTGTATCTTGGCCAAATATTGTCCTATCCTAACAAACCATACATCAATGGAAAGATTATTTATCCAGCTTTCAGATGATGAATCTCAGAGATTCTCATGAATCTAAATTTAAAAAAATTGACCCTTATGACTGGTTTTGTGGTCCAGGGGGCGTATTACATAAAGTTTCTTATATTAGGTCTTAATTAAAGATATGATATGTTAAATTAGGATTTTTCGCAAATTCGTATTACAGAAGCAAATCTTAACTTGATTTGGGATTCTTATCCTATCTTACAAAATCGTATCTTATCTCTAGTTAGGATATCTTTAATGGCATTATCAAGTTCGACAATCCACTCTCAGGTCTGTTACCAAGCAACCAACACTGCGTGAGCTGCTGATGAGGTAAACAAAAGTTACTTCACTTTGAAAATAACCTTTTGCAAGAAAAAAAAAAATGCAAGGCATTAGTCAGTTGCACGACAACTGGTAATGCTCTGACGCTTTTTTGGTCTCTATAATGCTGGTTGCAGTTCCTGTTGCGTGGCAGTCTGTAATTACTTTTATAAGTGTTTTGTCATCAAAATGTAACATCTTCAGGGTCCTCCAAGAGTCTTTCCACCATTAAACATCTCCGTTCTTCATTTTCAGTTATTAATAATTGTAATACCATTGTTGGACAGTGCAACTGTAAGCGGTTTTTCTGTTAGCTTTCAAATAATTTTGAAGTTAGGACAGCTGTGGGGTTGTCCTAAAGTTAAGACAGTTTTTATGATTTTTTGTCACGTTAGGAGGTTTCTGTAATAGCACCTTCCTATCTGTAGTTAAGATAGGATAACGCACTTAGGAAATGCTGTTCTGTAATAGCTTTTGCTCTAAATGTGGTCCTAACTGAAATTTCCATGGTTACCAAACAGATAAGATGAGATTTTAAAGTTAGGATAGTTCTGTAATACACCCCCAGGGTCACATATCAGGCTGATGATAAACGGGGCAACTTTTTGAGCAATGTTTCTTGTGCACTTTCCCACTGAGAATGGGTAACAAATTTCTATCTGGATACTTTAGATCAGTCGTGCACCCTGTGTCTCACTTGGTTGCCCTTTGACAGCAACATTAACCAAAGTTGTCCGGCAACATTGCTCAAAAAGTATATCATCAGCCTCAGTGTCTTGAACCTGATGCAAGCAGCAACCGATTGCATAGAGATAAGGAGAGGTGTAACATGGGCTCTTTTGGTCTGATTGACCAGTCTGCTGCATTCTGCATCATTTGTTGAGGTTTGATTGCACTTGCTGGAAGTCCAGCCATAAGACCACTGTAATAGTCTGTTGTAAAAATGACAAGGAATGAGGAGTTGTGCTGCCTGCTCAGTTAGGAATGGCTCTTCCTGATGTGGTGCAATGCAAACCCTCATGACCGAGCTATGCAATGTGGTTTTGAAGGTCAGATGTTCATCCAAGATTAACCAAGATTTGGTCCTAGCATAATGGTGAACCACCAGAGTGACTACGAAGAAGAGAAGTTTCGTCTTCACTATATGAATTTGGAGGTGATGTTTGTGTGTGTGCGCATACTGTATGTGTATGTTACAAATAATTGAAGATGTTGTATTATTGCAAATTAATGTGCACACAAGGTGGTAATGCTGAGAGTGTGCATTAATTTTCAATAATTCAAGGGTACATAGTCAATTATTTATTGAATACAACGCCATTGTTGAATTCTTAATTCTGATTGGTTGACACATGCTCATGTATCATGTGATCTCTTTGGAGAATATGACATACTGTATCCTTTCAGTCTTCTGAATCTAGTCTATAAAGAATGTGCTATCAGAATTGCTCAAAACATTTAAAACATAATTTCTTAATCAATTTAATGTTTGACCAGAAGAGCACAAACAAACATCAGATTCAGCCACATGAGCATGGCCGTTGTCATCAACACTTACAGTTGTGTGAAAATGTCACATATTGTCTGTTCGTATGGCATGTACTGTATAAAACCTTCAAAATGTCTTTGTTTCCTATTTTTATGCACAACAGCTACCCCAGTGCAATACGTCAAACATTCACTGAGCTATTTTCATACTGTATATAGTGCATTTAATATAGCATATTCTTGTAAAAAGTTGTTAGGGTTTGCATTATTTGACTGTGTTTAATCAACAAGTCATGCATTTTTTTTTTTTTTGATTGAAAAACTGTTGTTTAATGTCCTGCCCCCTAGCTTTAAAAATGTTTTATTTCATATGACAAACCAGTCTTTTGAAGGCTTTTAAATATGTGTTCTGTGCGCATGTATTGGGTCTGTTTACTCTGTCCTACATTTGGATGATCTAAGGACTGTAGACTCTTTCCACCTATTCAAACATTGTTCACCTGCTCACCTGCCAGTCATCATACTCTCCGATGCTTCCATCTAGTGCATGATGTCCACATCACATATATAAATCACTTGTAACTGGGGGAAGAGCTTCACATTTGTACTATGTCTAGATGCTGTTGCTGTTAATGGGAGTATTGGTTGAAGATGAGAAGGTCAAATCCACACCTGCACTGTTTAACCCATTTGTACAATAATCTTAGGGCCAATATTCATCACATTTCCTTGTCTTTTAATATACAAGAGTCTGATCTAACAAATAAACAAAGGTACTGTTTACATATTTCAGATTGCAGCTGGGCATATTGTGCACTGAAGCTACTTATCTGGATCCCAGCAAGTTGTGATCAGTGTTGCATAAAAAAGATAGATCCAGAACTGCTATTGATTTCTGTTCTCTATAGAGTATCACTTCCTTCTTAATGCAGGCATATATAATCCTCATACCAATATGCCATGTTGCCTTTGAGCACCACCTTCAGGCTGGAATGAGCATGCATATACTTGCATCACATTGAGTAGCTTGTATGTATTTCAAGAGATTTTATATATATATATATATATATATATATATATATATATATTTTTTTTTTTTTTTTTTTTTTTTTTTTTTTTTGTGTAATGTTGCTGAAATGGGTGTCTGTCTTTATTAAATTTTGTTACAATTTAACATTTAACTGTACATTTCTTGCATCACTTTTCTAAAAAGTAACATATATACACTATCCAGTTCAGTATTCTCAGCAAAACTGGCTGCTTTGTTGACAACTCCAGTCTGTCTCAATCAGCATCTTCATCTGCTTGAAGTTGCAGGTAACTCAGGGCTGCACCAATTCTCAGAATTCTATCCCTTTTCGGTGCAAGGTTGACTGACACAACATGTGAAATAATTCTTAGATATTTCAGTCTGCATATAATTCACTCCATGTGATCTCCTCATTGTGCTGGTTGTGTCTTCTTCAGAAAGTAAAGGCAGGTATTGTGATTTTCACCTTCTTTTCACATAGTTTTACATACATACTGAATAAAGTAAAATAGTATATCAAATCATTCTCTTATAATCATATCTTTTATAATCACATATTCTCTTATAATCACATCTTTTAAAACATACAGGTGCATCTCAATAAATTAGAATGTCGTGGAAAAGTTCATTTATTTCAGTAATTCAACTCAAATTGTGAAACTCATGTATTAAATAAATTCAATGCACACAGACTGAAGTAGTTTAAGTCTTTGGTTCTTTTAATTGGGATGATTTTGGCTCACATTTAACAAAAACCCACCAATTCACTATCTCAACAAATTAGAATATGGTGACATGCCAATCAACTAATCAACTCAAAACACTTGCAAAGGTTTCCTGAGCCTTCAAAATGGTCTCTCAGTTTGGTTCACTAGGCTACACAATCATGGGAAAGACTGCTGATCTGACAGTTGTCCAGAAGACAATCATTGACACCCTTCACAAGGAGAGTAAGCCACAAACATTCATTGCCAAAGAAGCTGGCTGTTCACAGAGTGCTGTATCCAAGCATGTTAACAGAAAGTTGAGTGGAAGGAAAAAGTGTGGAAGAAAAAGATGCACAACCAACCGAGAGAACCGCAGCCTTATGAGGATTGTCAAGTGTAGGAAACTTTTTTTTTCCTCGAAGCAGAGACCAGGAGACGTTGGGATATCTTTCAAGCAGAAGTTTCTCTTTATTGAGAACTCGGTGTGCGTCGCTGTAGTCATCCAAGTCTGACTATAGCTCAACACAGTAGAGTTTATACCTTTCAAGGGGGAGGGATACATAGAGGTGGAGACAATCTAAACAAAGCATGCAAATGCAGTACAGGAATCAGCCCGTTACCTGAATTTCCCCAGCCCTGATCTCATCAGCATAACAAGGTCATTCAAATGCATAGGTGCTAATCCAATCAGCCTGACAGGATCGCCCATACCTTCACATTATCATAGAGACAAAGGCACAGCTGTGCCTTGAGCTTAGCATTCACCTTTAACTTGGGACTCTACTCAATGGTCAGGAAGTGCATAAAGACAAAAGGTTAATGTCTCAGACACCTGGGCTGCCTGACTTGATCTTCTTAGAATGTCATTATCTTTATCTCAAAATGTAAAACACAATGTACTATTACATTGGAAGCTAGATTTACCATTTTAGAAATTTGTAATCCCACAGTCCCCCCTTTGAGAGTTCTAATAACTCTCACATAATACAAATTTACAGTAAACCTCCATAAGTCCATTCTATAGCCTATGTTTGTTCACATAAGCCCCATCTTGCAGTCATGTAACTTGAAAAAGTTACAGGCACATATAATTTATTCTGTCTTTACCTAGATTTACTTAGGTGTACTAATTCTTTTCAGAACCATAACTGTTGATACATATACGACGAGGGATGTAACGTCGTACAAACTACATGATGACACAGAAAAACATGTAGCATAAGAGTGAAAGTCCTGAAGTCCATGGTGCCTGAATAGCTGTGACATCTGCTTTCTGTAGTCCATTTCCCACATAGATTCGCTCAGATGACTCTTTGTCCTAATGAAGCTTGTTCATGGATGTCTGAGGTGAAGCTTTACACCAGGGTGCCCGTTATGACGACATCATGGCATATACACATACCTGCAACACAAGAAAACAAAGAAACAGCAGAACAGCAGTATTCATTCATAGACTTCATCCTTTCATACGTCTCTTGATCGTATAGTGGTTTTACTTTTTTAAGTCCTGTGATCGTATAGTGGTTTTGTTGACCTAGTCTTAAGTCATTTGACACCTATGGACCAGTGAGGTGAGGATAATCTATGGAAAAGGGAAAAGCCTATTAGGGAAATCTTCACCGCAGGATTGGCCCCCGAGGCCTGTTGCGCATCGGTTCTTTCCTGGGCTCCTCACTGGTCTGTGTGTCCTAGTCTGTCCCTGTATTTATTTGCAAACTTTATTGTGCAACTTCTTCATCCTCCAATGATACATCAGTCATAGCAAACATCATAACTCATAGAGGAAGGGTAAGTGACTGGAGTGTTGTAGTATATTTTTTATGGCTGTGAGTGTACTTAACCAGAGTCCTCTAGTGGGAGGAAGTGATAGTCACTTCCTTTTGTTCTATTTACAAAGAATCTTTCATCTTTGTTGTAGATTACTGGGGTAATTAAGCACTCACAGCCCTAACAGTTAACACCTGAGCAAGCTGCTCCAACAGTTTGGTGAAGTGGGGAAGGGCTGCTTCAGAGTAGCAAGCAAACTAAGAAGGAGCTGAGTAAAGCTGTTAATTTCTCCTAGTGTCTTCTTGCTTTTCCTACACTCTTTCATCCAGTGTCCAGGCTTCCCACAGTAATGACAACTGCCCTCCCTCTTAGGACATTTACGTTTCTGTCGGTTCTCTGTGTTGACCTGAAAGGATGCTGCTGCAATCTTTACTCTGGTTTTAACATCAGAGTCTCTTTCCCAAGTAGCTAACCTGTCCAAATTGTTTTGCAGGCTTTCAGTTGACCATGTGAGATCTAAGAATGGCAAAGCAGATCTGTACTCTGATAAAAGGCCATCGAACCATGTTCGAACTAGTGGTCCTTTATGATCCAATACCTTTTCTGGAGTGTCAGCTATTCCACTGTATGCTGCAGCTGACTGACAAAACCTTTCAGTGTATTCACTTACAGTTTCATCCTTCTTCTGTACACAACTAGTGACCTTTGACCAGTCCACTCTTGGTCCAACAATATTCTGTAACACTCTCAGAACTCCTTCTCTCAAATCATCTTTACTAGCTTGTTGAAACTCATAATGATTTACAGCACTTTCAAAATGACTGAATTCGGATTCTGTCAAGATCTGTGACATTAGCTGGGTGACTTCAGCTAGAGACATATCATAGAGTCGCATCTTTCTGGACAACTCTCTCCTAAACTCAGAAAAATTTCCATGTATCAGTGGCAAACTCTCAGCAAGTCTTTCTGTGGCCTCAGGACCAAGAGCTGTACGGACTGCTTGTAACTGGAGTATGGGGGTTGCAGATGGAACAGTTTCAACCCCTTCTACCCTACTCTGAGCCCCTTGTCTCGCTCCACATATTTCAACTGCATTTACATCTTTCTCCATCCTTCCAATATTGCAATTGTCCTCTTGTCCACACGAAGACTGTAAGTCAGAATAACTTTCAACTGACTGTTGGTTGTTTAAATCACTTTTGGTTGAGGCCTTGTTATGGCCCACCTTTTTAGTGAAACAAGACACTCGACTGTGCAGCTGTTTGTTTTGTTCTTTTAACTTAGCAATACACCGAGCTTGTTCTTGTGCTATCGCTAAACTAAACTCTCTGTGGCAGCAGATAATGCCTTTTATATTTTTCTTCCGAATACATGCACCTAACACTTTCTTGCATTCTTCAATTGTCCATACATTTTCTGGATGAATACCAAATTTCTTTGTTAAATCCAGTTTAAGTGACTCTGTCACAATAGAGTCCATGTGATCTCCTAACAATGATTTAAACTCGCTGTCTGTCCATGAAGGGGTAGCTAGTCCACCTTTCTCAGTTGTTGGAATCAGCCTAGAATTCCTTCTAAACATGTTGTAATGTCTTTCTGACACAACAGAACACTTCTAACACCTCCCTGGCCAGCAGAGGATAACACTTGTTAACACATTCAAACTGTTAACTTTCCCTGGTAAAGCAAAGGATACACTAATAACCTCTCTAACAAAGTAGAGGATAAGCTAGTTAAGACACATCATAATGTATTCAACCTTCTCTGGCAAAGCAGAGGATAACCAGTACGTTAACACATACTGTAACTGTTGCTAACCTTCCCTGACTGAACAGAGGATGAACTTTCTTCCCTGGGCAAGCAGAGGATAACTAGTCTGTTAACCTTCCCTGGCAAAGCAGAGGATAACACAAATTACTAGCACTTTACGCTAATCTTCCCTGCCGAAACAGAGGGTAACCAATTCTTCTCTGCTGAAACAGAGGGTAACAAATATTAACACGTAATGTTAATCTTCCCTGCCTGAACAGAGGCTAACAAATATTAGCACGTGATGCTAATCTTCCCTGCCTGAACAGAGGATAACCAATTCTTCCCTGCCGAAACAGAGGGTAACAAAATATTAGCACGTAATGCTAATCTTCCCTGCCTGAACAGAGGATAACCAATTCTTCTCTGCCGAAACAAAGGGTAACAATATTAGCACGTAATGCTAATCTTCCCTGCCTGAACAGAGGATAACCTTCATCTCTAAAAAGACATTTTAGAGGATAACTTAGTTAACCAAACCCTACAGCTGTCTGTTAACTCTTCTCTGACGGCGCAGAGGATAAAAAATTTGTACTGGTCTTAAAGGTTCTTTTGGATAGAGTGGCACTCACCAACCCTTGGTTGTACAGAAAGATTCAGTCTGGAACAAAGTCAGATCTTTGTTGAGCTTGAAGTTTCAATCTGGATTCAGGTGAGGAGCTCCATCCGGGTCACGGCACCAAAACTGTAGGAAACTTTTTTTTCCTCGAAGCAGAGACCAGGAGACGTTGGGATATCTTTCAAGCAGAAGTTTCTCTTTATTGAGAACTCGGTGTGCTTCGCTGTAGTCATCCAAGTCTGACTATATCTCAACACAGTAGAGTTTATACCTTTCAAGGGGGAGGGATACATAGAGGTGGAGACAATCTAAACAAACAGGAATCAGCCCGTTACCTGAATTTCCCCAGCCCTGATCTCATCAGCATAACAGTGTCATTCAAATGCATAGGTGCTAATCCAATCAGCCTGATAGTATCGCCCATACCTTCACATTATCATAGAGACAAAGGCACAGCTGTGCCTTGAGCTTAGCATTCACCTTTAACTTGGGACTCTACTCAATGGTCAGGAAGTGCATAAAGACAAAAGGTTAATGTCTCAGACACCTGGGCTGCCTGACTTGATCTTCTTAGAATGTCATCATCTTTACATCAAAATGTAAAACACAATGTACTATTATTACACTGGAAGCTAGATTTACCATTTTATAAATTTGTAATCCCACACAAGCAAAATGGATTCAAGAATTTGGGTGAACTTCACAAGGAATGGACTGAGGCTGGGGTCAAGGCATCAAGAGCCACCACACACAGACGTGTCAAGGAATTTGGCTACAGTTGTCGTTTTCCTCTTGTTAAGCCACTCCTGAACCACAGACAACGTCAGAGGCGTCTTACCTGGGCTAAGGAGAAGAAGAACTGGACTGTTGCCCAGTGGTCCAAAGTCCTCTTTTCAGATGAGAGCAAGTTTTGTATTTCATTTGGAAACCAAGGTCCTAGAGTCTGGAGGAAGGGTGGAGAAGCTCATAGCCCAAGTTGCTTGAAGTCTAGTGTTAAGTTTCCACAGTCTGTGATGATTTGGGGTGCAATGTCATCTGCTGGTGTTGGTCCATTGTGTTTTTTGAAAACCAAAGTCACTGCACCTGTTTACCGAGAAATTTTGGAGCACTTCATGCTTCCTTCTGCTGACCTGCTTTTTAAAGATGCTGATTTCATTTTCCAGCAGGATTTGGCACCTCCCCACACTGCCAAAAGCACCAAAAGTTGGTTAAATGACCATGGTGTTGGTGTGCTTGACTGGCCAGCAAACTCACCAGACCTGAACCCCATAGAGAATCTATGGTTGTATTGTCAAGAGGAAAATGAGAAACAAGAGACCAAAAAATGCAGATGAGCTGAAGGCCACTGTCAAAGAAACCTGGGCTTCCATACCACCTCAGCAGTGCCACAAACTGATCACCTCCATGCCACGCCGAATTGAGGCAGTAATTAAAGCAAAAGGAGCCCCTACCAAGTATTGAGTACATATACAGTAAATGAACATACTTTCCAGAAGGCCAACAATTCACTAAAAAATTATTATTATTATTATTATTTTATTTTTTTATTGTTCTTATGAAGTATTCTAATTTGTTGAGATAGTGAATTGGTGGGGTTTTGTTAAATGTGAGCCAAAACCATCACAATTAAAAGAACCAAAGACTACTTCAGTCTGTGTGCATTGAATTTATTTAATACATGAGTTTCACAATTTGAGTTGAATTACTGAAATAAATGAACTTTTCCACAACATTCTAATTTATTGAGATGCACTTGTAGTCGAGAATCATCTTTGTACAATGTTTGTTTAAAAAATAGCCTGAAACCTAAAAAAAAAAAAAATATATATATATATATATATATTTTGCCTATACATGTCTTTTTGGGTTTTTTTTTTTGTTTGTTTGTTTGTTTGTTTGTTTTTATTCCTAAATCCTGGTGTCCTCGTAGCATAACATTAAATATGAATAAAATATTTATTTTCTTTTTTTTCCTTCTTATTTTTCTTTTCCTTACTTTTCCTTTCTTTCTTTCTTTCTTTCTTTCTTTCTTTCTTCATGGTTTCTTTCTTTCTTTCTTTTATGGTTCTCAGGTGGATATTACACAAATTATGCATTATTTTGAACACGTGAACTGTTGTAGTTTATGCTTAACATTGAAATTGTATTACCTTTTCGAAATAGTCCAGTTAAACAAGGACACGCCCACAATTGAGGACATATAATTAATATTCATGAGGCACCACCCAGTGGAACCAAATATTTTCGGAACTGAAAAGATAACACCGGGCTAACCTGCTCCGTGATCACGTCAGGTATAGGGTGTGGTTGCTATCTTAACCTGAAAGTTATTTCTCATTTTGCAAATAAAATTTGATCTCAACAACTTAAATGAATTTGCTTGGATTAGTTGTTAAATTATTCTGAAATAGATCTACCGCGAAACCGAAAGTGAAAGTACAGCTTCCATTGACAAGGAACTTTAAGCCGCTGGAGAGTTTTGCATGGTGAGTACTTTTATGAAGGTACGATGGAAGATTGTTTAAAATGATAAAACTGTAAATATATAAAATGATATATAAATCACCGCTTGATCAGTAGTAGATGTATTAATGTTAAATGGCATGGAATGTTACGCACTGAGGCTACTGGCACATTCCGCTATAGTGGCACATCCAGCATATTCCAATTAATTGTGGCATATGCCACAAAAAGATGTAGCATGTACCACTGAAAACTGCGGAATATGACATCTCCAACAGTGACTGACACATGCTGCTGTCTGCCGGAGCATAATGTAAATGCTAAACATACGCATTTAATAGCACGACGATATTTAATTGATTGTACCGCATATTGCTTTTTAAACATAGGCTATATGCTTTAGGCCTTCTGTACCGGAGTTAATTTATACAACAACCATTAGGCTTCCCCATACAGGTTTTATATCTGTCTTGTGTCCCGCTGTGTTAATACTGAATGACTTGCAGTAATATGTACTTATTATGTGTACTTATTAGTGCTGTCAAAGATAACGCGTTAATAACGCGTTTACGCAAATTCATTTTAAAGGCACTAATTTTTTTAACGCGCGATTAACGCAGCGGGCATTTTCTGTTTGAGCCGTGGCCTAACCCGTGGTTGGAGAAATGGAAATGGATGGAGATGCTGACAGTGTTGCCAATTTAGCGACTTTTCAGACCACTTTAGCAAATATGTGTATTTTTTATTTATTTATTTTTATTTATTTATTTGTTTGTTTGTTTGTTTGTTTGTTTGTTTGTTTGTTGTTGTTGTTGTTCAAAAAGCGCCTAGCGACCAATCTTTATAGGGTTTTCCCAAACCTTATTTAGTTTCTGAGACTCGCGAGGTCTCTCTTTCCCGCTGCGCACACACCTCTCTCTCTCTCTCTCTCTCTCTCTCTCTCTCTCTCTCTCTCTCTCTCTCTCTCTCTCTCTCTCTCTCTCTCTCTCTCTCTCTCTTCGCGTCTGCTCTGTTCAGCGCGCGGATGAGAGGAACAGCGCTTTCAGTTAAAACAGATATTATGTTGCTTCTCTAATTTAACATGCAAGTATAGCCGAAATCACAGCACAGCTATTGTCTTTATCTTATGTATAACCTATTTGATTTGATCAGACGATGGCTGGATTATAAATCAGGATTTTTGTGCAGATTAACATCTTGGAAGGTAGAGCTGGTTATTTAGTCCTATGGGTCGCGTTTCAGTCACTATTTCATATTAATTCCGTTGTCTGACAACAGAAACAGTAAAATGCATCAATGAAAACAGTTTTATTGAGAATTTAGCTGCATCAAAATACAGTATGTGGGCACAGAGAGGCAAACAAATGTAATAATAAATAATAAATGTACATTTTGCATATTCAGAAGAAGTGAGATGCCCTGTCATGCGGAAATGTAAACAGGTTTGTGAGATGTCACGGGCGGGTGACGTCAGAGACCAGGAAGCTATAAAAGCACGTGCGGTGGAACCGGCGTCAGCTTCCAGGAATGAAGCAAACGCTCGCAGGGATGCCGGAAGTATGGCTTCGAGACGCAGCGTCTCGTTCCCTCGAGGAACTAGGGTTACATACGTAACCTAGAGGCGTTCCTCTTCAGGAACTCGAGCTGCGTCGAAACGCTCTGGGGAACAAGGTGCCCACGCTGCCAGACTTCCAAGTCCCTGCCCTGTGTGTATCCCTAGGAGCACAACGAGGGCGAAAGAACGGAAGCGCCTGGAGTGGCCCACATATCGAGGCCATAGAACCTGACAAAAGTCAGGGGCGTGGATCATCCCGCAGTGTTGCAGATGTCCTGCATCGGAACACCTGCAAAGAAGGCCTTGGAGGCCGCCACACTCTGGGTCGAGTGAGCCTTGACCCCCAGAGGCGAGGGGAGATCAGAGGACTCGTAGGCAAGGCAAATGGCATCCACGATCCACCGACTGAGGGTCTGCTTAGAAGCCGACAGACCCCTCTTGGGGGGAAGATAGCATACCAGCAGCTGGTCCGCCTTTCTCCACAGGGCAGTTCTGTGGACATATGTGTCAAGTGCTCGCACCGGACACATACAATTAAGCTTCTGCTGGTCGGGCTCCCTGAAGGGAGGAGGACAAAAGGCCTGGAGTACGACAGGCCATGGTGTAGAGGAGGGGACCTTAGGGACATACCCCACTCGAGGGTAGAGGAAGGCTTTGGCCAGACCGGGCGCAAAGTCTAGATAAGAAGGGTCCACTGAGAGAGCCTGAAGATCCCCAACTCTCTTTAGAGAAGATATCGCCAGAAGAAAGGTAGTCTTCAAAGTAAGGTGGCGATCAGAAATCTCCTCAATAGGCTCGAATGGGGGCCTGCAGAGAGCCTCTAACACCACAGCCAAGTCCCACGGAGGGACACGGGATCATACTGGAGGCCTCAGCCTCAGCGCACCGCGGAGGAAACGTGTGACTAGGGGGTGTCTGCCCACTGGCTGGCCGCCGAGAGGGGGGTGGTAGGCCGATAAAGCCGCCACGTAGACCTTCAAGGTGGAGTGGGTCAACCCTGCGGAGAAACGGGCCTGCAGGAACTCCAGCACTGTACCAATCGGGCAGTTAACTGGGTCGAGCCGGAGGTCTCCGCACCATGAAGTGAAAAGCTTCCACTTCAGGGCGTACAGTTTCCTCGTAGAGGGAGCTCTGGATTGGAGTATGGTCTCAACAACCTCGGTTGAGAGACCGGAAGCTATGAGTTGTGCCCCCTCAACGGCCAAACCCACAGCTTCCACAGCTCCGGGCAAGGGTGGACGATAGTGCCCCCTGCCTGTGAGAGGAGATCCCTCCTGACGGGAATCTCCCATGGAGAGCCGTCAAGGAGAGAAATCAGGTCCGAGAACCATACTCGGCCCGGCCAGAACAGTGCTACCAGAAGTAGACTGACCCCGTCCCGGCGCACTCTCGCCAGAACTCCCGGGAGCAGAGCGATCGGGAGAAAGGCGTACAGGCGAAGCCTCGGCCAAGCCTGTGCCATGGCATCCAGCCCCAGCGGAGCTGGATGAGTCAGAGAGAACCAGAGGGGACATTGTGATGTCTCCTGAGTCGCAAAGAGGTCCACCTGAGCCTGGCCAAACACTCTCCAGATCTGCTTCACTACCAAGGGGTGAAGCATCCATTCCCCGGGCCTCGGCCCCTGTCTCGACAGGACGTCTGCTCCGACATTGAGATACCCAGGAACGTAGACGGCTCTCAGTGAGAGGAGTCTGTCCTGGGACCACACAAGGATCTGGTGCGCCAGCTTGTACAAGGGGTGCGAACGCAGACCTCACTGGTGGTTGATGTAAGAGACCACCGCTGTGTTGTTGGTGCGCACCAACACATGACGGTCTCTCAGGTCTGGGAGAAAGTGTTTCAGCGCTCGAAACACGGCCAGCATCTCCAGGCAGTTGATGTGCCACGTGAGATGGCAGCCGCTCCACAGACCGCGGGCAGGGTGGCCACTCATGACCGCTCCCCAACCGGTGAGGGATGCGTCCGTCGCTAGCGTCATGCGGCGACAAGGAGCTCCCAACACCGGGCCCTGAGACAAGAACCAAGGTTGTCTCCACATGTCTAAGGCACGTAGGCATCGCCGCGTGACCTTGATCATGCGAAGCGGGTTTCCTTTCGGGGAGAACCCCTTGGTCTTGAGCCACCACTGTAGGGGTCTCATGTACAGCAGGCCAAAAGGTATCATGTTGGACGCAGCTGCCATCAGACCCAGCAGTTTCTGAAACTGCTTGACAGTGAGTGACTGGCCTTCTCTCACTCTCTTGACCGACGTGAGGATCGACTCGATCCGAGCAGGAGACATACGTGCCTGCATTGTGGTCGAATTCCACACCACGCCCAGATAAGTGGTTCTCTGTAATGGAGAAAGCACACTCTTCTTGGCGTTTAGTCTTAACCCCAGCTCTTTCATGTGGGCGAGAACGACATCTCGATGTCGGATCGCCACCAGCTCCGATTGAGCCAGAATCAACCAATCATCGATATAGTTCAGTATGCGGATGCCCTGGAGTCGCAGAGGAGCCAGAGCAGCATCCACACACTTCGTAAAAGTACGGGGTGAGAGTGCAAGGCCGAAAGGAAGAACCCGGTATTGGTATGCTTTGCCCCTGAAAGCAAACCTCAGAAACTTCCTGTGAGAGGGAAGGATGGAGACATGGAAGTATGCATCCTTTAGATCGATCGTGACAAACCAGTCCTCGGACCTGATCTGAGACACGACCTGTCTGAGTGTGAGCATCTTGAACTTCAGTCGCATGACTGAGCGGTTCAAAAGACGCAGATCTAAAATGGGACGCAACCCTCCATCCTTCTTTGGAACTACAAAGTACCGGCTGTAGAACCCGGACTCTCGTTCGTGAGGAGGGACCACCTCGATGGCCTCCTTCCTCAAGAGAGTGTCTACTTCTTGTTCCATTACCAGAGCCTGCTCGGGACCCACCAGAGTGGGATTCACCCCATTGAATCGAGGCGGAGGAGAACCAAACTGGATTCTGTAACCTCTCTCTACAGTGTGCAGGACCCACTGAGACACATTTGGCAGTAGTTTCCACGCTGCAAAATAGTCTACTAAGGTAGAACCAGTCTCTCGAGACTGGCCTCTGGTGTACTCAGAGCTGCTAGCTTGGTGCCCTGAAGCGGAGGACCGGCAGGGGACGACCGAACCAACTGCTCTAGAGACCCCCGAAGGGGTGGCGAGCTTCTCAGCTCCGCTACATCTCCGGGCGGAAAAAACTGAGAGAAGCGCTCGCCGGAGACCGCTGCGCCCTGGAAGACTGATCTCCTGAGGGCACTGAGGAGAGACGGACACCGTGTAATGCGGTGTAGCCCGCTCTTCCCCAGAGGGGCCTACCCTCATAAGCCCTGGGCCACGCCCGTCAGGGCTTCTTGGTCGAGGGCCTCTTAGACTGAAGAACGGTCCGCAGATCCGGCTTAGCCTTAGAAGCCCCCGACCCCGAGCGTTTGCCACCTCGGTCCCGACGCGGGGGAGCGCGAGTGGCAACGCTCTCTCTTTGAGCCTCTCTATATGAGGAGCTGGTACGCGGCGAGGGCTGCTCCTGCCCAGCAGCCCCCTGAGCTAGAGATCGGCGAGGGAGGAACCGCTGGAATGCCGCCGCTTGTTTACGGGCCTCCTGGTACCTGTCAACGACAGAATTGACGGCGTCGCCAAACAGGCCAGAAGTCGCAAGCAGGGCATCCATGAGGAAGACCCTATCTTTCTCTTTCATGTCAGATAGGGTCAACCAGAGATGTCTTTCCGCCGCCACCAGCGCTGCCATAGACCTGCTGATGGCACAGGCGGTCTCTTTGGTAGCGCGGAGAAACAAATCAGCGGTTCTACGGAGCTCAGTGATGTCATCAGATCTGAGCTCCTCTCCCTCATCCAGCTCTTTTAGCAGGTCGGCTTGGTACGCCTGTAACACCGCCATGGTGTGCAGACACGCACCAGCCTGACCTGCAGCCACGTACCCCTTGCCCACCAGCGCTGATGTTGTGCGCAACGGCTTGGAGGGCAAGGTCGGAGCCTTTAGAGACGATGCCGCGCCGGGGGACAAATAGCTCGCAAGCGTCTGTTCCACCCGGGGCATCGCTCTATACCCGCGCTCATTCAATCCCCCCACATTACCGTAGTAAGAAGAGGAGGGGATGAAGAGGCGGGAAGAAAAAGGTCTAGCCCACGATCTCGACACCTCGGTGTGGAGATCGGGGAAGAACGGTAGGCTCCGACGTGGAGGTGGCGGCTTAGTTCGCAGGAAGCGTTCATCTAATTTGCTTCTCTGCGGTTCAGCCTTTTTCTCGGCGGGCCAATCGATATTCAACTTGGCCACAGCACGAGTAACCACCTCCACTAGCTCCTCATATTGGGGCGATTGAGGGTGCGAAACCTCATCGACGCTCACCACATCCACCTCCTTGGAGGAAGATAGGTGAAGCATCGAGCCGCACCGCCGGGGGGAAGAAACCGCCGAGCGGGCTTCCGATCCCAGCGAGCGGCCGCTGGATCTGGCGGGTGAGGAAGAAGATAGGGACTCGCCCGTCTCCATTCCCTCCATCAGATCCCTCGAGAGCCGACTCTGCGTGACTCGCTCCCAAGCAGACCACACACAGGCTGTGTGTGTCCCCAGCAGTGATATAACGATTGCAGGGAGGAACACACTGCCTGTAATGTGATCTGCTCTCGCCCAAGTGCTTTGACTTGCCAGCACTTTTCATTATGGAGCTTATTGACTAAGGACAAACAACAGTAAATAAGACTCACAACAGAGATCGACAGACACACACAGAGTAGCGATTGCTGAATGACAAAAGCTGACGCCGGTTCCACTGCACGTGCTTTTATAGCTTCCTGGTCTCTGACGTCACCCGCCCGTGACGTCTCGCCCATCCTTTGGACAGATTTCACACGTGTTCAGAGCGCGATCACGCTGAAGGTGTTCCCCAGAGCGTTTCGACGCAGCTCGAGTTCCTGAAGAGGAACAATATATTCACAAGATATAACACATGTGGTATATGGATATTCTTGCTTTTGAGGGAGAAGAGTGAGAGGGGAGAGGAGAGGAGAGAAGAGGAAAGGAGAGGGAGGAAGGGGGTCGTAAATGAGCAAGGAGATACGTTTGGTCAGGGTGGTGTTGTTTGTTCTCTTTGGAGATCTCTTCTCCAGATTAGTTTTATGATTTTATTTCATGGTATCTGTTTAGCAAGGGTTCCTGAGTTTTGGCCTCATGAGGAATTAATTTCATAAGGAAATAATTTCACTCCTTGCAATATGCAATGCCGCTTAACATGGCATTCACTGTTAAACCTTTAAATTAATATTTATTATTGTTATTTTGTTATTGTGATGTTTTTCAGGGGGAAATCGCAATATTTATTTATTTTAATTAAATGTTTTTTTTTTTTGGTTTTTTTGGTTTTTTTTTTTTTTTTTTGCTGGGGGTGCAACTGACATCACAATTATGTTCATTATGATGATGCTCTGTATTCTCCAGTCATGCTACTTAATTAATATTAATGATTGGTTGAAACTTTTTGTTTATATTACTTTTTAATATTAACCATTTTTATAACACAGTGTTAAATAATTAACCATACATTTATACATCAAGTATCTGAGACCTCTGAGATCTCAAAAGTGTTAAATAGATGTTAAAAACAATTTAACATTTAAAACTATAGCCATTTATATCTTGTATCAGAAATGTGCTTTATTGTGAGTCATATTTATCAGCCACTGGTGATGTAGGATCAAAGTGCCAAAGGACTTGAAGCAGTGCATGCTGGTTAGAAATTTTGTCCTTCTTGAGATGGCTCTGATGCCAGGTCACTGTGACATTTGCCATCAAAGTGCTGTGAGAGTGATTCGAGAGAAGTTGGTTGCCAATAGGCTCGTGTGAGATCAGTACAGAATCACTGGTTATCACCGCAAGATGTAATTGTTTTCACATTAAATAGCAAGTACTCTGGGTGTTTTGTTCATCATATTTATTATCATACAATATAAAAGCAACAGAACTTAAATTACACCCAGTTTATTATAGCAGCAAAGCACATGAGCATGAATCATGAAAAGTCCCGTTGACTAATCCACTACGAGAAGGGAGAACTGGCTGCATTTTTTCACTCCTCTGCAGCCACATATTCTCGTCTACATTCGAGGCGAGGCACATCTCAAATGCTTAAATTCTGCACAACCTCTTTTTTCTTCTTTTCTTTTTTATTGCCAAGGTATAAAACATACAAGTATAGCACAAAGATAAAATATATATATATATTTAAATAAACTGATAATGAAAGTGAAGCGTCAATTACAAACAGAATGCAGAAAATGAAAACTTGAACTTTAGAAAAATTAAATAATGGGATAGCACAGGTTTATTGTCTTAAGAGCTATGAAATTCTTAGAAGATGAAATAGCTTGGATGTGTTGTTGGATTTCTTTCCTAAAAAACAATGAATAAGGGATTTTGACAAGTAAATTACTGTGATGAATGTGAAATTTTGCAAGCAGCAATAAAAGATTAATAATAAAGTACTTATTTTAGAAACCAAACAACACATCCTTTAAGAAACGAGAAAGACGTAAATGCAAGTTGCAGTTAATACATTTAGAACATTGAATCCAAAACAATTGTGAGGACAATCCCAGAAAATATGAAGATTTACTGGGAAATTGAACCTACATAAAAGCACATCTTATGTAAAAATTTTTAAATAAGACCTTGTGAATTAACTGTGAAACAGTCAAAAGTTGGAGGAGAGAAACTGCGCATGACCGCACAGCCAGCTCGCTGTTGCAAGAGATTTTTGCATATGTCATTGTGACATCACAGCAAGGCAGAATGCCCTTTGGACACATTTCTAACTGGCATGCATCTTGCGGCGATCGGTTCTGCACAGATTTTTCTCATCTCAAAGAAGCCTCTTGTTAGTCTTAACAGTTAGTTACTGATTATCATCACCTGTGCCTCATTCAGTTTTTGTGTTCAATTATTTTTTAAATAGATGAATAAATCAAATCAAGCTTATTAATGCCTCCAACAATCTCATTTACGTAAGAAGCTGACGTGAGACAAATCAGGATTTTGGCAGATAATAGCTTGTCTATGTGCCAAGCTTTTGTGTGCCTGCCACTGTGTGTTCAACTTGAATCATGCCCATGTCTGTTTTAAAACTGTGATTGAGTAATTCACTCCTTAATTTGCTTAACAAAAGCCTACTTTGAGATTATGTTGAAAAACATGTTTATATTGCTTTGTTTTCAGTGTATTTATTGCTAAGTTTCCTGCAGAGAAAACAGATGCTCACAACTAGGGCTGTACTGGTGAGCGTGACACCGCACTTCTGTGGTGGCACAGGCGGTAGTAAGCAAATAAATAAATAAATAAATAAAACAAATAATGTTCACATGTTAAGGTTGCTCATTTATGTGGATAATGGGACATGAGTTAAGTACTAACTTTGTTTACGTAAGCGATAACTGTCAGACAACAACTAAATACTGAAAATATGGAAACACTTGGATTTGTGCTACAATCCTAATTCCAGAGAAGTTGGAACATTTTGTAAAAATGCAATAAAATCAAAAATCTGTGATTTGTTCGTTCTCTTTAACTTTTAATTAATTGACGAAAGTACAAAGAAAACATTTCCAAAGTTTTCACTGACCAACGTAAATGTATTTTGTAAATATGAACAAATTTTGATTTTGATGACTGCAACACACTCCAAAAAATTTGGGACAGAGGCATGTTTAACAGTGTGTCACATCAACTTTCCTTTTAATTACAATGTTTCATTGTTTGGGAATTAAGGATACTAATTGTTAAAGTTTTGCAAGGAAAAATTTTTGTCCAGACTCTCTTGAAACAAGGCTTCAGATGCTCAGCAGTCTGTGATTGTCGTTGTCTGATTCTCCTTTTCATGACTGGTCATCCATTTTCAATAGGAGTCAGATCTGGATTGCAGGCAGGCCAGTCTAGCACATTCACTCTGTGTCTACGAAACCACGCTGTTGTAGCACATGCAGAATGAGAGCTGGCATTGTCTTGATCTAATAACCATGGACTTCCCATGAAAGACATCATCTTGACGCCAGTATATTTCTCTGTACAACTCCAATATATGCCTCCATGTCAATGGTACCTTCACACATATGCAAGTCACCCATGCCATTTGCACTGATGCATTCATATACCATGACAGATGTTTGCTTTTGGATCTGTCTCTAATGAAAGTCTGGATGGTCCATTAATTCATCCTTTCGCTTCGGAGCCGAGCGGTTTTGCATCACTACTGCTCTCTACTTCTGTGTTGCAGAGAGAACGAGAGTGCGGGCGTTACGGCAACAGCAGCGGTGGTCACGGTCTTGCAGCTTCAACAAAGATCGTGCAGACAGCCACACCAGGGGTGTGCAGGTGACCAGCTCCCTCTGCGTGCTTCAGCACTAAAAGAGCAACATGGGTGATCACGTTTTTTTTAAAGATGTCTTATCACCCGTACGTTTCTGGGTGTGGTCGTTTCCTGGCGCCTCAGGACAGTCACGATCGCTGCCTCATGTGTCTGGGCATTCAGCACGCTGAGGAGGCTTTCGTGGATGGTTCATGTTCTTCTTTGGGGACATGACCATCTCGGAGTTGCATAAAGACTCCGCTATGTCAAACATGGCGGAGTCCCTCTGCCTCTGCCGCGATCCAGCATTCGTCCTGGCACCCGGGGCGGCGCTGCGTCCGGTGGAGTCAGAGGTGATTTGAGGATCACAGTGAGGGCGTCCCAAAGTGGAGCTCCTCACCCCTCAAGCATTCTGCAGCCGGTGGAGCTGCCGTTGGAGCGAGCTGGGCCCACTCGTTCCTTCGGTGCCCCCTCTGATGACCAGATGTCGATCGCTCACTAAATCGTGGAGGGCACCTTTCACTGCCCGAAACAAATCTTGTGGCTCCTCCGCCCTCACTACCCTCGATGGTGGGGTCGCTTGGGGTACGCGGGCATCCCCTTGGTGGAGTGGTCTGTGGCCATGCATCTGTGTCCAACAGCCGCTACCACTCGGCAAGGTGACCCGTATCTCCCCTCACGGGCCTGTAAGTATTCGTCAGGCCTAACTGGCAGTGCTTACAGAGCTTGTGGGGAGGCGGCTTCTGCCCTCCACGCCATGGCGTTACTGCAGGTCCACCAGGCCAAAGCCCTGAAAGACCTGCACGAGGGTGGCCATGACCTCGTGGTTCTACATGAACTGCGTGCTGTGACAGACCTCGCGCTTCGAGCGACGAAGGTGACTGCACAGTCTCTGGGTCGTGCGATGTCCATGCTAGTGGTCCACGAGCACCATCATTGGCTGTGTCTGGCTGACATGAAGGAGCAGGAGAAGGTACAGTTCCTGAATGCTCCTGTGTCAAAGACCGGCCTTTTTGGCGATGCTGTTGAGAACTTTGCCCAGCAGTTCTCGGCAGCACAGCAGCAGACTGAGGCGATCAAACACATCATGTGCCGGAGGAAACCTGCTGCTTCCACCCCGGTTGCAGCCCCTCAGCCTGCTCGTTGCCGTGGCTGCTCCCCCTGCGGCCACCGCTGCTCCTGCCCCTCTTGCGGCCGCAGCAGCCTTCCACCAGGCAGCGTCGTGGAGCTGGTCGCAGGCAGGACGCCCAGACTGTCCAGGCCCCCGCCAAACCTGGCGGCAAGCGCAAGTGCAAGAGGCCCTGAGACGGGCGACCCAGAGATGGTGGAGACTGCTCGTCGGGAAATGGTGACTGCACCACTCCCTCCCCCGGAGGAGGGCCGGGTGGAGAATCTTTTGTTTAATTTTGTTCCGCCACTGGCCCAGCAGCCAGCAGTACCCAAAACATCAATAAAGAGCGGTCTCCTCAATCTCTGGGTCTCAAGAGGAGGAGAGTGGTGAACCGTGCATCACGGGATCACTTCCCTCCTCCTCTCTCGCCAGCAGGCAGCGGGTGGTTGCCCAAGAGCACCCCTCCTGCTGTTCGTGGAACCAGGTAAAGACGGTAGGTAGGTAGGTAGCACTCGAGTCCCCGCTTCAAGTCGTCACATGCCGGGCTGTCACAAGTCTCAAGCCGGGTCCCTGTGTTTCCTCCCACACGAGGAGGAATCAGGTGAGTGTTACACTGCACAACCAGACCCTGCCCCCTGCCGTCACAGGCCCCGGGCCGGGTCCCTGAGTTCCACCTCGCTGCCCCACCGCGGGTGCGTCGGTGGCCCCGTTGGTCCCGCTGGCATGGTCTCTCGGAGCCTGGCTAGCGCTCCCTGGTCCGTCTCGGTGGCTCCTGTGGACCATCAGACTCGGCTACACGATTCAGTTTGCCCGGCGTCCCCCCAAGTTTGGGGGCATCCGGTTCACTGTGATGCCCCTGTTTTGCGTGCGGAGATCGCAGTCCTGCTGGCGAAGGACGCGATAGAACCAGTCCCTCCAGCCGATTTGAGGTCGGGTTTTACAGCCCTTACTTCATTGTCCCCAAGAAAAGCGATGGGTTACGACCGATCTTGGATCTGCGAGTTTTGAACCGTGCACTTCACAAGATGTTGTTCAAGATATTGATGCAGAAATGCATCTCTTTTCTTGGCATGGAGTTGGATTCGGTCAGCCAGACACCACCCCTCACCCAGGAACATGCTCAGTCGGTGCTGAACTGCCTCAAGACTTTATCAGGCAGGACAGCGGTCCCACTGAAATTTTTACAGAGGCTCCTGGGGCATATGGCGGCAGCGGCGGTGGTAGTTCCGCTTGGTCTGCTCCATATGAGACCGCTTCAGCACTGGCTTCATGGCTGAGTCCCGAGGTGGGTGTGGCGACGCGGTACTCACCGGGTTCAGATTACACCGGCCTGCCGCAGAGCCTTCAGCCCGTGGACAGATCCCTTGTTCCTTCGGGAAGGACTGCCCCTGGAGCAGGTATCCAGGCGTGCTGTGGTATTCACGGATGCCTCGGCCACCAGCTGGGGTGCCACGTACAACGGGCACGCAGTGTCAGGGGTATGTACGGGTCCCCAACTGCGTTGACATATCAATTGCCTCGAGTTGCGGGCAGTACGCCTTGCCCTGAGCCGCCTCAGAGGGCGCCTTCAGGGCAGGAATGTTCTGGTCCGTACGGACAACACTGCGACCGTTGCGTATATCAACCATGGAATACAATATGTGTATTCCACGGTATGCTTATTAGAGCCGTGTTTCCCCTGACAGACCACGTTCTGCCATCTCTAATGATGCAGCCTAAGCCATCTCAGAGACTTCCATGTGCAATAGAGCCCTATGGGGTTACTTCACATGTCTAAATGTCACTTAACCCCCTCTGGGAGGAGGTGACTCCGCAGTGTGCCTCTTCCAAGCGGAAGGGCACGCTCCCCAGTGTTATCCTAGTCCTACTCTTTGGGATGCTCAAGGAACAACAGTAGTTGACCTTCTCTGTGTAGAGCCCGGTCCTATCATCTGCCTTATAGGAAGGATCAGGAGGCCTACACAGGGCACTGGAAGGGGTAGCTCCTGTGGCGCTTTGGTAGGGATCCCAATTTCGTTGGTCATCCGACGTGACTCGGAGTGACCGACTGAAAGGGGAATGTCTCGGTTATGTATATAACCCTCGTTCCCTGAAGGAGGGAACGAAGACGTCACGTCCCGTCGCCACAGTCGCTGTACCACCACTGAGCAGCCAGGTCACCAGCTCGACTCCTCAGCGAAAGCAAGAATTAATGCGGTGCACCGGCTGCCTCTTATACTCACGCTGTGATCAGCGGCAGCTGGATGCAATAATCGCATGCCAATGTCCATTGGCTCGTTTAGTTACACTCGAAGTGGATTGGTCTCTCTGGCAAGATCCCAATTTTGTCAGTCATCCGAAGTGATGTCTCCGTTCCATCCTTCAGGGAACGAGGGTTACATACGTAACCGAGACGTTTTCTGAAGTACTCCTGAGCCCATGTGGCTATATTTAACACTGCAGCATGACGGTTTCTTATGCAATGCCATCTGAGGGCTCAAAGGTCAAGTACATTCAACTGAGGTTTCCTGCCTTGCCCTACATGTACTGTGATTTCTCTGGATTCCCTGAATCTTTTCACAATATTACGTGTGGTAGTTGGTGACCTAAATTCTTTGCAATTTTGCATTGCGAAATGTGATTTTTGATTTGTTTGACAGTTCGCTCATGAAATTGGGCACAAAGTGATGAGCCATGATCCAGCTTTGCTTGCAAAGATTGAGATGCTCCTTTTATACCCAAACATGATACCTTGACCTATTACCAATTCACCTGCTTACTGTGAACTGTTTCAAAACAGTTTAAAGTGGATATTCTATAACGTTTTCACTTTTATTTTGCCTCTGTCCCAACTTTTTTGGAATGTGTTGTAGCCATCAAAATCAAAATTTGTTTATATTTACAAAATACAATTATGTTGTTCAGTGAAAACTTTGGAAAACTCTTCTTTGTACTTTTGTCAATTAAATAAAAGTTAAAGAGAATGAACAAATCACAGATTCTTGATTTTAGTGCATTTTTACAAAACGTCCCAACTTCTCTGGAATTGGGTTGTAAATGAGGGCTAGACCTACATGACCCCATAATATTTGGATTAAGCCATAGACCTGTGCTGGCTTTGTATTCTGTTTTACGATCTTTTCTTCCTATTTCCTCATGAACAGGAATCGCACAGTTGTGCACAGAGACCAACGGCCAAGTCAGGGTATTTGCTAAATAATATGTTAAATTTCAGTTTGTTTCTCACCAAAACCTATCGTGTACCCACAGAACACTTGGAATATATAGCACGTGTTGCATGGGACCACTGCATGGGCATTACATGGACAAGCATGCGTGGGACATTTTTTAAAAATTCTCCTTTTGTGGTCTGAAAAAGAAAGAACGGTATATGGAATTAAATATAGCCAGTTGTGATATGGATGCTTGATCCCCTCCTTGATATCCTTCTCCTTCATGCAGGGAAGGCAGATCTTATCTAAACTTTGTTCTTGAGGCACATTAGTACAACTTCAGCGATGATTTTTGGGCAAAGAGTCTATGTCAATAATATAGTTCTGTGAAAAGCAGTGCTCACTCAAGTCACTTTTAAATATAGCAGCATATATCGATCAACACAGCAAATTTGTGTTCAAGTTCACAAAGTTTAATCTGGTTTGAAAACCATGTGGGAAATGAATCCCATTGAATTCGCCATCTAATTAGCTCCTGAGCAAAGCAATAAAGATATGATATGAATAATACATAATAGACCTTATATAGGGATGCCGTGATAGACGTTGTATTTTTATAGTTAGACGTGGATCAGGTGAGAATAAGTTGATGCAAACGTGACTGACGTGACCTGCCAGAACTAATGCCACACTTGATTTTACACGATAAATTTAAGTAATCTTAAATTTAAGATTTACTTCTAGTTTTAGGACTCATCCACATGAAGCCAGAGCTTTCCATATCTGATTTTTTTTTTCCTCCTCTTTCCGTTAACACGGCGTTGTCTCAAGACATATCTGCGTACACATGTAACCATTGAAACCGACTAAAAACGATGTAGTATACATGCCAGACCAGTATGTGGTGCTGTAGTTCTGCCACAGATACACTAAAAATGGAGAAGAAGACTTGGAGCATGCGCATAAACCTTGTGCACTGTATACAAACCCATATATATATAAACCTAATAGGTTCAGTAGCTTCTTCAGCACGAATACAAGCATGTAGTCCACCTTTGTTGTTGTTGTTGCTGTTACGTGAACGGTGCGGTGGCTGGCTAGGGCCGAGATATGGGGTGATGACATGATCGTTTCACAAAATATACGGATTGGCTTAACACATGAAAATGCAAAGGTGTCGTTTTCAGATTCATCCACTCTGGGACCCAGTTTAAAAAATAGTGGCTCCCAAAATGCCGGATCCATCTGGACGTAACGCCGTTACGATACAAAATTTTTACGTATACAGCTAAACGCGTCTTCTGTGTGGATGGGGCCATAGGCTGATGTTAATTATTTTGTACAAATAATTCTTCTAATTTATTGTGATTCAAAACATTGTTTTTCTATTGTGTCTCAGCAGTTGTGAGAGGGATTATGAGATCCACTTGCAGTCCAACTGTGGAGTGTGTAGGGAGGTTCTGAAAGATCCAGTTTCTGTAACCTGTGGACACAGTTTCTGCAGACAGTGCATTATCTGTTACTGTGATAAGTTGAGACGAGCAGAAGACTTTGATTGTCCTAACAGCAGAAAGAGATCCAAAACACATTCTGTTCTATAAACAGTCATGGGAGCATCCAGTTCTGCTGGTCCTGCTCAATTTAACACAAAAGCAGCCCTACAGGAGGAGACTGGAGACTTGGAGAAAGCAGTAGATGATAAACTACAGAGAGTCAAAGACAAGCACAAAACCAGAATGAAGAACAAGTATGAGAGCTTATTTGAGGGAATGAAACTCCAAGAGAATGAAACCCTCCTCAACAGGATCTACACACAGCTTTACATCATAGAAGGAGAGAGTGAAGGAGTGAATGAAGAACATGAGGTTTTACAGATGGAGAAAACAGCCAGAACACAACTTGCACAAGACACTTCCATCTACTGCAATGACCTCTTTAAAGCCTCACCTGAACCAGGATGTGAGGAGAAATACCAAATCAAGACTGTTCTTACTAAAGGCATCGCTGGAATCGGAAAAACCATCTCTGTGCAGAAGTTCATTCTGGACTGGGCAGAGAGAAAAGCCAATCAGGATGTAGATTTCATTTTTCTGCTCCCATTTCGAGAGCTGAACTTGATTCAAGATCATCAGTATAGTCTTCAGAGACTTCTGCTGGACTTTCATCCTGAACTTCAAGATCTGGACTCAAGGATTTATGATGAATGTAAAATTGTGTTTATCTTTGATGGTCTGGATGAAAGCAGAATTACACTGATGTTTTCAGATGTTCAGAAAGTTTGTGATGTGACTGAGGCTTCATCAGTGGGTGTGTTGATGTCAAACCTCATGAAAGGAGAGCTGCTTCCTTCTTCTCTCATCTGGATCACTTCCAGACCAGCAGCAGCCAATCAGATCCCCTCCAAATACATCAACCGTCTGACAGAAATTCAGGGATTCAATGAGCCTCAGAAGGAGGAATATTTCAGGAAGAGAATCAGTGATGAACATCAAGCCAGCAGAATCATTTCACACATCAGAAGAGCAAGAAGCCTCCACATCATGTGCCACATCCCCGTCTTCTGCTGGATCTCAGCCACTGTGCTTCAGAAGCTCCTGGAAGCAGATCTGAGTGCAGAAATCCCTCAAACTCTGACTGAAATGTACATCCACTTTCTGCTGATTCAGATCAACATGAGGAATCAGAAATATGAAGAGAGAGATCCAGAGAAACTCCTGCAGTCCAACAGAGAAGTGATTGTGAAACTTGCTGAAGTGGCTTTCAAACAGCTGATGAAGGGCAATGTGATGTTTTATGAGGAGGACCTGAGAGAGAGCGGCATAGATGTCACCGATGCCTCAGTGTATTCTGGTATTTGCACTGAGATCTTTAAGGAGGAATCTGTGATTCATCAGAGGAAAGTCTACAGCTTCATTCATCTGAGCATTCAGGAGTTTCTTGCAGCTTTTTATGTGTTTTACTGCTA
Source organism: Spinibarbus caldwelli (assembly GCA_039654775.1). Taxonomy (NCBI): domain Eukaryota; kingdom Metazoa; phylum Chordata; class Actinopteri; order Cypriniformes; family Cyprinidae; genus Spinibarbus; species Spinibarbus caldwelli. Next base: position 2,298,152 of record CM077235.1, on the reverse strand, counting down.
TTTAAGCAGCACAGTGGAGACCCTTAAGGTTTTTGATTCAGTGCATTATCTGCATAAAGGAGCAGTAGATAAAGCCCTCGAGAGTGAGAATGGACACCTGGATCTGTTCCTGCGGTTTCTGCTGGGCATCTCACAGGAGTCCAATCAGAGACTCTTACAGGATCTACTGACACGCACAGAGAACAACTCAGAAAGCATCAGGAGAACTTCACGGTACATTAAAGAGATGATCAAAGATGGACATGGACTCTCCACTGAAAGATCCATCAATCTGTTTCTTTGTCTGCTGGAAGTGAAAGATCAGAGTCTGTCCAAAGAGATTCAGGAGTTTGTGAAATCAAACAAACACTCAGAGAAGAAGCTCTCTCCTGCTCAATGCTCAACAATTGCCTACATGCTTCAGATGTCAGACGAGACGCTGGATGAGTTTGATCTGAAGAGATACAACACATCAGATGAGGGTAGAAGAAGACTAATACCAGCTGCGAGCAACTGCACAAAAGCTCTGTGAGTACACCATAGTATATTACAAAGATAGAATTTGTATAGTAAAAATGCTGTTTTTGTTGTTTGATTAAAATTAGTGATGCAGCAACAGGTTATATTAGGCTGCTATCACATTAAGACAGAATGCACAGATATATTAATTCTACTGACACATCTACTAAAGACGCAAAAGAAGAGTGTGTGCTCAGAAAAAATGTATGTCAGAGTGTGTGAATGGAGACATTTTTTTCAAAAAACTTTTGTTTTAACAAAAACATTTCCAAATGTTTGGCAAGGCTTTAAAATGCATGCAAATAATAAATTTGATTAAACGATTAAAAAACTGAACTGTCACATGAATGTAACCATGATAAAGATAAAAACAATAATAATCAAAAGCAGCCAATGGACTGCAGCTGATTGACTGCACACTTTAGCACGATTGTAACAGCACTTATCTGTGCTGTAGAACTTATTTCTCTGAATAGTCAGATCATGGAGACATTTTAATTCTTTACATCTAATATTGTCATATTGCCAGAGGTGGGTAGTAACGAGTTATATTTACGTCGTTACATTTACTTGAGTAAATTTCTTGGATAACTAATACTTTTAGAGTATATTTAAAGATGGGTACTTTTACTCTTACTCAAGTACATTTTTATTGAAAAAACGGTATTTTTACTTTGTTACTGTGGGCGACGATCCTCTTGTTACTTTATCTTAATGCAATACAAGTTAAAAATGCTTCAATTTATTCCAAACGCGCCGTCTACTTTTCTCTGGGCAATGAGCAATGCCCATTCGTGAATGATTCATTCTTTTGAGTCAGTTCTGTTCAAAGGCTTGATTAAACCATTTGGCAATCCAGTGAATTGGTTCGTGAATCAGTTTGAATGATTCGTTCAGTTCTGCCGCACGCGCTGAGTTGTCTGAAGCGGTTCTCACTCAGAGTTGTAACAGAAAGAGCGCTGAAGATGTGGCTTTGGATCTACAGTCAATTGAAAGCAAATCTGCAAAGAATATTGTTTGCTAGCTATGAAGATCTTTAGATGAACACCGTGTGTGCTTTCTAGGGTTCCACAGGTATAGATAGGCCACATTCGATTACAGTACACGATACCACTATAACATTACCAGTTTGTTGTATATGTACCTTATACATTAAATACAATGTATAATGTATAAATTAAATAAGCTGCCACAGCGTATGAAATGAACACCCGCCAAACCTGCGTTAGCTCTGCGCAGCGGCGCGTGACCTGTTTCGAGGAATGCCTTTGCCTAGACACAATTGATATTGATATTTTCACAATATTTATGCTTGCAGAAATATGTATTTGTTTACATTTTGCAGAAAAGACGGAAGAAGATCCGTCAATGTGCATATGTTTCATTATATTCAGATGTTTGTTAGCGGTCATGTGAGGAGTTTTCACTCTTCTCCGTGTCATATACATAGGCTATACATAATTAATATAGGCTACTTTAAAATATAATTTAATTCAGTGATACAAATCAGAATTTTCATCAGCTGTTACTCCAGTTTTCAGATATGATCCTTCAGAAATCATTCTAATATATTGATTTATTATTACCATAATAAATAAATTATTATTTATTATGTTGGAAACCGTTTTGCTGCTTAATATTTTTTGGAACTTGTGACATTTTGTTCAGGATTATTTGATGAATAGAAAGCTAAAAAGAACAGCATTGATAACAAATCAACATATTGGAATGATTTCTGAAGGATTATGTGACACTGAAGACTGGTGTAAAGGCTGATGAAAATTCTGATTTGCATCACTGAAATAAATTACATTAAAAATATCGTTTTAAAAAATCGTTTGAACGACTGTGTGTGTGTGTGTGTGTGTGTGTGTGTATGTATATATATATACACACACACACTCAAGTAACTATTCAGACTATTACTTTTACTATTACTTGAGTAAATATTTCTATAAGTACTTTTATTTTTACTTGAGTACAGTTTTTGGGTACTCTACCCACCTCTGCATATTGCACACCCCTACATGCAATTTTCTTTTTTTTGGGGGGGATTATACCTCCAATCCCTGTTTGAAGAAATTAAGATTAGAAAATCAATAATAATAATAAATAAATAAAACAATGATAGCACATTTGAATACTTTTTTCCCTAGATTTGCTGACTGTAGTTTCACTGCTCGGTGTTGTGAGAGTTTATCATCAGCTCTTCAGTTCTCAAATTCTGCCCTGAAAGAGCTGGACCTAACTAATAATGATCTACATGATTCAGGAGTGAAGTTGCTCTCTGATGGATTGAAGAGTCCAAACTGTCAGCTGCGGGTACTGAGGTATTTATTATGATTTAGCCGTTTATTCATTATTGTGTAAGGGCAGTTATCTCAACACTTTCTTTCTAATAAACATTTTTTTTAATACTTTATACCAGGGTCGGCAACCTTTTGGGCATGAACTGCCGTTTTTAGTTTTTCTTTTTTTTATACAGTACATAATAATTTTTAAATGTTCAGATAAAAATCTGTATTTGATTATCATATAAATAGCACAGAATCTTAAATATTACTGAAGCATTTTTTTTTTCATAAATAGTTTCTTTTAAACTTTTCAAAATTTATTTTCACGAGTTTGCCTGCTCATTCAGCCCTGCCAGATAATGGTAAACAAACTTGGCTTGCTGTCCGCGAAGGAGGCTCGAACTCGAGGCTCAGCTTGAGCTCCGAGTAAGAACCCCATTCTGCGTACCATAGGGTGCCAACCGCTGCTTTATATTGGTAACAATATTTAAAGAGATCCCTGCATGGTAAATTTGTCAGCAAAGCTTAGTAGATGTTTACTGCATTTGATTAATACAGGCACCATTCTAGCCACACTACTTGAGTTCTACTAGCTCAATTTGCTACACAGGTGCTTGATTTGTTTGACTTAAAAAGCTGCATTACATGAGACCAGTGTTTCCCAACCCTGTTCCTGGAGGCACACCAACACTACACATTTTCCAACTTTTCCTAATCAAAGGATTAGGATCAACTCATCAGCTTGTTAGTTGAGACTCCAGGACCAGAAATATATTGGTCAGATAAGGGAGACATCCAACATGTGCACTGTTGGCGTGCCTCTAGGAACAGGGTTGGGAAACACTGCATTAGACTTTGAGTATGCAAAATTTCTGTGGAATGGGTGGAGTGGATTATCTGTGCCATTATCTGGCCATGATTTCATTAAATTAATAATTCATATGTCATTCTTAATTCATGGAAATTATATCCTTTATTTTTTCCCCCATGTCATGTCCAGGGCTTACAAATAAACTTGATGTGTCTTACCTTGTGTCTCATATTCTATATCCCTTATATCCTAATCTATCTAAGGCTGCATTTACACCTCAGGTCATAATGCATAATCTCTTTGAAATGTTTTTATAAACACTTTGGTCACTGTAATTATCCTTTAAATTTTAATAAATTGTTACATCAACCCAAAGAATGGTCACCTCATCTGAGTTGCACTGACTGCCCTCCATAATGACAGATATGCAAGCCCACCCTTAGATGCATTGTTTGCATACAAAAATGGCACCTGCATATCACATCCCAACTTTTTAAAACATTATTTAATAGTATTCATTTCTCTGGTATTGGTACTGACTACTGAACCTTTTGTGTTGTGAAATCCCTAGTATTGATGTACAATCAAAGAGGGCAAATAAAACTTTGTATAATAAAATGGCTGTGCCCCCCCACCCCCCCATTGTTCTGTTCAGATTGTCCAGCTGTAATCTCACTGGTCAGTCCTGTGAAATTCTGGCATCAGATCTACAATCCTCTAACTGTACCCTGAGAGCGCTGGAGCTGAGTAACAATGACCTGCAGGATTCAGGAGTGAAGCTGCTCTCTGATGGACTGAAGAGTCCAAACTGTCAGCTGCAGATACTGAGGTGAGTAAAAAGAGTATTTTGCATAGATTGGGTTGCAGACTGCTGGGATGCCTCAAAAGAAAGCCAGACCACTGGCACATGAGATTTCATTCGGTAACGTTAGGCAGTTTTGATTTATATATTGATTAATGTTTGATGATCACATTATTTTACATATGCATCTGCTTACACATGCAATCTCTTGTTTCTGCTTCTTCTTCACTGTGTTTTGATCCAGACATTCAATACTCTTTCAGAAGATGTGTAATAGCGCCTTCTAGCGTATACCACTGAAAAAAGGAAAGTCAGAAAATTCTGTCAATAGCACAAGAAGCTAGCATGACATTAAAAAAATATGATGGATTATAATGGAATCATATGGTTTGTTTAGACCAGGAGTCTCCAACTCTGCTCCTGGAGAGCTACAATCCTGCAGACTTCAGTTCCAACCCTGCTCCAATACACCTGCCTGTAATTATCAGACAACCCTGAGCATCTTGATTAGCTGATTCAGGTGTGTTTGGTTGGGGTTGGAGCTGAAACTTGCTGGACAGTAGCTCTCCAGGAACAGGGTCGGAGACTCCTGGGGCCAGGTGCATAAACTGCTTAGACTAGTCTTAAAAAGTTAAAGTCATCTATTTTTTTTTTTTTTTTTTTCTTCTTCAAGGCTGGTCATACTTTAAGTCAAATACAAAATTTGCATTGGTCCAATTTAAACCAGAAAAGCAAGACTGATTACCTCTTGGCTTACTGATTCTACTAAAGTTCTTAAGACACAGTCTTAACATAGCAGCAGTTTATGCAGTTGGCCCTTAATTTAGACTATATTAACCTGATTCCTAATCCTAAAGCATAGGTCTTCAACCATGCTCCTGGGGACCCACTGTTCGGCAGAGTCCTTTAATTACAAACTATCAAACATTTTATTATCAAACATACCTGAATCAGCTAATCAAGGTCTGCAGGATCACTTGAAAAACCACAGGCCAGGTATGCTAAAGCAGGTTGGAAATAAAATTTGTAGGACATTTGGTCTCCAGGTGCATTGTTGAGGACCTAGGTTCTAAAGCAACCCTTACACCAGAGGTTCTCAACTCTGGCCCTCAAGGTCCATTTTCCTGCAGAGTTTAGCTCCAACCCTAATCAAACACACTTGATCAAGCTAATCAAGGTCTTTAGGATTGCTATAAAGGTACAGGCAGGTGAGTTTGATCAAGGTTGGAGCTAAACTCTGCAGCAAAAATGGATCTCGATGGCCAAAGTTGAGAAGCCCTGCCATACACAAACTTGTGTACCTCATTGGTATTCAAAGGGAAACATGAACATTCTGGAATATTTATGATCCTTTTTTATCCAGTGAGAACACCCAAAATGTCTTCACAAGATTTTCTCTGTTATAGTAATGAGGCAAATTAATTAAATAATTGTATTGTTTTATACTGACATAAAGATACTTCCATGCCCCAAACCCCACTGTACCTATATCCGGCCCTGTCGTTTGTAGATTATCAGACTGTGATATGTGTTTATAGATATGTGTTATATTGATGTGTGTTTATAGATGATTTGACTGTTGATGTGTGTCTGTAGGTTGTCTGGCTGTATGGTGACAGAGGAAGGCTGTGGGTTTATGTCTTCAGCACTGAGTTCAAACCCCACACACCTGAGAGAGCTGGATCTGAGCTACAATCACCTAGGACAATCAGGAGTCCAGATGCTCAGTGACAAACTGAACGATCCAAACTGCTCTCTGCAGATACTCAAGTATGTGAGGCAGTAACAGATGTAATGCTGTGTGTATAGAGTGAACATGCGTGTGTCTTGAAACAGAAAAGTATAGAATACAGTGTACATATTAAGACATTGTCAAACCTCAGCCATCTGCATAGTGCCTCCAATTTAAAGGCTTCAGGTCTCAGGAAAAACAGGTATCAAGTCTTGTGCTATTAGGTATCTACAGTAGTGAAGTGGCCTCAGATGAAAGCTATTAAATGCAATAAGCTGTGGAAAAAAAAAAAAAAAAACTCAATTAAGTACTCACAAAGCTGACAGTATGAATGGTCAAATACACAAAATATAATGTCAAAATGCCCATCTTGCCTAGTATTCAGGTAAACACAGTCATATGTCTTAAGTAAACAGTTAGGAGAAAATCAGATGTGTTTCAGTATGTCAACATGTAATAGGGTCTTAAAGTGAAAGCAGTCATATACCTGCTGCTCTTACTAATATGAATCAAACTACAAAAGAAAAAATAAAATCACTCACTTCTCTTGGCTGCATCCTGTATCCTAATTATATATTTTAGGATACAGGATGTAAAATGTTCAGTTAGGATAAAAAAAATTTGTTTTGATTTAAGAATGACAGTGAAGACATGAGCAGCTGTAATAGCAATTTTACAATATTGATTTGCCAGACTGAGGAGAAATGCCGCAAAGTTTAAGTTATTTTAGAAAGCTAAAACCCGTTTATTCTTCAATGTTTTTTATGCTAACAGTTGTTGTTAATGGATCTTTCACAATGTAATCTAATAATTTATTTAATCTTAAAAACATTTATTTTGCAGATAAATCATAATGAACAAAATTGTTAGAAAAAGGAGGGTTAAGTGGAACAGTCTATGGCTGCTTTTGGAATAATAATTTTGAATTTGTTTATGGAAAGGGATATCATGCTTTTGTATTTTTTTTTGTGTGTGCATGTAGTGTGGACCATGGAGGAGAGTTCAGGATCACAGCAGGATTACGGAAATGTAGGTTTAAACACACACACAGATAGTGATTGTTGTTTTGTATGTACTTCTCATTCATTCTTTTTTTGTGTTCAGACGCCTGTGATCTCACACTGGACCCAAACACAGCACACACTCAAGTCATCCTGTCTGAGGACAAGAAGATGGCAAAACATGCAAAAGACCATCAGTCGTATCCTGATCATCCAGAGAGATTTGAATGTCTTCAGGTTCTGTGTAGAGAGGATCTGGCTGGACGCTGTTACTGGGAGGCTGAATGGAGCGGGACGGGGACAGAAATATCAGTATCATATAAAGGAATCAGCAGGAAAGGAGGAAGTGACTGTATGTTTGGATTCAATCAAAAGTCTTGGAATCTGAGTGGCTTTTATAAACGTTTCATTGCCTGTCACAATAATAACAGCACTGATATACCTGCCCCTTCATTTTCATCTAATCGAGTAGGTGTGTATATGGACTGGTCTGCCGGCACTCTGTCCTTCTACAGCATCTCTGATACACACACACTCACACACATACACACATTCAACACCACATTCACTGACCCTGTCTATGCTGGATTCGGGGTATATTATGACTCGTCTGTGTCTCTGTGTCAAATAGTACAACAAGGATGTCAAACATAAAAATGAAATAATATTTACAACATTCCTACAAAGTTATCAGAAGAAGACATTTTCTTATTCCAGGACCCCTGGGGATCTCTTAGTGTTTCAATGAAACTGTAGTGTTCAATAATTGCACTGACATAACATGTATTTGTTAGTTATTTGTCCCAGTTTTGTACATATTCTCTCTGAAAATGCTAGTGCTGTACATGCTGTTTTCTAAAAGAATTTACAGACAGAGACGGAATGACACTGACAGAGCAGATCCTCATTATCACCTCATAGGGAAAGCAGGTCAGAAATTAACATGGGTTTACATTTAATTGTCCGTTATTTTTTAATTTTATTTTACAATAATCAAAATGTTAATGTTAAGTGACTTACATTTTAGACACAATAGTCTGTTTTTGTGCTAAATATCCAATGGAATTGTTCCAAACACATCCACAGATGTTTTATGCACCTTCTGTTTGTTCCTGACTGAATCCCTGTTTTGAACGAATTGTTTGAGCAAATTATTCAATTTTGAACAAATCAAATGATTCAAACAGTGTGTAAATACATCTAATGCCACCGTTACACCTTTTCTGTGCCTCTTTGTGGTACCCTCTTCAGTGCAAGCATGGATTTTGTTGATACTGATTTCATTTAATCAGTAACAGTCCTATATCATCTTGTTATTATTAACTGAATTTGATTAAATTTTACAAATTCAAAATAAGGGTAAAACACTTGTAAAATTGTGCCATATTTTTATGGATATATAAGTGTGTGACAGTTATAATACTGTTACATATGATCATAATATGATAATGTAGGTCACATAAATTAAAAATGAAAATAGAATTAAATGAAATAGAATTAATATAGGTCACGTAAATGAAATGAAAAGAAGTTATATTAGCATGTTTTTAATGAACTGGTTAAAACTGATACATATGCATACAAAAGTATTTTAACCCCTTTAGGGGGCGCTTTCCTGTAGCTCAAATAGTAGTGCATGGTGCTAGTAATGCCAAGATCATGGGTTTGATTCCCAGGGAAAGCAAGAGCTGATAAAATGTAAAAAACTGTAACTTGAATGCTATGTAAGTCGCTTTGGATAAAAGCGTCTGCTAAATGCATAAATGTGTCAGTATAACAACAACAAAAAATGTATGTATAAGAAGATCAAAATAACAAGAATTTGAATGAAATTGTCTGCATAATGAATATCATAATATAAATATTTTAATTAATTTTGTATTTTATTGGTGTAAGCCTGTATATTGTACTGATGTTTTCTAACATGTTTTCTCCAAAACATCTGGGCCCCTATTCACAAAACATCTTAAGGCTAAAAGTAGCTCCTAACTTGCCGATTTAGGAGAAAATCTTAAAAATAGTGGGAGTGTCAGTCCTAAATTCAGGACTCCTAAATTTTTGCTCTAAGAGTATTTCACAAAGCATTTTAGCGCTAAAACTAGCTCCCAAATCGGTGAAACGTTAAGAGTAGTGAAGAGGACTCCAGTCACTAACCAAACAACTCACAACTATCCTAAAATGGCTGTAACCCCTGCCAAATTATTACCCCCTCTCGTTGAAATCGCTACCTGATTGCCTAATCCTAGCCCCTCCCCTAATCCTAACCCCTCCCCCACACCTAACCCTTAACCTACCAATAGTAGGGGGGTAGTAATCTGGCGGGGGTCAGAATTTGGCACAACACGTGCAATCTGCCTCCGAATATAAACATTTTAGAAACATTTGATGATAATGAGCTTTTAAAAAGGTATCACCTTTAGGGTTTGGAGGCTATCCCAACTCCAAATTTTCCTTTGATTATATCCTTTTCATTAACCAGTTGGGGAAGAAGTAACAGCTGTTCTTGCATCCAGTGTGGTTTTCTTTTACGTTTACATGTCTTACTATCAGCCATGATCAGGCCGTGATTCTGGAAACGCGCTTTGAAGCGCCGTTCTGAATCAAATGATTCGCGATTGGAGCGCTTCGAACGAGTGAATCATTTTAGACGCAATGGTTTACTGACTCAGAGTTTCAAAAAGCTCCGTTGATACTATTCTTTGCTCGCTTTCTCTTTGTAATGTATTCGTTTTTTTAATCACCAGGGAAATAAAATCATTAGGCTACAATTAATATGCCTATGTATTTATTAAATTGTGATCACCTTAAACAAAGACTATAGAATACCCAAGACATGTCACTCGTATTGTTTTGAATGGGAAAAAATGCAACGCTCAATCTGGCCGCTCAATCGCAGGAAGCCCCGCCTTCTGAATGAAAGAGCCAATCGCTAATCGGGAAATTCAGCGCGTCACTGGAGCTGCCGTTAGAAGCCCCGGTTGCTATAGAAACAGTAAGCGTTCTGAGACGTGCGCCTAGGACTGCGCATGCGCACTGGCTGATCTAGCCTGAAAAATAACCTTTATAATGCTATTTGAGCAAAAGAAACAACATTTATGACACAGTTGTTGTCCGATTTCATTGGTGATTTCAAATATGAAATTTAATCGTCAGCTTAGTGAACAGTTTTGGAGAATTTGATGTTTCCCCATTCAAAGAGATAGGAGCTGCACTTGGATGCCCGAGAGGCGTTTCAAAGATGGCCGCCGAGTGACATGACTTGTCTTAAAGAGCCTTAAAAACATTTTCCGTCGTATTAAAAACATTTCATGACGTGACACCCATTTACTTGCCTAAAAAGACGGATGTATGATGTGCGTTGTTAACAGATTACATCAACATTAGGTTAGCCTTACCCTGGAGAAAAAAAAAGAAAAAAAAAACGTTTTCAAAAGCATCCCTCTCTGCTTTTTTTTTTTTTTTTTTTTTTTTTTTCCACAAATCGCTCCCTGGCCATTATTATTCTACTCAGTTAATTAAAAAGCCGTTTATATGCATATCCGCTACCAGAAGCATACATGCAAGAGGCTGACATTTAACTGAACATATACTTGTTTAATTATTGCACTTAGCCTGCATTTTAAAATTTTTATTTGATTGTGGCAATTAACATTTTATTTTTAAAACCTTTATTTGAATACGGCAACAAAATATTGCGCTCTACAATATTTCCAACAATCAATCTCTGACAGAGACCCCTATCAGCCAATCACTGTGTGCATAGTTAATGAGCATGCTGACATCATCCATAGCAACGAGGTCAACCCCGCCCCCTTACTCTGAGTTTAAGACTTCTCTCTATTTCTTAGTAAAAGTTTGTCTCAGCAGCTTTGTGGATAGGTTTTAAGAGAAAACTCTTAGCTAAAAACTTTTACTGCTACTTAGGAGAACTCTTAGTGCTAAGATAAAATGTTTTGTGAATACGGGCCCTGATCTGTTTCCTAGAATAACGAAGTGAAACAGAAACCGAAAGTAAAAACATCACTAGTTTTTATTGACCAGGACAGGAGGGAGTCGAAAACATCAGGACTGACGAGCGGGATAATTTGATCACAGTAAGTTATTCATAAAACAGGGAAGACATATACCAATCATTTCGTAGGAGTTGAGACTATTAAACTAGAATGATTTCAGGATTTAAATGTGGTCCTGTATGTAGTTATGTTGGTTTCTGTTTGCGATAAGTTGCTTTCACATGACCCTGTTAGGACTTCTGCTTTCAAGCAATTCTATAAATTACATACTAGATTTTACGTCCTGACAAGATCTCTGTTCAGTTCTCAAGATCTCTGACTTCATCTGCTAATTTTCCGAAACAGACCTTGTAGTTAAAAATAACATTTAACAGGTGTTAGCTGTTATCGTTTATAGTAGCCTAAATTACAATTACACATCTTACACATCTGAATGATCGACCAGAGAACCTTGAAACAAATTGGTCAGCAGTAAAATCATTTTTGTATGACCAGTTACAGCAGTTATTATATTTAATCTCTACTGTTAGGGAGGAGTATATTTACAGTAAATTATAACCCACTAAAGGCCACACTCTACTTCTTATGACACCCAAACACCTTACTACTTCAACAGAACGATTAAAGTTATCGGATTACTGTTTTTAACACTGTGTGTCATCACTGATATCATTTCCAGTCAAAACAAACTTCACACATGACTTGGATCGCAGACATGTCTAATATTTAACCTGCTGGACAAGGTTGCCATCTCCCGGAAAAAAATCCAGCGCAGAACCTTCCCCTGTCCAATCACACGGGATTCCTATAAAGGGCTTGAAATAAACATTTTGATTTTTTTTTTTTTTTTTTTTTTTTTAATTCTAAGTTTTAAGTCTTATTTAAGTGATTTTATCTAGACATGTTTATATAAAGTATGTGCATATTTATTTAATCTGTATTTTATTCCTCCTCGGTTATCAATGTGATAAACTGACATAGCCATTGATAAAAGTCAAATCAAATATAGGCTATTATAGCTATTTATATTTATTTCACAATACACATCGTTTCAAAGCAGCTTTACAGAAAATCACAATGTTTATAATATTTTATACCTTTATGCCTTAGAGTCGTATTTAGCGGATTTGAGTTTTAGCATTTTAAATACTATGTCTATAAGATATACTCTATTAACCTGCCTTAAAATTCTCTGTTCTCTATCTCACGTAACTTCTAGGTTGTGAAGTGACCTCACACATACTCCTTATACCATCTCACCTTCACTTGCTCTTTCAGTGGTTCTTATGCTGCCAGGTATTCATCCCAAGGATCAACACACATTATTAAATTATGTATTTTCATTTTTCTTTGTTTGCAGATAAACTTTTTGGCAGCAGCGGTATAATATATACATATGTAGGCCAAAACTGCAAACTGTGGATCTGTAATTTTTCCCACACCTGCATTTTTAAAATGGCCTAATTGTGTGGGACAACCACAAACCTGGCAACACTGCTGCAAAATATCTCTTGGGCATTGGTGGGCATCTCTCAGATCATGCCTTTGATTATTCAAACATAGTCACTCAAGTGAATGAGCACTGATTTGCCTTATATTTTGGGCTTTTATCGACATTCTTCATTAACATTTCATCTTTGTGCTTCCATTTTGAGAGCTGAACTTGATTTGAAACTCACAGATTTCTGCTTGGGTTTCATTAAACAGCAAATCAAGGATAAAATCTTGTAGTGTGTGGGCGGCATTAGATTTTGTACAGTTGTGCAACAGTTGTGGAGTTCTGTGGCTTTTTAATAGGGCAGGTGAAAGGTTGAATACATTTGCTGCAAAACAAAGCTTCTCAACTTTCAACTTGATTACATTTTGGTTATGTCTAATTTGATAAATTGTCATTCCACATTAACCTGACTGGAAAATTTGTTCTTAAAAGTTTTTTTCTCTACTGAAATAACTGAAAACTGAAATAGAATGCTTTATTGATAATATTTATACTGTTCACTCTTGGCAACGTTTTATGTGTTATTAAAAACCTGTTTCTTTAGTGAAGAGATGGATGATCTGATACAGGATCAGTCCAGATGTGGAGCTTGTGAGCAGGTTCTAAGAGATCCGGTCTTTATATCCTGTGGACACAGTTTCTGCAGACAGTGCATCAGTTTTTACTGGGATCAGTCAAGACTAGCAGAGGACTTTGACTGTCCTCAGTGCAGAAAGCGATCTAGAACACGTCCTGCTCTACAGATGCACAGACTCTGTTACACACCAGCAGCCCTGCAGGAGGAGACTGGAGACCTGCAAAGAGTCAAAGAAAAGTATAAAACCAGCATGAAGAACAAGTATGAGAGCTTATTTGAAGGAATCAAACTCCAAGAGAATGAAACCCTCCTCAACAGGATCTACACACAGCTTTATATCATAGAAGGAGAGAGTGAAGGAGTGAATGAAGAACATGAGGTTTTACAGATGGAGAAAACAGCCAGAACACAACTCGCACAAGACACTTCCATCTACTGCAATGACATCTTTAAAGCTTCTTCTGAAACAAGATGTGAGAAAGACAAAATTAAGGTTGTTCTTACTAGAGGCATCGCTGGAATCGGAAAAACCGTCTCTGTGCAGAAGTTCATTCTGGACTGGGCCGAGGGAAACTCCAATCAGGATGTAGATTTCATTTTTGTGCTTCCATTTCGAGAGCTGAACTTGATTCAAGATCATCAGTACAGTCTTCACAGACTTCTGCTGGACTTTCATCCTGAACTTCAAGATCTGGACTCAAGGATTTATGAGGAATGTAAAATTGTGTTTATCTTTGATGGTCTGGATGAAAGCAGAATTACACTGATGTTTTCAGATGTTCAGAAAGTTTGTGATGTGACTGAGGCTTCATCAGTGGGTGTGTTGATGACAAACCTCATGAAAGGAGAGCTGCTTCCTTCTTCTCTCATCTGGATCACCTCCAGACCAGCAGCAGCCAATCAGATCCCCTCCAAATACATCAATCGTCAGACAGAAATTCAGGGATTCAATGAGCCTCAGAAGGAGGAATATTTCAGGAAGAGAATCAGTGATGAACATCAAGCCATCAGAATCATTTCACACATCAGAAGAGCAAGAAGCCTCCACATCATGTGCCACATCCCCGTCTTCTGCTGGATCTCAGCCACTGTGCTTCAGAAGCTCCTGGAAGAAGATCTGAGTGCAGAAATCCCTCAAACTCTGACTGAAATGTACATCCACTTTCTGCTGATTCAGATCAACATGAGGAATCAGAAATATGAAGAGAGAGATCCAGAGAAACTCCTGCAGTCCAACAGAGAAGTGATTGTGAAACTTGCTGAAGTCGCTTTCAAGCAGCTTATGAAGGGCAATGTGATGTTTTATGAGGAGGACTTGAGAGAGAGCGGCATAGATGTCACCGATGCCTCAGTGTATTCTGGTATTTGCACTGAGATCTTTAAGGAGGAATCTGTGATTCATCAGAGGAAAGTCTACAGCTTCATTCATCTGAGCATTCAGGAGTTTCTTGCTGCTTTTCATGTGTTTTACTGCTATTTACGTAGTACAACAGAGACCCTTAAAGTTTTTGATTCAATGCATAATCTGCATCAAGGAGCAATAGATAAATCCCTTGAGAGTGAGAATGGACAGCTGGATCTGTTCCTGCGGTTTCTGCTGGGCATCTCACAGGAGTCCAATCAGAGACTCTTACAGGATCTACTGACACACACAGAGAACAGCTCAGAGAGCATCAGGAGAACCTCACAGTACATTAAAGAGAAGATCAAAGATGGCCATGGACTCTCCACTGAAAGATCCATCAATCTGTTCCTTTGTCTGCTGGAAATGAAAGATCAGACTCTGTCCAGAGAGATTCAGGAGTTTGTGAAATCAGACAAACACTCGGAGAAGAAGCTCTCTCCTGCTCAATGCTCAACAATTGCCTACATGCTTCAGATGTCAGACGAGGCGCTGGATGAGTTTGATCTGAAGAGATACAACACATCAGATGAGGGTAGAAGAAGACTGATTCCAGCTGTGATTAACTGCACAAAAGCTCTGTGAGTATATTAGCCTGCAAAATTATGTAATATTTGCCTTAGATGACAACATTTCAAAGGAATGAATTATTAAAAACTAATAGTCAACGAAAAGGGGGAAAAGAAGAGAAATATAGTTATACCATACCATACGACCACTCTATATCCTAAATGGAAAGATAGGCATGAAACTAAATGAAACCTATGGGCCTTTTAGGACATAACACTATGACTTACTGGGCAATTACATCATTTATTCCTTGTTTTATAGACTCGCTGGCTGTAATCTTACTGATCAGTGTTGTGAGAACTTATCATCAGCTCTACAATCCTCGAACTCTGTCTTAAAAGAGCTGGACCTGACTAACAATGACCTGCGGGACTCTGGTGTGAAGCTTCTCTCTGATGGACTGAAGAATCCAAACTGTCAGCTGGAAATACTGAGGTATTTAAGTGGAATATATATGTACACTGTTTTTTATATCTGCATAAATAAGAAAAAAAAAAAAAAACAAGGAGTGTCCAGAAGAATCTTTTGTATGTGGAACTACTTTCTTATGCCATGGATTCAAGATATTCTGTTTATAATTTAAAATATGTGTATAAGCCTTTGTTACCTATTCAAAAAACTTACATAAGAATTGGTGATGACTGATTGAGCTGTTTCTGAAAGGTTATTGGGAATACAGAAAGTTTTCTCTTAGGTTGAGGTTATAATGTTTATATTTAGCTTAGTATAAAACCAAAAGTCTATTGAATGTCCTCTTTTAGATAACACGTATGCATGCATGTGTATATGTGTGTGTCTGTAGGTTGTCTGGCTGTATGGTGACAGAGGAAGGCTGTGGGTTTGTGTCTTCAGCACTGAGTTCAAACCCCACACACCTGAGAGAGCTGGATCTGAGCTACAATCACCCAGGACAATCAGGAGTCCAGATGCTCAATGAAAAACTGAATGATCCAAACTGCTCTCTGCAGATACTCAAGTATGTGTTTTATATATTTTAAAACTTAATTTGATTGCCTTTCTGTTGCTGATCTCTTTTGAAATTTTGGGTTTGAATCAAAGTATATTTGCATCATTATGTGAGTTCCACCATGAACAGAAGTTTACAACTATAACTAGTAACTCAGGACAAAAGGATTCTAGCTTCATTGTTGTATTCACGCATTGGATTCGCTACCAAAATGACATATAGAGAGCAAATATGCAAAGTATATGTCATCAATAGGAGCTCACTTCTGTGATCTGGAAAAAATTGCATTCATATTCACCAGCAGCTATTACTCTGCAGCTCTTGCCTGTTCGCTAACTGAAGCTACGCAGGGTTGAGCCTGGTCAGTACCTGGATGGGAGACCTCCTGGAAAAACTAGATTGCTGCTGGAAGAGGTGTTAGCGAGGCTAGTAGTAGTAGGGTGTGGTCTGTGTGGGTCCTAGCACCCCAGTATTGTGATGGGGACACTATAGAGTTTATTTGCAAAAACTGATAACTTGAATTTCAAAAATCATGATTTTTATTGTTAACGTATTTATTGTGTTTTATTTTGTTAGTTAGCTGTTTTTTTTAAAGATATTATTATTTAATCAAAACAAAACCCAACTGCAGTTTGATTGATATAAATTGGAATGCAGAAAAAAAAAAAATATGATTTTTGAAAAAAATCTGTTTTTGCAAATAAACTCTTCACACACACACACACACACACACACACACACACACACACATATATATATATACATACACACACATAAGCTCTCATGCTTTTCATGTGACATACAGCAGCCACAATACCACTGTATAACTGATATAGGCTTATGTCCCTACTGAAAAAAACAACAACAATAAAACCATCACAGAAAATTTTAATGGTTTACGCTACAAATACCATTACAAACCATCAACATTTAACCATTAAAAAGTGGTTTTCTGTAGTGTGTTTTAGGACATATTCCATTAGGATTTATTGGTTTTAACAAGCCACCAATAGAAAGCAACCAATTACCAGTAGAGACCCACAGGGTCCATTGCAGTTTCCAGTAAAACCAATACAAGTCCCATTATAACCAGTAAAACCATTACTAATTTTGTAATGGTGTCTATTGTTTTTTTTTTCAGCAGGGGTTTTATTTATTTATTTATTTATTTATTATATTCAATATATCCCTAAAATATATCATGAAATATCTCGATTCTCAAATATGTGTAAGTAAATGCATTTGGCACCTTTATAGACTATGTTATTTGATCTATAATGGGCGATGGTCAAAGTAGCCTAATACTGTAATCTATTAACTACACATAAAAGCCCGTCTTTTTATTTATGTACCAAATATGAGTGTCATGCCATAAAATACTTTTAATACGACTGACTTTGTATTTAATGTGAATGTAATAAAAACATTGTAAGTTACTAATTAGCCTATAACATTTTAAGTGTACAAGAAGAGAGCAAAGAATGTTTACAATATCAAAGAACATTTTCACGTCAGTCCAGCGAGTTCAAGCACTCTCAAAAACTGTCATAATAATCTCTAAAGCTGTTTACACTGTGAAATTAATATCTTACTTACATTCGTACTTCTTCGCTTTGTTGTTTCTGATGAGAGAATTAGAATTCAGTCAGCCAGCGCGCGCGTTTCAGCGATCATCTGAACGCCTCTGATTGGTCCTTGCATTCATAAGCTCAACAGAATCGTATGTGATTGGTTATAATGCGCAGTGCTTTAAAAACGTGCATACCTCTGTGCCAGCCGGCGAACGCAGATTTGAATTTAGCAGCTGGTGATTTTTTTATTTTTATATACATATAGTTTACAGGACAAACTGGCATTTCACCCAAAATTGTTTGCTGTAATATGATTCCAAATTTAGGGGGGCCAAGGGGGGGGGGGGCAAGCTTGTTGACAGGGGGGCACAATGTGATCAAATGTGATCATATGTGATCTGTTTTAATCGGTTTAACAAACTCATGCTTCATTAAGCTGCTTTCTGTAAAAAAAAAAAAAAAAAAAAAAAAAAAATGGAACAAACCTTTTTGCGTAACACTTTCCTAGTGATTGACAGAATTTTCCATCTTCTAAAAGAGTACAGAATGTCTGGATCAAAACACGACGAAGAAGCAGAAGCGATCACATATGTGAGCAGATGCATATGCAAAATAACACTATCATCATACATTAAACAGCATATAAATCAAAACTGCCTAGCGTTACCGAATGAAATGGTGATCCATGAAGTGGTATAGGACCGTGCAAGCTTTGGGAGTGTTTATGAAAGCAATCTGCTCCATCTATGTTTTGATCATTGCTCTGAATCCGATCCAGATGTAGTCTCTGATATAAAAAAAAAAAAAAAAAAAAGTCTTTTTGTTAAAAATTTTACTTTTTTATGAAACTTACCCACGTTCAAGTGTTGATTAAAAAAAATTATGCATGAAGCCAGAAATAAATAGTTCAGTCATGAAACTATATTACTATATTACTATATTACTACATGAAACTATATAGATGGTTCAAGCTGACAGGTTGTTAACGTAACCGATGATATTCAGAGAGTTAAATGACTTGGCACAAGCTGATTGGTTCATGCTGGACATGCAGCCAATGAGCTTAATGCCATGCATTTATATGGCTGGATAGTAGTATTCACTTTGAGATTCCTGCAGTGCGCTTTCAGAGTATCTCTGAAGCCCTCCACCTTCCCCAGCTCCACCTGTATAGATCTGCTACGGGTTATTTTACATGCTATTTGTACAGCAGCAGTATGTCTTAAATACTCATGGCACATCGCCATATGCATTGGCAGTAGCAAGTTCATGTACTTACTTGCAGCAGCAGCAGCAATAATCTACAACTACAGCAGTAACCAACAGCTGCAGCAATTCAGCAGCAGTGTAGCAGATCTATTCCGCCAAGACCAAATACATTAACATTGCCATATCCATCACCATGCTAAACTTTTCGAGAGTTGTCATGATTGAATTATTGTTATGTTTGTTTGTTTGAAAGCAGAGGCTCGGTTCTTTCTTTAGATGTATTGCATGTTCAGATATCTGTGTTTTGTTTTTTTGTTTTTTGGTAAAAGTGATAAAAAAAAAATGCTGGCTGTGGCTGGCAATTTTTTTTTTTTTTTTTTATGCTGGCGGGGAAAGAGTAAAAAGTATGTAAATGTGTGTTTTGTGTATCACCAATATGCAACATTTTATAATGAAATGTGTATTTGTGTGTTTATAGTGTGGATCATGGAGGAGATTTCAGGATTATAGCAGGACTGCAAAAATGTAGGTCTACATACAAACACAAACTCATGAATTTATTTATTTATTTATTTATTTATTTAAATATACGTTTCTTTCTTTTTCTGTCATTCTTTGTGTGTTCAGATGCCTGTAGTCTCACACTAGATCCAAACACAGCAAACACCCATCTGATTCTGTCTGAGGGGAACAGAAAGGCAACATATGTGGAAGAGCTGCAGTCATATCCTGATCATCCAGGGAGATTTGAGCACCATCCTCAAGTTTTGTGTAGAGAGAGTCTGACTGGATGCTGTTACTGGGAGGCTGAATGGAGCGGGAGAGGGACAGAAATATCAATGACATACAAAGATATCAGTAGGAAAGGAGGAAGTGACTGCAGGTTTGGATTCAATCAAAAGTCCTGGAATCTGAGCAGTTTTTATAAGAGACTCACTGTCTGTCACAATAATGACAGCACTGAGATATCAACTCCATCATCCTCTAATCGAGTAGGTGTGTATCTGGACTGGTCTGCCGGTACTCTGTCCTTCTACAGTGTCTCTGACACACAAACACTCACACACATACACACATTCAACACCACGTTTACTGAACCCCTCTATGCTGGGTTTGGGGTTTATTATGGTTCCCCAGTTTCTCTGTGCAAGACTGAACAATAGAGTTCGGGTACTTGGACTCAGAACTTGCACTCAGATTCAAACTGCAATTATGAATGGACTCTGACAAACTCGGATTAACGTGGACTGACATTTTGGACACAACATAAAATTACGATAAAAAGACATTAATAAATGTCTTCCACTTAAACTTGGTTAAAAGCTAAGGGCCAGTTTTACTAAACAGGACAAATTAGCGCGAGAGTGCAATTCCAAAACAGCGCCGTTGGACGTGGAAATTTCTGCGGGTGATTTACTAACAACAAGCAAATTAAAGAACGCATCGTAAATTAGCAAATACCAGTAATTTGACGAGCACAAACGTTAGTAAATCTCATTGCGTGATTCACTTGAATACTGTCCTCCCATAAATTTTGTGCCTGAAAAGGAAACTCCTACAAATGCATATTCAATAAGGTCCTGTGTCCACGCCTTTTCAGCGCTAATTCTTCACTGCACGTCTTTAGTAAATCTTGACAGTACTATTTTAATGCCAAAAGACGATTTGCACTGGCCCAAGCTTTTAGTAAAACTGGCCCTAGGTCTCAACTTGGACTTGACAAGGTGGACCTGACTGTTACACCAACAGGGTCTTTAATGACATTGTAATCTAAATACATAGACATATGGAGTTTGTCCCCCTTTGCAGCTATAACAGCTTCCATTCTTCTGGAAAGGTTTTCCAATAGGTTTTTGTGTTAATTTTTGCCCATTCATCCAGTAGAGCATTTGTGAGATTAGACACTGATGTTGGACGAGAAGGCCTGGCTTGCAATCTCCTTTCCAGTTTATCCCAAAGGTGTTGGATGAGGCTGAGGGACAGGACTCTCTACAAGCCAGTTAAGTTCTTCCACACCAAACTCATCCAACCATGTCTTTATGGACTTTTTTTGTGCTCAGGGGCATGCATAGTCATGCTGGAATAGAAAAGGGCCTTCCCCAAACTGTTCCTACAAAATGTCTCGGTATTCTGAAGCATTAAGATTTATCTTCACTGGAAGTAAGGGGCCCAACCCCTGAAAAACAGCCCTATACCATTATCCCTCCTCCACCAAACTTTACAGTTAGCACAATGCAGTCAGGAAGGTAATGTTGTCCTGGCATCTACCAAACCCAGACTTGCGAGATTTGTCACTGCACAGAACAGGTTTCCACTGCTCCAGAGTCTAGTGCTAGCGTGCTTTGCACCAGTGGTTCTCAACTCCAGTCCTGGGGACCCACTGCTCTACACATTTTCTTTGTGTCTCTTATTTGACACACTTAGTAAAATTTCATTGAGCTCTCTCCTAGCGAGCTGATGATCAAGTGCATTAAATGATGAATCAAGTGTGTTAAATAAGGAAGACATACATATATGCAGAGCACATCAGACACTTGGCATTGCACTTTGCGATGTAAGGCTTGTGTGCAGCTGCTCGGACACGGAAACCCGTTCCATGATGCTTCTGCAACACAGTTTTTGTGCTTTTGTGACACACCATGCGTCTCAGCGCTCGGTGACCCGATCTGTTACTTTACATGGTCTTCCTCTTCATTGCTGCTGATCCTTAATACTTCCACTTTCCAATAATACTACTTACAGTTAACTGTGAGATATCTAGGAGGGAAGAAATTTCATAAACTGACTTATTGCAAAGGTGGAGTCTTATCACAGTGCCATGCTTGAAATTTTCCCCACAAAAGTTTGTAAATGCAGACTGCGGCAATGGGTCTGACTGAAATACTTGAATTCAGTAATTAAGAGGTGTGTCCCAATACCTTTGTCCATACTGTATATGTACTGTTTTTAGTTTAACATTACTTTTACTGTTTGAATTCCTACTTTTTTATTTCCCACCCTGTATGTGTCATAAAAAAATAAATGATAAATAAATAAGTAATAATAATAATAATTGATCATAAAACATAATTTGTTTGTCTACATTTTTAGCAATGGGAAGATGGGATCAGTTTGAGAACTTGGAGTTAAATTATAATGTTATATTCTCAATAGCCAATAGCCACATTGCCTCAACATGCTCACAGACACAGTCTTTGATCATATTTGGAAAAAATCACAATTTATAAATAAAAATAAATTCAGCAGTCAATTATATGAGCCTTTTCATACTGTAGTTGTTATATTCTATGACATTTTCAGAAGAGAAAGCAAGTTGTAATTTTGTCAGTGTTGTCATGATATCTTCTAGCTCATCAAATTTTTATTTCATAATCTGTTAGCACTATGCTAAGCTAATTGTGCTAACAAAAAAAGACAAATGTTCAGTTTGTAAACATGAAAACAATGTGGAAAGAGTGAGGTTTTGAGTGTTGCTGCTAGACTGCAACTGTTTAACATTTTGTCCAACACGTCATAAATGTGTACTAATAAGGGCTTGGGGCATTTTCACCAGAGTTGGAGTTTTGTTTTGCATTATGCAGTTGTATGGATATAATGAATAGCATAAAATGAATGAGAGCATTTCTGAAGGATGCTTAATCTGTTAAAGAGGAGTAAAGCTTCTTAAGACGGCTCAGTGTATAGTGAGCAGTATTGTTCCATTACGCCCTTCATAATCACTTCCACAATTCAGCTACGACTATCTATCTATCTATCTATCTGTCTGTCTGTCTGTCTGTCTGTCTATCTATCTATCATTTAATATAAATGTAATATATTAATATAAATTGTTAATCATATTCAGTTATCATGTTTATTAATTAATTTCTTAACAAGGCCAGTAGACGGCACATTTCCACTTAGTCTATACACTGTAATGTGTTTTGAGTCTTGTGACATTAGAATATAGTGAAAATACATTGAGGTAACAGTCACATTTATTACAGAAACTATGTAGAAATGCTGATAATTATGAAAAGATTGCACTATTATTAATAGTTCAGGTATATATACTATAGCTGTATGTATTTTGGCATATGTGTTCATCACAGCACAGGTGTAGATTGATCAGCTGCTCTCCGATCCTCTTTATGCTGAGCTCTGCAAATACATGCGCTGTGATGTGCACACACACACACACACACACACACACACACACTGTCTCTCCTGTGCTCCATTTCACGCACCTACAGTCTCACATACAGGAACAGCAGAGAGGACGCAAAACAAGGTGACTCCTGCAGAGGCCATTCACGCAGGTACATTCACATTTCTGCTCTTCTCTGCTCACATTTTCACTTTCATGTCACTTATTTTACTGTCATATGAAGCTACGGACAGTAGATTTAGTCAGAGTATGTCCTCTGGTGCTGAAAGTGAAGATAGGTCAAGTGATTGTAAATGTGACAAGTACAGTAGCATCTGTTCTGATGTCATTATAGAGTACAGTAACGTTAATCATAACAGGATTATATATATTTTGTATGCTACATGATATATTTTTTTTTATCAAGTGTTGTGTTTTTATCCATTTTCCTCTGTCTTCAAAAATGCACATTTAACTTAATGTATTATTTGATGTTTATTTGTAATTATTTGTAGAATTTACTAGCAATTATTATAGATAAATTTAGTTGTTGTTATTATAGGCGAGGTTTACACTAAGAAAAAAGGTGCAGTCCTTTCAAAGATACTAATATTTACACTTTTGGTACTAATATGTATGTTGTAGGTACTAATATACACCCTTTAGGGATAAATAAGGTACAAAGGTGTACCTTTAGAAAAGGTTCTGTTCCAGTGACAGCTTTTGCACTTTTTTTCTGAGAGTGTTGTATCGCTAAGCACTGATCCTTTTTTAGGGCTCTGTCAGTAGACAGATGTTCAGTACATTGTGAACTACAGTAAACAGACTTAAAATAGCAGCATGTGCTGAAATCAGAGAAACCTGCAGCATTATAAACCAACTCTGAATGAGCTGTGAGAATGAGAAAGTGGAATTACAAATTAAATTCAAATGAAACTAAACTGATACAGGTGTAAGTGTATGTTTTATACATAGCAGTTGACAGATGTCGTCATACCGCCTGTTATAATACTTTCATAATCTTATAATCCCATATGCTTTACAATGATAGAAACGTGCATAATTTACTTAAATGCATATATGTTTCATATACATAATGTACACAACAAAAAATAATTTGAACAGTATTGCAAATCCGTTTGTTGATGTTAATTGTCCACATTCTCAGCTCTAGGCTGCATTTCCCAAAAGCATCGTAATAGATTATACAAAACATTGGCATCAGTATTCTTTATGATCTACTTAGGTTTACAAAGCTTTTTGAAAACATAGTTCTGGTCTTGACAGTCTGTCTATATCATTCTATGCATTTGTTTATCTTTATAATGTTATCAAATGTTTTTCTTTTCTCATGAAGCACCATGTTTTTGCAATATCCTTATATGTTTTTCTAGAGCCAGATCAGTAAACAGTTTGGTGTCTATTGACACAGCTTCATCTGTGACCCCAGAGACTGAGACATCATGTCAGGGGACAGTAGCCAGGGTGACAAAACCCAGTGCAATGGAGTCAGAAATCACAGGTATACCTTTGGTTTCATGGGATTTGGTTTCCTATCTCAAATGTGTATTCACTTGACAGTGAATAGAAATTTTCTTTTCAGTGTTTACAGATTATTATTGTTGTTGCTGCTGCTTAATCATGTTACAACCTCATTTACAGGGATTCGGCAGGTCTTTAAAAAAAAGTCATAATTCACATTTTGACAAATAAAGGCCTTAAAATTTCAAAATGTCAAGGCATTAAATGTTGCATACACTGCAAAAAATGAATACTTTCCTCAGTATATTTGTTGTTTTTTAATACAAATATGTAAACATCCTTAAAGCCATTTACATTTACGTTTAAATGTAAGTTTGTTTAAAAGAAGAATAAATATCTGTTAATAAGCAATGCAAAGTTGTTTTCCCTTAGAATTCAGCTGATTTTTTTGAGCCCATTGGAAGATATTTGTTCATGTTTTGACCCTAAACTCACTTCATTTTAATACATTTCTCATAAAAGAAAATGTCTTATGTCACTTTGCAAATAAATATCTTTATTTAAGAATCTAACATTCTAACAATCTAACACAAGAATCTTTATTTAAGAAAAAAACTACACAATACAGAAATAGAGCATCGCTTTTTTGCAGTGTGATCAGAAGGTACAACAAAAGATATTTCTGTATATTTTTGTAAAATAAATTAAAAAGTAATGAAGATCTGTTGGAAGTTATATTTTCTTCAAACTTTGAAGCATTGCTAATACAAGACATTTACATTTGGAGACCATATTGATGTATTGTGTTCCATTAAATTTATTCAAGGGGCTTTAATAGTCTTAAATTTACCTTCATAAACCCTAATTTAGTAAAATGAAGTCAGTTTTATTTGTTTAGCTGAGTAAAGCCATATTCCATTACTTAGCTACATGAAGTATATACAGTAATTACAGTCACGTTATTAATCTATTATAACAATAAAAGCCCCAAGACAGAGCCTTGTGGCACTCCATACTATTACGCTTATGTTAGGTTTGACAGTACCTGATTTACTCAAACAAAATGGTAGTGAATAATAGGCTAGTATCTGCCAACATTTCTTCAGACTGTGGAGCAAAATGTTGTGATCTATGGCATCTGTATTATGACAGGCCCTACATCGTGACCAAAATAATAATAATAATAATAAATTAAATAAATAAATAAATAAAAAAGTTATAATTGGTTGGGAAATTGGTTTCTTAGTATTTAGATAAAAGTTCTGCAGTCTTTAACCAGGTTCAGGTTGGTGAAATAAGTGATGACGCAAGGATATATATAATAATATATAATATTGAGTTTTGCATTGTTGGCTTGGCCTGTAACATTTACATTTATTTACTTACATTTATATTTATTCATACATTCATAGACCAATGTCATGTAGCTTTAAATTTAATTTAAAGACAGACAGATGCAGGAAGCCAGTGCAGTGAGACCAAAAGAGGAATTTTTTTTAGTTTATACTAGTAAAATAATATTTAATTTACTTTCTTATGTTACATGGATCTGCCAGTGTGATTTATACATGATAGCAAATGTGCCACAAAAATAAATAAATAAATAAATAAATATAGACTTTTATGTTGTGATTTAAGACAAATGATCTGCTCCCTTCTTGGTTACGGGGTTAAGCCTGGTTTATACTTGACGTCATCGCAGCATTGCTCTGAGTCATGCAATGATCGATTTCTGCTTTGGTATATTTTTGTTGATGGAACTTCTGTGAAGTTACTCAGTATAAACTTCTAAGTATATATATATATATATATATTATTATTATTATTATTATTATTATTATATTACATATAATTATATATTATATTACAATATATTGTTTATTGAACTGTTGTGTATAAGCAGTATCACACCTGCCATCATACTATTGATCTGAATATCAGCATGGATGTGGCAGAACAACAGTAATATTTCTTAAATCTATTGACTGGAAAACATGTTTGCATTTTGTGTTCTCCAATTACCTGTGCAGTTCTGAAGTCATAAAGAAATGTTTTTCGCTGTCCGTGTTGGAATAGGTCAGCTCTTCCTGCTGCAATGTTCTCACGAAACAATGTCAGTATGTGGAGCGTTCTCAAGAAATGCATTGGGATGGTAAGTCAAATATGCCCATATATGCAGAAATATTTTCAGTGTTAGGTTTGCATGATGTAAGCAGTTCTCTGGTTTGTAAAGTGGAAATCTGCTTCTGAATTTTTAAACTGAATGGCCTGAATAATGACACTACTGTCTTCAGTTGAGCTGCTTGAATGGAACTTGTTTTATAATTGATGAACTGTGCAGTTATTAAACTGAAATTTAAAAAAAAAAAAAAAAATCTGTATTATAAAGTGCTAAAGAGTAAAGGTGACTTGAGTTCTGATGCAAAGCAGTCTGTTAATCAATTATTCTCATCTTTAAATCTTCACAGGAACTGTCTAAAATCACAATGCCAGTGATTTTTAATGAGCCTTTGAGTTTTCTTCAGAGATTGACTGAATACATGGAGCACACGTACCTCATTCAGAAGGCCAGCTCTTCACAAGACTCCATCCACAGAATGAAGGTAAATATATTTTTTTATTTTTTTAGGCCAAGAAACCCTTGGTGAATAGAGAAATAGAGCAGGGACCTACTGAGTAAAACAGTGCTGAATTTAAGCCTGGCCTATATTAACGTGCATATGGTACCATTGGCATGATGTTTTGATGGTGTACAGAATTTGGATTTTACTTATGTTTTTAAATGGGAGACACCATTAAAATAAGCTGAATTTCAGTGTCTTAACTTCAGCTTTGGTTAAGATTTATTTTAGGTGGTATAATTAGATTTCTCATAAAATTGTCTTTTAGATCAAACAGTAACAGGTAGGTGAAAAGCATACAGATTACGGCTAAGACCTGAATTATTCTGCATGTTTTCATTTCATTACCTTGAGCATACAGAATTTGCATCATATACATTTTATGTAATCTTATCTGAATACAACACCCATTTTACTTCAGTACTGAATAACTATTACATCAATGAAATTTTAGGTCAAAAACATCCAATTAATTTTGACTATAAGCAAAAGATCTGAAGATTTATAATTATACTGAATAAACTTGAAAAGGCTCAAACACAATTTTTCAAAACTGTTAAAATTATGCATATAATATAATATAATATAATATAATATAATATAATATAATATAAATCTACAGTAATGCCATATTGAAATATATTAAAAATCTAAAAAAAAAATGAAATGCTATCAAAACATTTAGATATAGATGAACACATACACAGATGTTAGACTTTCAATTTCATTATCATTCATTATCATTATACAAAAGAGGAAACTTTGTGCTGTAATGTAAACATGGACTGTGTAACTTATTCTAAACAGTAGAGAATTGTCATTCTTCTTTTTTAAAGAAATTTTGGTAACACTTTACTTAAAGCCTTCATGTATAATGCATTATAAAAGGTTATTAAAGGGTATAATGCATTATAATTATCCATAAAGTGCATTGTAATAAATTATATCTTGTCATAAATAATTATAACCGAATGTAAAATGCAAAGTGTAACAATGATTTATTTATGAGATTGTACAATGCAAAGGTTCATTACAAGGCATAATTTATGCATTAAAGCTGCTTTTATAATGCATTATACATAAAGGCTTTAAGTAAAGTGTTACTGAAATTTTACAGAAGAATTCATCACATAATACTTGTTATTAGTGGGGGTTTTTTTAGGTTGTTGGGTGAAAACCTTTGCTAGTGTTATGGAAAAATGAGTTGATTTGAGACTGTACAAAGTGTTTTGGTAGATTTATTTCGATCTGAATGTGAAATGTACTGCTTTATCAAGCTTAAAGTTTGTTAGGATGACTGTGTGAAGAGTTTTTAAAAAAGTGACCTAAGTATTAAGAAATGTGTTCTAGTGATTGTTAAAAACTGTAATCTGTTGGTAATGTCATGTTTCTTTGGTTTTTCAGTGTGTGGCAGCGTTTGCTGTGTCAGCTGTGGCCTCACAGTGGGAGCGAACGGGAAAACCCTTCAACCCGCTGCTTGGAGAAACCTATGAGCTGCTCAGGTCAGTGTTTCACATCAACCGATCAGTTATGAGCCGATCAAATCAATGTTTCATATGAACGGTCAGTGTTTTCTGTCATCAGAGAGGATCTGGGGTTCAGATGGGTCTCTGAGCAGGTCAGTCATCATCCGCCGGTCAGTGCCTTCCACGCCGAGGGCATAAAGAACGACTTCATGTTTCATGGCTCCATTTACCCAAAACTCAAATTCTGGGGAAAGAGTGTGGAGGCTGAACCGCGTGGAATCATCACCCTAGAGCTTCCTCTGTGAGTCATTTACTGCCTTATATGTACAGCATTAAACATGGTTACACTTTATTTCGATAGTCCACTTTAGATATTCTACTAACTTATCTATCTACTAACTTTGCAACTGCATGTCAAATACCTGTCATTAGATTATTAGTAGACTGTTAGGTTAGCATTAGTGGAATAAGTTGGCATGTAGTTAAAAAGTTACTTATAGTCAGTAGAATGTCTAAAGTGGACTGTCAAAATAAATTGTTACTGTAAACATATGAGAGGTCACAATCAAAGATTTCTTGCATGTAATTTCCTAGAAGCACAGACATAAACATTTATAATACAGTATTCATAATCAGCTGTGATTGACTTATTTATTGTTCATTTGTTGTTTTTCAGACACAATGAAGCTTACACCTGGACCAACCCGACCTGCTGTGTTCATAACATTATCATGGGACAACTGTGGATTGAGCAATATGGAAATGTTGAAATTATTAATCATAAGTAAGAGCAAATATCGTCTTCTGATTTGACATAAATGTGGAACAAACAAGGATGTAAATTAGATCATTGCTGCTTTATTAAAGTTTGAGATGAACAATGAAATATTTTAACTACTGTGGAAGACAAACAAGGCCTACAAGTGATTTTACTCATTTTACTTTTTAACAGAACTGGGGAAAGATGTTGTTTGACTTTCAAGCCGTGTGGCATCTTTGGAAAAGAGTTGCATAAAGTGGAAGGATACATACTTGATAAAAGGTATGTAAACACTACTAAAATGACAAATATCTGATGTTATTTCTGTTCCAGAGACCCTACAGTATATAAACTGATTCATTTTTATATGACTGTAGTGTGGTGTAGTGCATGATGTGAAGTTAGCTCTGTCTGGTCCACTAATTTGATTGGATATATAGTGAGTAACACTTTATTTTGATCTTCCACTTTAGACATTCTACTGACTAGAAGTAACTTTGTATGTGTACATGTCAACTTATTTCACTAACCCAAACCTAACCTAACAGTGTACTTGTCACGCCCCTGGACTATTTTGTTGTGGTTTTTGCTCCCCATGTGTTCCCTGTGACCCAGTTTCTCCCCAGTCTGATTGTGTTAATTTGCTCCAGGTGTGTCTCCTTAGTTCTTTGATTGTCCTGTCTTTAAAAGCCCCAGTCCTTTCAGTTAGTGTTTGTTGGTCTTTGAATGTCTTCAGATGCTCTGTTCCCTATATGTTTTATTAAAGACTCTCAGTTTGTGAATTCTCCGTGTCTCCTCGTTCCTGGCTCCAGCGTACGTGACAGAAAGCCCGACCCGAAACAGTTACCTCCGTGTCCACCCTCCATTTTGTTTTCCGTTTTCTATCAGTGTTTTTGTTTCTGTTGTGTTGCCCCATGGATCCCTACGTCCGGCCTGAATTCCTCCTCCTCCTGCTGGAGCAAGAGGACCGATCTCTCGAGGACCATACACGACTGTTCCTGATGTTAGCTAACGCCACCAGCTACCCGGACGGCGCGCTCTGCACATTCTATAATGCAAGCTTGAACACCGCGTGCAGAGCGCTGTCGTCCGAGGATGGTCCTCGAGAGGATTTCGCCGCCTTCGTGGAGTGGACACTGGCGAGGCACGGATCCCCGTTCACCGTCTGTGCCGAGGGGGATCTCGCCAGTGCCACTCCTGACCCAGAGCCCAGCCCACCAACTCCCCGCAGTGCGGAGCACCAGCACGAGCCCACCGATGACGGAGAGCCATTTCCCGCTAAGATCCACGAGCCAGCGCCAAGCCGAGCGACTGAGCGGAAGATCGTCCTGGAAGTTGAGCCCAACACGTCAGATCAGGTGCAAGAGCTGATCACGTGGGAGCCAGCCGTGGACGGTGTGAGCGCGGAGTGGAGCTCCGCCCCCTGCACCGCGGCTGAGGGTGAGCTGATGATACATCTGGGGCTGCTAGACTTTGAAGGGGATCTGTTGGACTGGGAACATGATCTGGAGGTCGACGCTTCCCCTATCCTCTCTCCGTCTCCGCTGGTTCCAGCCAGCTCCGCTCCTCCCGAGCGCCCCCCTGTGTCCGCTTCCCGAAAGCGTCCTCCAGAACCCGCGCCTCCAGAGCGCCCCACAGTGTCGGCTCCCATTCCTGAGTTAACCCCTGGAAGCCCGGAGGATCTCAAATGCCCACCCTCCCACCCGCTCCTGCCTCCTCCACCGCTGTCGTCTGGCAGCCCCTCTGCTCGCCCTCAGTCCGCCATCAATGCGGTGCGAGCTCCGCGGCTCTGCCATCCTCCATCGCCGTGGCTGGAGAATCCCTCACCTCCACCTCCAGCCTCCGAGGCCCAGACTCCACCTCGGTCCGTAGACCCAGCGGCTCCACCTCGGCTCCTAGCTCCCTCGCCTCCACCGTCATCCATCGATCCACCAGGCTCCCTCGTCCCTCCGGCTCCGCCTTGGTCGGGCGTCGACCCGCCATCGCCTCGGGACTCCTCTCCTCTGGTTGCGCCTCGTCACTCCGTCCCACCGGCTCCGTTGGGCTCCTTCCTCCCTCCAGCTCCACCTTGGTCCTCAGTCGCTCTGGCTCCGCCGTGGATCTCCGG
The DNA here is from genome assembly GCA_039654775.1 of Spinibarbus caldwelli. Lineage (NCBI taxonomy): Eukaryota > Metazoa > Chordata > Actinopteri > Cypriniformes > Cyprinidae > Spinibarbus > Spinibarbus caldwelli. Next base: position 2,266,645 of record CM077235.1, on the reverse strand, counting down.
AGCTCCGCCTCTGCCTCGGTCGCCAGAGCTCTCGGCTCCACCCTGGCCCCCCGGATCCTCGGCGTCACCCTGGCTCGTCGGCTCTCCGTCTCCACCTCGGGCTCCTCCTCCACCTGCTCCGCCTCCGTTGGTCGGCCCCCTGGAGTCGGCAGCCATTCCTCCTCCATGGCTCCTCCCTCCGTCGGCTCCACCGTGGGCCATCATCATGGCTGTGGCCTGGGTCCTGCCAGGCTCCTCCTGCTCCGAGTCCCTCCTGTCTCCTCCCTGGCTCCTCCCTCCTTCGTCGCCTCCCTGGTCTCTGTCTGCCGGCCCCCTCCCGGTTGTCCGTCCTCCTCCTGAGCCACCGCCATTGTTCCCACCCGTTTCCCCCCCCCCCCTTTTGTTCCACGGTGCGAGGACGCACCTTCCAGGAGGGGGGAGTAATGTCACGCCCCTGGACTATTTTGTTGTGGTTTTTGCTCCCCATGTGTTCCCTGTGACCCAGTTTCTCCCCAGTCTGATTGTGTTAATTTGCTCCAGGTGTGTCTCCTTAGTTCTTTGATTTGTCCTGTCTTTAAAAGCCCCAGTCCTTTCAGTTAGTGTTTGTCAGTCTTTGAATGTCTTCAGATGCTCTGTTCCCTATATGTTTTATTAAAGACTCTCAGTTTGTGAATTCTCTGTGTCTCCTCGTTCCTGGCTCCAGCGTACGTGACAGTACTAATACTCTAATTAATATATATATATATAGGTGCATCTCAATAAATTAGAATGTCGTGGAAAAGTTCAGTAATTCAACTCAAATTGTGACACTTGTGTATTAAATAAATTCAATGCACACAGACTGAAGTAGTTTAAGTCTTTGGTTCTTTTAATTGTGATGATTTTGGCTCACATTTAACAAAAACCCACCAATTCACTATCTCAACAAATTAGAATACTTCATAAGACCAATAAAAAAAAACATTTTTAGTGAATTGTTGGCCTTCTGGAAAGTACGTTCATTTACTGTATATGTACTCAATACTTGGTAGGGGCTCCTTTTGCTTTAATTACTGCCTCAATTCGGCGTGGCATGGAGGTGATCAGTTTTTGGTACTGCTGAGGTGGTATGGAAGCCCAGATTTCTTTGACAGTGGCCTTCAGCTCATCTGAATTTTTTGGTCTCTTGTTTCTCATTTTCCTCTTGATAATACCCCATAGATTCTCTATGGGGTTCAGGTCTGGTGAGTTTGCTGGCCAGTCAAGCACACCAACACCATGGTCATTTAACCAACTTTTGGTGCTTTTGGCAGTGTGGGCAGGTGCCAAATCCTGCTGGAAAATGAAATCAGCATCTTTAAAAAGCTGGTCAGCAGAAGGAAGCATGAAGTGCTCCAAAATTTCTTGGTAAACGGGTGCAGTGACTTTGGTTTTCAAAAAACACAATGGACCAACACCAGCAGATGACATTGCACCCCAAATTATCACAGACTGTGGAAACTTAACACTGGACTTTTAACTGTAAAATGTAACTTGGGCTATGAGCTTCTCCACCCTTCCTCCAGACTCTAGGACCTTGGTTTCCAAATGAAATACAAAACTTGCTCTCATCTGAAAAGAGGACTTTGGACCACTGGGCAACAGTCCAGTTCTTCTTCTCCTTAGCCCAGGTAAGACGCCTCTGACGTTGTCTGTGGTTCAGGAGTGGCTTAACAAGAGGAATACGACAACTGTAGCCAAATTCCTTGACACGTCTGTGTGTGGTGGCTCTTGATGCCTTGACCCCAGCCTCAGTTCATTCCTTGTGAAGTTCACCCAAATTCTTGAATAGATTTTGCTTGACAATCCTCATAAGGCTGCGGTTCTCTTGGTTAGTTGAGCATCTTTTTCTTCCACGCTTTTTCCTTCCACTCAACTTTCTGTTAACATGCTTGGATACAGCACTCTGTGACCAGCCAGCTTCTTTGGCAATGAATGTTTGTGGCTTACCCTCCTTGTGAAGGGTGTCAATGATTGTCTTCTGGACAACTGTCAGATCAGCAGTCTTCCCCATGATTGTGTAGCCTAGTGAACCAAACTGAGAGACCATTTTGAAGGCTCAGGAAACCTTTGCAGGTGTTTTGAGTTGATTAGCTGATTGGCATGTCACCATATTCTAATTTGTTGAGATAGTGAATTGGTGGGTTTTTGTTAAATGTGAGCCAAAATCATCACAATTAAAAGAACCAAAGACTTAAACTACTTCAGTCTGTGTGCAATGAATTAAATATACGAGTTTCACAATTTGAGTTGAATTACTGAAATAAATTAACTTTTCCATGACATTCTAATTTATTGAGATGCACCTGTATATACGTGTGTGTGTGTGTGTGTGCAGTATATACACGAAGAGTTCCTCTAATAGCCATCTTGGTCAAAAATGAGATACTTATACGGAGTGAATTCTCTCCACACATAGTATATGTTCATCAAGTACTTTCACTTCAAAGGTGTTAAATCCCAGCCTTAACCCACTCAGAAGTACCAGTACCTACATAGAAACCTATATATATATATATATATATATATATATACACACACACACACACACACACACACACATACACACACAACCAGTAGCACACTCGCAATTATGAAATATAACTCTCACAAATGTTATACAGTATGTAACAGCTGCTGATGTTCAGTACAGTAGCAAGATGATGTATTTACATATTTACATAATCATACTTATTTGACTTGAACTGGTATTGATGCTAGCTTTGACTTGATATTGCACTGAACTTAAAGCTGTTCTTGAGAAAAAAAAAAAACTGGAATTAACGATTGGTCAAAAGGTAAACATGGTAACACTTTAGATTAGACAGCACTATTAACTATTATGTAGTTACTTATTAGCATGCATATTACCAGTACTTATAAAGTACATATTAATGCATGGCCATATTCTGGATCCCTTAACCCTACCTAATACATAAGCATAACTACTACAACTACCTTACTATCAATAAGCAGCAAATTAAGAGTTTATTGAGGGAAAACTCTTAGTTAATTGTGAATACAGGATTTGTTCCCTAAAAACATCTAAAATGTTACCAAAAGGCTTAAATAAATGTACATCAATAAAAATGCCACTTTTGCTTTATGTCTGTCCAGCAAAAGAAAGATCTGTGCTCTGTATGGCAAGTGGACGGAGTGTTTGTATTCTGTGGATCCAGCAACATTTGATGCTTACAGAAAATCTGACACAAAGCGCTCTGAGAAGGACAGGAAGGGAAGCACACAGGTGACTGCTGAGATGAATTTGATTTGACATTTGATTTGTTGTATTTAATAACATTAATCAATGTCTAATATAATGTGCTGTACAAATGTTGCTGACATACAGAATTGGGGTCTTTTGCAGAGTAATAATGCAGATGAGGAACCGGATGAAATGCCTCCTCCAGAGACTGAGACTGTGCAGGTGATTCCAAGAAGTGAGCTGATCTGGAGGATATCACCACGACCAGACAACTCCGGAAAAGTATGCAGAATATTCCATAATTTATGATCACACACTCTTGTTCTTGTCATGTGATTCATTACCAAACATCATATAATTACCATTTTAGCATTAAAATATCATTTGGGCTCAAGATGAGCACCAGTAGCCAAGTATTTGGAAGTGACTGCAATGATCAGTCATGAACTAAAAATAATTTTCTGAATTGTAATCAATTTGTGACTGATGCCTTGACATTCATTTCTGTTCATAGTCTGAGGGCCCTGTTGGATGGGTTTTGTATTGGCTATGGGGCACACATATATATTTAAGTGTAAATTAACATTTGTTTGATTGTGGCTTGCTGTACCACTCTATAACATGCAGTTATTTGTCACTGCTTTTGTTCTTAAAGCATTTTTGTGAGCCTTTCTTACTGCACCGATGAAGCATCTTAGAAACAGCCCAAGCTAATGCTATTTTACATTATAAGGATCCTTGAAAGAACTGGAATAATCTGGTGAAGTGATATACAAGTGTAATGCCTTCAAGACCTGGAATTACTTTAGCCGTGCAGTTATTTAAATAATAATAATAATAATAATAATAATAATAATAATAACACCTTAGAATGACTGTCAGGCATTAGCATTCAACAATATTGTTGTACAGAGAGTTGCAGGGATGCATTTTTGCTGGCCATCCCAGAATTTAGCATCACTCTGGTTCCCTCGACAAAAATACAATAGAATTTTTCCAGTGGCATTTGGATTATTACAGTAAATAAGATCTGCGACCAACAAAAGTTTCTGATTGACATGTTTTGTTCATCATGATAATCCCATATGATAAACACAGCTTTTATCAAATTTGAAGCCTAAATATTGTACAATCGGCAAAAGTAAAAAGCTAAATGTAGGCTATAAACAAATTAAAGTCTTTATTTAAAAACCTTTTCCATGAAAGTTTGAGTTAGAATAGTTTGCAAGAGTGTGATTATAAACAGCTGTAAAAAGTGACTAGTAAGTAGATGAGTTTACCTGTTCAGTTTGATCACACTGAATACATTTTTCTTTCTTTTTCTTTCTTTCTTTCTTTCTTTCTTTCTTTCTTTCAGTACTATGCTTTCACAACGTTCGCTCTGCAGTTGAATGAGCTGGATGCAGAGATGGAGCGGGTTCTTCCACAGACAGACTGTCGTCTGAGACCTGATATCAGAGCCCTGGAGAATGGAGACATAGGTACATCAGCCTCTTATTGAGTCTTATAATGAAACACATTCATTCACCCAGAAATCTCACAACCACTGTAGTTACACAGTCACTGAAGATTCATTTACAATCTTCACAACAAATGAGCACCACAATGCAAACTTAATCTACAAAAACTTAATCTACCAATAAGGTGGAACCTACATCATAAACTTTTAAACATATGCATTTGGCAGATGCTTTTATCCAGGCATCTTACTCTACTGTATTCAATGCTATACATTATTTTCAGTTCACGCATTCCCAGGGAATTGAACCCACGACCTTGGCGTTGCAAACACCACTGTTTGAGCTACAGAAACAACATCCTGCATTTGAACATTTGCATAAATCTATTAAAACATTTTTTATTTTTTATTTTTTTAATTTAAATAAGGCTGAAATAAAATAATTAAATATGTATCAGATGGAAAAAAATGTAAACTAAATGAAAATTAGAAATGTTGCCTTGTCAACTAACTGGCACTAAAATTACTAACTGGATACAGATTAAAACTAAAACTGAATGAATAAATAAATAAATAATACTACTAAAAATGTCAATTCTTGCATTCTCTGGTAATCGAACCCATAACCTTGGCTTTGCTAGTATCATGGTCTACTGCTTGAACTATAGGAACACCACCAAAATGCTAAAAATTACTCGTCAACATCCTGCCTTTGAGGAATGGACATCAGCTTTTGTTCCAGTTTATATATAATGACATCATAGAAGACTGCTTAACTGTAATATCATACAATTCGAATGCATTTTCAGTAAATGTGGATGAATTTGCATTGCTGCTGTTTCCAGATGCGGCCAGTGCAGAGAAGAACAGACTGGAGGAGAAACAACGAACGGCTCGCAAAAATCGCTCCAAATCAGATGAGGACTGGAAAATAAGGTTTGACAAGTTAATAATTACACAAAAACAAAGAACATGCTGATGGGTAAAAGTACATAACACAGGGGTCTTCTTTGTTCTGAAATGATTGTACAAGAAGACATGATTAAAGCGTCTGTGTTTGCAGACATTAGCACTGATTACAATCCGCACGTGTCTGCATATAAAGTTATTTTAAAGATGGATATGCAGGATTGCATTGAGCTACACCTTAACATCAAACTGATGCTCACATGCAGGTGGTTTCGTCAGGGGCCGAACCCTTACACCGGAGCCCCAGACTGGCTCTTCACTGGCGGCTACTGGAATAGAACCTACTCACACCTGCCTGACATATACTGACCTCAAACTACTTCAAACACCTGGAGGAATGAAGCACTCTGCTGCTCAGGAAATGCAACTCTCTCTCTCTCTCTATATATATATATAAATAAATGAGTGTCCCTTTGTGGTGCTAAACCTTGATTATGATGACACAGTTGAAGTCATAATGACATAAGAGCACAAGATCTAACCTGAGTTTTATCTTTTAGCCTATTCAAGTGTAGTATTAATTTATATGACACATTCAAATATGACAATAGATGTGAGATAATGTGTGTAACATCACAAGAATTTGTTGAAAACATTTGTAATGTTTAAACATCAAAAGTTTTAATTTTAATGGAAACTTTTAAACAATTAATATGGATTATTTTTATACAACTAGATATAGAACAATAGTGTTTCTCTTACAACACATTTAAATAGATTATGGTCTACATTAAAAGAGCAAATGATTTACATCCGGTCAAATGTGCCTGGATAAAACATAAATATGCAGAAAATATGAAGTAAGTCCGTCTGAAATTTTTCTTTCAAATGAGCTTTTTTAATCAGGCTCCTATGAAAATATCATTTTTGAAAATAAGGCATTCAATAACTGACTAATAATCTTTTCTTTACCAGTAAAGCGAATTTACTGAACGTAAACATAGGAGCCTCTTAAAAATGCTCATTTAAAAGAACAAAGTCTTTATATATGGTGTGCAAATACTCTAGTCAAGTCTTAAAATAGATTGAATTTTGAAAAGTTTTGCTGAAGGGTGTTTTGGAAGGTCACACAAAATCTGCTTGTGTTTGACAAAGATGGTACTCTGTTGCATTTATGCATCAAATTATTTAAAGTTTCAAAAATTTGTGGTTTGACATCAGCAGGTTTGCTAAACATCTTAAAAGAGGAAAATCATAACATGAATATTTCGAAAAACGGGCTCTTTGTTGTCCATTAAACGGCTGCCCCCCTGAAAAATGCACATTTTATCATGTAAACGCTATATTTTTTCATTCCATATAACACTTTTTACTGTTGCTAAATAAAAGGCTTTCTGAAAATGAACATTTTCTGTGCGTTTAAATGTATATTTTATGGAAAAATCTTATGAAAGCATGCTCGGTCCCATTTCACCCTTGTGGGAAACCACATTGTGCATAAAAAAAAAGAAGCTTATTTTAGGACCATTACAGGATTATGAAGAGGCATGACAGTAAAGCTCTGTAGCGTCTGGGTGACCACAATTTGGATCACACCACTTGGGGTTCAATCATCATCATTGATGACTCAATCTGTAACATCAAAAGCAAAGGACTCTCCAATGGTCCAACCTCATTGACTGCAATCCTTAAGAAAAGACAGATGCTGGTACAGTACACAATATAATATGTATACTATATGTATATGTATATAATATATATATAATAATATGTGTACATTAGCATACATAGATGTTTTCCTAATATGTTTTGTCAATCACGGGTTTCAGTGTCACATCGGCCGCTTGTTATTGGGCAAGATTGTGAGGTATCTTTATCCCAAGACCTCCAGATCCTCAGTAGACACAGCAGATACAGAAGAACCCGAATGGAGATGGAGAACCATGCTGTAGCCTGAGGAACAAAGTGCCAGAGCAGAGCTCAGGAATTGTTACTGACAGCAACCAAGGTAAAGGTTCACTGTTTTCCCTTATACAACATTTAATACTATTATTCTAAGACCTTTTGCTTGCGCATACAAATATGGATGCTCAAACATTTTCACTTGCTTTAACTACTGCTAGTCCATCAGAAACCCCATCATATGTGTGTATTGCCAAGCTGAAGAAAAAGGAGTATTTTTATTTAATTTTTTTTCCCCCCAGAGTGTCTGCATTTTCTTTTCTTAGATGATTGCTGGAGCTGAGTGATTACAGATCGCTCTGAGAGACTGGAGACTAAATCTCTGTCACTCCACTCATATACACTGCTCCAGACTGGCTTTCAGTCCAAGCCAGCATGCAAAGCTTGATGTTTTGACTTCTTTTGATACTGTTTTCACTGAAGGAGAAGAAATACAAATGCATTACTTAATATTAATTATTGTTGTTATTATTATTATTATAGTTTTTTTATTGTTATATAAAAGCAATATTCATGCAGAAATGAAAATGCTGCCATCATTTACTCACCCTCATGTCATTCCAAACCTGTCTGGAACAATATTTCTTCTTTGACTTTTTCTTCTTCTTCGACTTCGACTGTATGGAGAAAAACAAACCAAACCAAAAAAAAAAAAAAAAAAACTGCAATGTTTTCCAAAGACATTGAAACAATATTTTTTTTATGTTCACCAGATGAAAGAGAGCCTGTTCCATTTTGGAATGAAATTGGGGTGAAAAAATCAACAATTTTCATTTTTTGGGTGAACTATCCTTTTAATGCACGGTCTAGACTTATTGTACTGAACTTCAGATCAAAATACATTTCTGAGTTAAAAACACTGTGGTAAAATTAGCCACTATATTTTATTTTATACTACAACATTGTTTTATATTAAACTAATCAAAATGATTATAATACTGATTTATTATCCCTCCAGTTCTCATTAGAGTAGTGCAGTGACTGGGACAGACTTCTAGCATCGCCTCCGCTTATAAAGCCCTGATATAATCCTGATTATGTTCTCTCTTAAATCGCCTCTCAAGCAGGTTTGTGTTTACAGAGCTATGTCTATGACAACAACTCTGAGATGAAACAATCCAATCCAGTTCACTGGGTCAGAATTTGACCCGGTAGTACACCGAAGGATTGAACCTGTGTGTGGAGCTTCAAGAGAATAACCATATATGTGTTGTTTTATTTTCTTGGTGTTTTTTGTTATGCCATTTAATTGTATATTAATTTGTCATATTATCTCAGATTGTTTTCCTTAGTCTTGCAAAGCTGTTCTTCTATCTTATGATAGTTTATAGTTTGAAGTGTAGTTTGAAGAGATTTTTGTGTTTACGAGGGAAAAAATAAGAGGGGTTTTGACTACTGCTTTAGCTGATCAAGCAGGAAGATCAGCTGACCAACCAGCTAAAACTATCTGAACCAGCTTAAACCACCTAAGACCAGCCTAACAGAGCATCAAACTCTTTTACCTGTCTGTTTTTGCACATATTTAGCCCTCCTATTTACTCAACGTCTTTCACAACCATTTTTCATAGAGCCGTTTTAAGACGTATAAATCTCTGAATTGGTGTTGTGCAACTTGCATGAATTTAAGAAAGTGTGACAGACTTAAATTTATAAATAAACAGAGCATTTCCCCAGTCAGTGAGAAGATAAAATGCATTATTGCATATGACATTTAATGATCTACTCATTCAGAAAACACACTCTCATTAGTATTATGCAAAAAAACATTATTAATAGTGACCAGACACAAAATTAAAAACGTTGGACAGTTTTTCTTTTTATTACCGTATGTTGAGTGATCTTTTAAAAGCAGTGTGGAGTATTACATCTGTTAGTGCATATGTCCGCTTCGCCTTTCTTACAGCTTTAATATGTTGGTCTACACAAAAGTTTGGGGAGCGTTCGGCTTGAACCCTTGAGCCACATGATTTAGGGAGATTGAAGTTGAATGGGTTTGAGTGAGAACATCGCACCTGCTGGCAGTCAGGACTACAGACGCTCTCATCAGATGGCAGTTTTGGTGTTTGTAATGCAGAACAGGTAAATCATCACAAGTATCCCTCCCGACGAAACTGTTCCTCCAAGATTTCCTTGTACTCGTCAAATCCTCCGTCCACACGATGAACTCGTCCAGCCTCGCAAACCCAGAGCTCCTTACAAACCATCCGGATCAGGCGCTCATCATGGGACACCAGAATCACACCGCCCTGACAGAGAAAACCAGACATCAGCTTTCTGCAGACTACACATCATTTTCTCGCCATCATTAGCTCCTAGCAGAGCCGTAACCACTATAGACATTGAGAAATATAATGTATTGATTCAGTATGGAAACTAATTTATTATAATAAAAGTCACGGGGGTAGTGTTGACAACAGGTTTCTGTGTGCGAATGATGTGTGTGTGTGAGAGTTAATTAAAGCAGCACGCATTATAATATTATATATATATATATATATATATAATGCTCTTCAATGCAGAAGCACCACTGACGATGAACTGAAAACACAGACAAACAAACTGGAGTTTAGCGATCAAAATGAATGCGTCACTCATGCAGTCTGTCTTCTGTCATGAGATCTCGACTATATTGTTTGTGATTGTGGTTTCTGAATAAATGCATTTACTCAACCACTGTTTTAATAGAGAAACATGCTATTGCAATTTGGAATTACTGTTAGGAATTTCACTGTTATAATATTTGTTGTTTGTTTTACCAGTTTTCATAATGTAGACAGAGAGAGTGCATAAGTCTTTGATATTAATTTATATAATAAATAGCCTATAATAAATCAGCACATTAGATGAGGTAAAATAAACCATGGGTATGAGTCGACATTCTATTGATTTGTGCTTACTGGTGAAAGTGCAATACCTGAAATGCAAAAGTAAATTTCTCAAATGACAACAATCATTACAATTATAATTTTGAGCAAAAACCTTTTTTTTTTCTTTTTTTTTTTATCAGTTTAACCATTAGGCTATACAGCATGACGAATATGGGACAAGATTAAAACTAGATTTTCTTTGAACTAAACTAGATTAAAATGCTAAGACTTTTAGTCGACTAAAACTTGACTAAAATAAAATAGGATAAGGTTGACCAAATATGATAAAAACTAAAAAGGACATTTAAAACAGGTCTAAGACTAAGACTAAAATTGAAAATAGCTGACAAAATGAACACTATTAGCTCCTGCTGCTTCCTGTGGTTTTGTTTTACATCACGTGATCACAGTTATGTAATGCAGAAGCTTTGACTAATGCTGTAAACACATCAGAGCACATTAGATTTGCTGAGGACGACATCTGCAGATTCTGCTCTTACTTTGAACTTGTTGAGGGCTTTTGCCAAGGCTTCAATCGTCTCCATGTCCAGATGATTCGTCGGCTCATCCAGAATGTAGAAGTTGGGGCTGTAAATGAAAGTCGGATTTGTTAACATCTGTCGAAACGAGGGACAAAATGTTTAAATGAGGTTTAGAAGGTGCAAATGAGGGTCATTCAGAAGGTCAGTCTGTGAAAATGAAGGTCAGGTGATGAAAATGTGGGTGTAAATGAGGGTTAAAGGCAGGGGCATTATAGTTAACTGAAACTAGGTTGCAAAAACAACATTTCTCATTTTCATTTGGTTTAACTTGATGTACTAAACTAAAACTGAAATAAAAATGAATGAAAACTACAGAAACATGTTTATAAAAAAATAAAATGGATAAAAAAAAAACAACAACAAAATTACTAAAACGTTGCGATTAAAAAGCAATTAATAACTTAAATAAATAAATAAATACATTTCAACAAAAGCTATAATAGCATCTCACTGATACTAAAATAATGCTGATTAGAGGGCGCCCATATGGATCAAAGGGTGTAAAATTAAAATCAGAGGGCTTAAATCAGAATCATGAAGCTAAGACTGTGTTAGATGAAACGTTATTTTAGTTAACCATAAATAAAACCATAATAAATAAATTTAAAAAAATATTACTTATATATATAGTGCCCTCCATAAGTATTGGAACAGTAAAGACAAAATTGCTTTCTCTGCTGTGAATTCAAGATATTTGCAAATATGATTAAAAGATGACTATGAGACAAAACTACAGAATGTCACATTTTATTACTAGGTCTTTCGACACATACATGTTTTACCAAATAAAAAGGACAGCATATAAACATTTTATTTCAGCTAGCTGCCATTGGAACATTTCTCATTTTAGTTTAATTGAATGTACTAAAATATCTAATACTAAAACTGGAAAAAAAAAAAAAACTATAAAACATAAGTTTAAAAAAAGTTATTATAAATAAATGCATATGAAAATACATATGACAACTTATTATATTATTATTTTATTTATAATAATAATTGTTATTTTATTTATAATAATAATAATAATAATAATTATTATTATTATTATTATTATTATTATTATTATTATTATATTTTAATATAAACTATCAAAAAATGACAAAAGCACACAACAAAATTACTAAACTTTAACTACAATCAAAATGAAGACTGGAAAATATAAAAATTTAAAATATTAAAAAAAAAAAAATCAAAAATATATTTGTCTCTCAGTGATACTAAAAAAATACTGCTTAGTAGCAGCAGGAGCAAAAGCATGACCCCATGAAGGTGTGTTGATGTTTGTTTTACCAGGGCATGGTCATCTGAGCGAAAGCAACACGGCTCTTCTGTCCTCCTGACAGACTCGCCACCGGCCGCGTGGCCAGCTCTCCTGTGATGCCATACCGGCCCAGCTGATGACGGTACTCCTCCTCTGTGTGACCTGACACACAAAAACAGCACATTAATCTACTTCATATAAGACTGCTCATTCAAACAAACAACATAAGATTTATTATAGAGATTCTATGAATCAGAACATGAAATATCCATGCATTTAACTTCCATAATGTGTCATGTTTGTGACCATGGAACACAAAACCAGTCATAAGGGTCAATTTTTGAAATTGAGAATTATACATCAATATAAGCTTTCCATTGATGTATGGTTTGTTAGGATAGGACAATATTTGGCCGAGATATAACTATTTGAAAATCTGGAATCTGAGGGTGCAAAAAAAAAAAAAAAAAAAAAAATCTAAATATTGAGAAAATAGTCTTTAAGGTTGTCCAAATGAAGTTCTTAGCAATGCATATTACTAATCAAAAATGAAGTTTTGATATATTTATGGTAGGAAATTTACTAAATATCATCATGGATCACAATCCTTAAAGAAAAATCCATATAAAAGAAAAATCAATAATGTTGACCCATACAATGTATTTTTGGCTATTGCTACAAATATACCTGTGACTGCTTAAGACTGGTTTTGTGCTCCAGGGTCACATCTCTTAGAGAAACTGAAAACTCAATAGCAAGTATAGTAGGGTGAGTTGAATGGCACTGTATTAGTTAATACTATTTTCTCCAGAGAAATTAAGAAATGATTTGTGTCCAATACTAATTTTGTGTTGACTTGAAATGTGTTGTTCACACAGATGATGTGACATGAGCAACAAAGACCTAGAATAACCGGTCAGCATCACAGAGAGAGTCTCCTCTAATATCTTCATTAATGAACAGGACTTGAGCGATCAGAAGCGTCTCTGTAGGGGTCAGCGATGTAATGCTGATGATTTCTGATGAGAATGTAAAGTGCCAGTTTGAGGCAGTACCAGGAAATCTGTTCAGCAGCAGTTCTATTGAGCAGACGTTCAGGTCCAGCTGATCCACGTGATGTTGACTGAAATAACCGATCTTCAAGTTTCTGTTTGAAAAGAAAGAAACAGAAGTAAGAGACAGACAGACAGAGGGTCTGGTGTGTTCAGTGTCAGAGTGATGCTCACCTGTGAGCGTATCTGACACCACCGACAGGCGTCAGCTCTCCCATCAGCAGCTTCAGTACAGTGGATTTACCAGCGCCGTTCTCACCCACCTACAGACAGAGACGTATAACCAATGAATATGTGCTCTCTGTTAACTGATAAGAGTTACTTAAAAAAAAAACACTTACTGTATCATATTTAATACATGAATTTCTAAGGCCTCTAAATGATCAACATGATCCTAATAAACCTGTTTTGCACACAATCTACTCCATATCTTCTGTCATCTGATTAATATTTTAGAGTTTTTTATCCAGTAAAAGCTCTTTTAGTGTAATTGTCCAAACGTCCAGCTTCTGCTGGTGCTTCACGTGTCTTTCTGCTGTCAAATCTTGACTTATTTTTCTCAAGTAAGAATAACTGCAGTCATATTTCCAGATGAACACTTACTGGACTGAAGCAGCTCAGCTTTACTTGATTCTCTATCAATCATTTTTTAGTCTCAAATCTGATCATCAGGATCTTTTGAGGAGCGTTTGTTTCCAGAAGCTTTACTTTCACTGTTCCTCAGCGGAGGAATGATCTTCATCTCACATCTTCTGAGGAGCGTTTATTTCTTCATCTCTCAATCAGCATTGCATTATATGTTTGGATCATTTCCATCTCATCTTACGAAGACATATAATTGGAGATACAGAGTGATGACTGATATTTAGATCATTTTATGTAAGTGTCTGCTGTACTGTTATAAAGATCTCACTAATTTACATCACAAACATCAGAATTTCATCATATAAATATCAGCATCTGCAGCAAACTCATATTTTTGTTCAGTTTGAGTCACTGAATAAAATTACATTGCTTTTTCTTCCATATTCTCACTATCATACTATACGAGCTATAAAAGCCTGATGTCTCAAGCACGATACAAAACATAAAACATGTACAAACTTTTTAATATTCTAGGTTCTACGTCTATTAAAAAAAAACAACAACAAAAATAAATTATAAACTATTGCTACCTCTATGCTCAGGGATTTCTCTGAAGAGCTTAAAAAATGTACTTATGTAAATGTGCACAGTCAAATGAAACTACTACAAGCAATACATACACACAATGTCAGATCTTCTATTGCAAATACATACGATGCAAATGCGAGACTCCAGATCAGCCGAGACGCTGAGGCCGTTGAAGAGCCGCTGGTCAGGTGTGTAGCCGAACTCCACCTCATCCAGCTGCAGGATCGGAGGAGACAGCTTCTCAAAGTTATCTGGAAAACTGTGAGGAGATCAGAACACAACTCACTTTCACTTCTGAGAGACGGCAATCTGTTACACAAACACACAGGAAGACGGAGCAAAACTGACCATAAGATGACTTCAGACTCCTTGACTATGGGCTTGAGTTCAGGCCTGTGACACACACACACACACACACACACACAGACGGTGAGGACAGAGTGAGTGTGTTTGATCAATAATGAACGAGCAGCTGAGTCTTTAGCCATTTTAGCCATTTTCAAAAATCATCTAAAGACACATCTTTTTCGCCATCACCTGACCAATTAATACTAGCACTCACCTATTCTATTCTGCTCTATTCTATTCATTTTGTTCTAATTTATTTATTTAAAAAAAAAAATTAAAAATCCTTGCTATGTGCACTGAGCTAGACTAACTGAGACTTGTCACAGCACTTGTATATTGTTGCTCTCTCTGATTGTCTTTATTTTGTAAGTTGCTTTGGATAAAAGCGTCTGCTAAATGACTAAATGTAAACGAACGTGTGTTAGTGACGTCACACTTACAGTTTCTCCAGCAGCTTGAGTTTGCTCTGCACTTGGGCGGCTCTGTTGGCGTTATATCTGAAGCGGTCAATGAACACCTGAGAGAGACACCACATTAACAGAAGATTAAGGTTAAACTGGAAGGTTGTGAAGGGGCTTTTATTTTTAGTGAATTGAGAGATATTATGGAAATAATATGCTCACTTGATTTTAGCAATTTTGGTGAATCAGCATCAGTCAATAATCACACTGATCAACTACTACTTGTAATAATATTGATATATGCAGATGCATACAATGCATTCAGGAAGTATTTAGTCCCATTTTTTAAACCATTCTTTTTTATTATTTTGTTTTATTTTATTTGAGTTTACATTCATATAGAAATTACAAAAAATATTGTGAAATATTAGTACAATTTCAAATAGTGTTTTCTATTTGAATACACTCTAAAAAGCAATTTATTCCTGTGCTGATTTGGTGCTTTATTATTATCATCAATTATTATTAATCCTGTATTAATAATAATTGTCATTATTATCAATGATGGAAAAAATTTGCTGCTTAATATTTTTGTGGAAACTTTTTTTTTCAACATTTATAATGATCAGAAATGTTTCTTGAACAGCAAATCAGCATATTAGAATGATTTCTGAGGGATCATGTGACTCTATCATGTGGAGTAATGATGCTGAAAATTCAGTTATGATCATAGCTATTAACTACATTTTAACAGATTCACAAAAAAACAAACAACAAAAAAAATCTTTTAAATTCTAATAATATTTCACAATTTTACGGTTTTTACTGTATTTTTGACCAAATAAATGCAGCCTTGGTGAGCAGAAGAGACTTCTGAAAAAAAATCTAAAAATTATTTCAAATGTTTGACCAGTATTGTAATTCACTAAGCCTTTCAAGGACCTGGATGACACATTTGCAGTCTCATACAAATGTAAATATCTCTTCCTCCTCCTTAGACGTGTGTAAAAAAAAAAAAAAAAAAAAAAAAAACACGTTCTGCAGAGAGGTCGGTTGATGTGCTCTTGTACCTGTATATGTTCTCTGTACTGTAACTGAGCTTCATATTCTCTTTGCTGGTTCTTCAGTCGGTCTTCTTTCGTCTTGATGAAGTTCTCGTAATCGCCGCGGTAACTCTCCAGCCGCTGCGAGTGCAGGTGTATGATGTCTGTGACCACCGCATTCAAGAAGTTACGATCGTGAGACACCACGAGGATGGTGGACTGCCACGTCTAGAAAAAGACAGGTAAAATTACTTCAAAACTTTTGCAAGAACAACCGTCTTACAATATTAATGAGGTTTTGGCCCTTGAAACATGCTGCTCCTATGTTCATTTGCATTTATAACAGATAAATGCCATAACATCAACCATTAAAGCAAACTACTGAACTGTCTGTTTGTCTTAAAAACACTTACTTGTAAATAGTTTTCCAGCCACAGAATGGCTCTTACGTCCAACATGTTTGTGGGCTCTGAACAGAAGTGATGAATAAAAAAAAAAAATAGTGATTTAACTAATGCTGAGTAGCAATATTACCACTAAATTGAGAGTACATTTTACTTACCATCAAGTAACAACAGATCAGGCCTGAAAAATAATAAAAGAAAAGAACAAATCACTGAATCAGTAATTTTTTAATAAAAATGTGATAATATTATTTCCAATACAGACTGCACCAACATAAAAACTACATAATTATTATTTATCAACAATATAATACTTATTAATTATAAATAATGAACCTACCGTGCAAACAGGGCTCTTGCTAAAGCTAACCTCATCCTCCAGCCTCCAGAAAACTCCCTAGCGAAAACACATTCATCAATACCTACTGCACAAATTCATAAATCAGCCAATATTAATTTATATTGGGAAATTCATAACTCACTTGGTTGCTTGCTGTTGCATTTTGGCTGAAAAGCCTAAACCAGCAAGAATGACTGATGCTCTGAAAGAGTGGAAAAAATTATAAATAAAAATTGACCTTTTGACTACACTTACATTGCCTAACTTCAAATACAACATAACAATATAAAAAAAACACATATGAAACCTATATAAACCTAATAAAAATATGAAACCTATATTGAATGATTAGAAGTCTGATCTACAAATATAAGAAAACTGTGTGCAAAATGATCTTACACCTGTCTGAAAAATACATATTAATTCTAATTTATTTGATAATACACACAAATCATTTTCCACTCACCTGGCTGGCGCTTTATCCGCTTCGATTTCTTCCAGTTTAGCATAAATTTCAGAAAGACGAACACTTTCTAACCCATCTGCACTGAAAGATTCAAGACAGAAACAGGAGTAGATATAATGACAACTGCAAATGTTTTGGCTAAAAGTACAAATACATTAATCACATGCAACTGCAAGATGTTTGTTGTTTTAATCTTGTTCAGTTATGTTTTTTTTTTTTTATGTTTTTTTTTTACATGAGCTCTGTGTTGTAAGTTCCAATATTATCTCCAGCTGAAAATGATTGGGTGATTAAAATTAACACCTGTTTGCTGTTTAAATGTGACCCTGGAGCACAAAACCAGTCTTAAGTAGCACAGGTATATTTGTAGCAATAGCCAAAAATACATTGTATGGGTCAACATTATTGATTTTTCTTTTATGCCAAAAATCATTACGGTATAATGTAAAGATCATGTTCCATGAAGGTATTTTGTAAATTTCCTACTGTAAATATATCAAAACTTAATTTTTGATTAGTAATATGCATTGCTAAGAACTTCATTTGGACAACTTTAAGGGCAATTTTCTCAATATTTAGATTTTTTTGCACCCTCAGATTCCAGATTTTCAAATAGTTGTATCTCAACCAAATATTGTCCTATCCTAACAAACCATACATCAATGGAAAGCTGATTTGTTCAGCTTATTTATAAATATCATCTCGTATAAATCATACTTATGACTGGTTTTGTGGTCCAGGGTCACAAATACCAAAACAATGCACCTGCTAAGTGAAAAATCTGTTTATACCTATTAAAAAAAACAAAAAAAAAAAAAAAAAAAACATGAAATCATCTGCTTGAGAAATATATAATTGCATCACTTGCTCACCAATGGATGCTCTGCAGTGAATGGGTGCCATCAGAATGAGAGTCCAAACAGCTGATAAAAACATCACAATAATCCACACCACTCCAGTCCATCAGTTAACATCTTGAGAAGACATGAGAAGAAAAGATGTGTGCTTGTAAGAAACAAATCCATCAAATCTAAAATATGAGCTAAAATATGAGGCCATAATCCATATTAACGCTTCCTCCAGTGAAAAAGTGGTCTGGTCTGAATCAGGAGAGAAATCTGCACAGATCAAGCAGCGTCTACAAGCCAAAACAGCTCTAAACAAATATGTGGCTGGATTTTGATGTGAGAGACAACAGGAGATGCACTTTTTCACTGGAGGAAGCGTTATTATGGATTATGGACTCAAATTTCAACTGGAAGCGACGGTTTAAATTTAAAATGCCTTAATGATGGATTTGTTTCAGCTTTTGTCTTCTCAGGATGTTAACTGATGGACTGGAGTGGTGTGGATTACTTGTGATGTTTTCATCAGCTGTTTGGACTCTCATTCTGACGGCACCCATTCACTGCAGAGGATCCATTGCTGAGCAAGTGATGGAATGCTACATTTCTCCAAATCTGATGAAAAAACAAACTCATCTACATCTTGGATGGCCTGAGAGTGAGCACATTTTCAACAAATTTTCATTTCTGGGTGAACTATGCAGAGCTCAGTGCTGTAGGTGACGTACGTTCCATTGGCGATGTGTGCATTGAGTGTGCGCTCCTCCCTCAGCAGCTCCTCTCGAACCGTGTCGCTCTCTAGAACACTCTGTAACGCCACAGTGTCGTCTCCAGCCACC
Source organism: Spinibarbus caldwelli (assembly GCA_039654775.1). Lineage (NCBI taxonomy): Eukaryota > Metazoa > Chordata > Actinopteri > Cypriniformes > Cyprinidae > Spinibarbus > Spinibarbus caldwelli. Next base: position 2,247,529 of record CM077235.1, on the reverse strand, counting down.
TCCTGCTCCACGTGCAGAATGGAGATGTGCAACGGGACGCGTAAGCTGCGACTCGCCAACATCTTCAACAGAGTGGTCTTACCGAGCCCGTTACGCCCAACCAGACCATAGCGCCTGCCGCTGGCCAGACACAGCTCAGCGCCCTGCAGCAGACATCTGTGAACGAGAACAAAAAACATGCTCTGAATTCACTTATGGCTCAAAAACACAACAAATGCATCTCTAATAAAACAGCTATTAAAGCAATAAGCCCTGACATATGTTCTTATGAAAGAAAAAAGAAAGAATGAAAAACCCTGTACCATTTGTGACCCTGGACTACAAAACCAGGTCAATTTTTTTATACATCATCTGAAAGCTGAATAAATAAGCTCTTATGATAGGACAATATTTGGCGAGATACAACAATTTGAAAATCTGGAATCTGAGGGTGCAAAAAAAAAAAATCTAAATATTGAGAAAATCACCTTTAAAGTTGTCCAGATGAAGTTCTTAGCAATGCATATTACTAATTAAAAATTAAGTTTTGATATATTTACGATAAGAAATTTACCAAATATCTTCATGGAACATGATCTTTACTTAATATCTTAATGATTTTTGGCATAAAAGAAAAATCGATCATTTTGACCCCTACAATGTATTTTTGGCTATTGCTACAAATATACCCCAGCGACTTAAGACTGGTTTTGTGCTCCAGGGTCACAAATGTGCTTGAGTGGCTTATTGCTTTTATTAAAAAAAAAAAACAAAAAAAAAAAATCAGCAAAAGCAATACAATAAAAGACACCAATATTCATTCATTAATTAGTCTAACTGCATGATGCTTATGGTTGGCAAGCAATGTAGCAACTTTATTTATATTGCATTAATATAATAGAAAGCATTAATTATTGCCATTTTACAATGACTTCAAACGTGTCTCACTGAATCAGAAATTAGAATGTTTCCTGCATCACTTTGTTAACAAGTCATACTGTTGAGTTGTGAATGTGAGTTTGGAGTCTGCATGTGATGAGATAAACAGACAGTGAACCACTAATTAATCTAATTTAAAAAAGTGTGAATAATTGATATGGTCTCTATATTTATTATGCAACCTAGTTAGTCGTGTCTTATAATTGTCTCATTTTTTCATTTAGATACCCATGTTTCTGATTATCATCAGAGAATCTCACCTCTCCCCAAAAGACACGTCAAAATTCTCAATGCGGATGTCGTAACTTCGATTCTTCCCAGATGAGTCGACACGATTTTCTTTCTTACTGCTCGCCTGACTGGCTGAGGCCTCCTCCAAAACCCTTCAAAACACATCCACATACAGAACATCTTCAGACATAAAGACATTACTCATCAGCCATTCACTGATCTCAATGAAAGGGTTTTATCATTAGTGGACGGCTGATTGCATTACATCATTCTAATATGAAAATCTCATGTCCTTTTTAACATTAGGAGAAAAACAGCTCATGTCAGTGCTCACAGTGGAGACGATGAGGATTTCTGTGAGTCTTTCTCGTTTCTGCGCTCATGTTTGGCTTTCAGTTTGGCTTCAGCTTTCTCTAGTTTCTTGGCATCCACAGTCTAAGATGAACAGAAGGGGTTAATAGAGTTAAAGTTACTATACATAGACAGATTCAAACTTATTTCTCAATTAACATCATATCAACATCTTTATAATCAAGTTTTTAAACTAGTTTGTACAGGCAGATGAGATGATCTTACTGTACTCTGATTCCTCTTCATCATCCAGATCCCATGAACTTCGTTAGCAGTTGATGCTGAAAGAGCAGAAACATTTGAGACACCGAAGAACAAGGAGGTATTTTTAACTGCACTAGAAGCTTTCACATCATTTTCTATGCATAGATGATCATCAGGCATTTACAATGAAGTTTCATTCAGACAGCTGGAGACACAGGGAAAATGGTTGTGTTTATACCAAAACCTGAATCCATCAACAGTATGATTTATGCCATCTAGCTTTTTTGCATCATCACTGAAAGCATATAATAAAATAAAATGAATACATTAATCGTCATCTCACCTGCGTCAGCAACAGACACTTGTGATAACTGCACTGGAGCCTCCAGCAGCACCTGCTGCTGACCAGAGTCACATTTAGTCCTGAAAACAACAAATATAATCATGAGTTAGGACTGGGCTACATATGATGTTCTTAACTATCTTATCTGCCATCCAGAGCACAAAGGATTCACATTCACGAACACTCTTACACTGAAATAACTTCATCTGCAAAAAACAATGCAATTATTAAAAAAAAAAAAAAAAAAAAAACTAACTGTAAGCATTACTGCAAAAAAAAATAATGTAATTATTTCAAAAAAATACTAAACACTGACAAAAATTACTTAAATGTATATCAAATGTATAACTTCTGAGCATAAAATTCAGCCATCTAATGGCCATTATTGTCATAACATGATTTTGAACTGACATGAAGTTATTTTTGTATTCTTCAATAGATGGCAGCACAGTGCCAGGCGTGATAATGACATGCAGAAGAGTTTTACCACTATTAACCCTTCAACATAACAGTTCTGTGTAAAATAAATGCTGCATTAGAGCTAAACGTGATAAAACAAGTGACAGGTACACTGATCTCATGCATTGATTCTCATGATTGTGATTCCTGGGTCAGCACAGACATGTTCTTTTCCTCAAAGGTCCAGCTTACTTCAGATATACATCTAAACTGTGGCAATGTTCTGTTCTGTTTTGCTCAGCTGATGTAACTATAATTTCTAAACAAACGACAAATAAATAAATAAAACAAAAATAAGAACAACATAGAAATGTATTCTTAAAATGAAAAAGTAAACTGAACTATAACTGCTGAAACTAAGTCAAAGTAATCTAAAAAGTACATAAACTTTGAAAAAGTATTAAAATAAAAACAAAATTCAAAATGCTAAATGATAATCTTGGTATTCAAGCTGCAGGCCATATAAATTGTTAACTAAAAAGTAAATGAATAAATATGACGAATGAACGTTTTGCTCAGTGGAAACATTTAACAGAATTAATTTTAAAAAAATGTAATTATGACATAATAATTATGATCTTACAGACTTAATAGGAAAATATTAAATCATATTGCGAAATATGAAGTCACATCGTGATAAAAAGAAAGAATCTGAGTGCGGAACAGGCTTCCATAAGATAACATCTAGACTAGGGTTGTAGATGGTTAACCAATTAAGCAAACAAAAATAAAATAAAATAAATAAATAAATAAATGTTGCATGCCACTTTATTTTCACATTTTATTTAAGAATTTACAATAAGCTTAATATTATTAGAAAGGCTGCTGAAATTACTGTCATTTTAAAAAATAATGTTACAATTATTAACAAAATTGTTATCAGGAGCAGATGAAGTTATTTCACATCAGGTCTTGCATTCTACTTTAACTCATGGCACATCCAGAAAAATTTCCTCTCACAAGATGGGAAAACTATAGAATGATATGCTGTTTTGATTCTGTGATAATTCCAGGCTATATCACTTTCCAGGTGTTAGTCTATGTTTGGAGCTGGAAAGCAGACAGCAGGTTAACAAAGATTTCGAAAAAACTGAAATCATGACGACTGAAGTGCGAGTGTGGAGAAACAGATGCTCTGTTCATTAATTCTCAGAGCGGAGGAAAACATTATATTACAGTCAAATATTTTTTTAAACAAATAGTAATCAGAAATTATTTAAGATATTGTCTGATAAATTTATTACCCCTTTGTAGAGACTATTTTTTAATCACCAGATTAAAATATTTCACACACACACACTTATGCATGTTTATGTATATATGGCCTCATGTAAACTGTCGCAAATTTGCAGAATATTTGATTTGCATAATTCCTTTAGCAAACTGGACACTAAAACACTACAGACAGCGCATGCAAATAAACATCCTCAGCTGACACTCTTCATTACCCTATGCAAAATTTTTAGACAGAATATGAACATCATAAACAAAAGATATTTGTGTTGGATCACTTACAGCTGGAGTGTGTTGAACATCTGAAAGCAGATTTTTCGAATGTCGTCTTCATTCTTGTCACCAACTTCTTGCAGAACGCCGCCGATGGCATCAAACACTTCCTCTCCATCCTCGAAATCTGAGCCGCCGCTGTCCAACACACCTGCATGATAATAACACACACGTCACACGGTCAGCACACGCGTCTGATACTCAACACCTGTGCCACATTATCAATACACAAAAGAACTTGTGTGAATCTCTGCCACAGGACTCACAGATAAAGAGCAAGGCTGTACAAAGATGCTTTACTCAGACATCTCAAGGGATTCATATCTTTACCAACATGCAGAGATGCACGTTAAAACATCAAAGTATTATTATTTTTTTACATACTGTAAAACTATGGTTTTAAAACTGTTCAAGGGTGGTTATTACACTTTAAAGACGCTTTTATCATGTGATGCTTTCATTTGGTTTAATTTACCCACTTTAGCCATTAAATATACAGCGGGTAAAATAAGTATTGAACACGCCACTATTTTTCACTATTAAATATATTTCTAAAGGTGCTGTTGACATGAAATTTTCACCAGATGTCGGTAACAACCCAAGCAATCCGTACATACAAAGAAAACAAAAGAAATGAGTTCAGAAATTAAGTTATGTGTAATAAAATGGAATGACAGAGGGAAAAGTATTGAACACGCTTACTGGAATTTATTTAATACTTCGTTGTTAATGAGAGCTTCAAGACGCCTCCTGTATGGAGAAACTATAGTCGCACGCATTGTTCAGGTGTGATTTTGGCCCATTCTTCTTCAAATCTTGAAGGTTCTGTGAGCCTCTTCAATGAACTCTGATCTTTAGTTCTTATTTTCTATTGGATCCAAGTTAGGTGGCCATTCTAGCAGCTTTATTTTCTTTCTCTGAAACCAACTGAGAGTTTCCTTGTCTGTGTGTTCGATTCATTTTCTTGCTGAAATGTCCACCCTTGTTTCATCTTCATCATCCTGGTAGGTGTTGGGACTGAACCAGCTAATATTAATTTCTACTGACAACGGGCAGGATTGCTTTCTAATTACTGATTGGCGTTCCATGCCTTTTTGCACCTCCCTTTCTTCATGTGTTCAATACTTTACCCTGTGTCGTTCCATTTTATTACACATAACTTCATTTCTGAACTTATTTGTTTTGTTTTCTTTGTATGCATATATTGTTTGGACTGTTACCGACATCTGGTGAAAATGTCATGTCAACAGCACCTTTAGAAATATATTTACTGAGAAAAATAGTGACGTGTTCAATACTTATTTTATCCGCTGTATAAATGCATTTTTAAATGAACAAATAAATAATCTCATCTAGTCATTTATAAATTAATAAATAACTAGATAAAAAAAAAAATCTATTAAATGGATAGTAAAAATTTATTAGGACAGAAGTGTTTTTTTTATTTATTTTTTTTTAATATTTATACAAATATTAAAAATACTAATTCAGAAAGGGTTCAGCACCTCCAGAAAACCAGTGTCTCCCCAAAGTCCTCCAAACATGGAGCTGCCATATAGTATTATATTCAGTAAGTCACGCTAAATTAGTCTTTATTGCTTGTCATGTTGCTATAAAGATATAGCAGACCTTACATAAAGGGCCATAAAAGAGTTTCCACCCAAAGAAACAAAGCACTGGTTAAAACTGCATACTACAGTAATCACATACAGCGGGATTGCATTAAATATTTACTGATTAATATATTATTAATCTATATATATATATATATTTTTTTTTTTTTTTTTTTTAATTAATTTTAATAATTTAAATTTACAGTTGTCTATGCAAATGAATCATTTAGGAGAAAGTATATTAACATAAATGAAAGCATAAATGAAGGCATAATCTGGGTGAGTCTCTATAATTCAGTCATTTAAATTGATCTTTTAATCAACCTGCAGTCTGAAAATAGTTCGCAGTAATTTAGAAGATTAACTGTCAGCATTTATAACCGGTTTTAGGTCATGACAGCAATAAATCAACGTCTAGTTTTATTTCTTTACTTTTGTTATTTATTATTATAGCTTTTTGAATGATATAAATATCCCATAATTTATCTCATCGATCACGTGATCTACCTATAATTGTTAGGTTGCCATATTGTTCAGTAAATAACCTGTTTTGCCACATATTATATTATATTATATTATATTAATGAGGAAACAATGCAGCTGCTAACGTTATATTTCACGGATATGAACATATACTGAAATTATGACTTGACTGAATTTGTAACCCGGTGTCCAATACATTATTTAAAGGAGAAACTCATCAGATTTATGTCACTGTCTGATCAACACATCATCAGCACTATTTTATATAATGAATGAACGAATGTCACTAACGCAGAAGCTGGCACTAACAGCGCACGTAAGCTGTAATATAGGTATATTAATGTCACATATATGTACAGTACCAGTGATATAATCGAAGAGTTCAGAGTCGATCTGTGGAAACTCGTTCTTCAGTATCTCCACATACGCCGCCATCATTCACGCACACCGGGCCGCGCAGAGCGCATGCGCAGCGGCTCAGCTATAACACGTGGACAAGCGCTGTCTTAACAACTGAACAAATGTCAGACAATAACTGATATGTTTCTCTAGAAGGCGCTATTCGCCTCAGAAAGCTTCATCTCAGCACTTTAGGCTATTTCAGGCATATGTGCACTAGATAGTGTACTCGTCTAGGGCCAGTTTTACTAAACAGTACTAAACAACGCAATTCCAAAACAGCGCCTGCGGGCGAGGAAATCTCTGCGGGTGATTTAATAACTAGTGTTGGGGAGACGCTAGCTACAAGCAGCAACGCTACTAGCTTAACCCGTTTAATCCCACATTTTTCCCAGACATGAAAATATCCAAATGATGTGTCATTAGTAACCCTTTGAAATAATCAATATATTTTTTATTTTTTTAATGTTCGGTTTTATGTTCGATCACAAATGTGACCGGTGGGATAATGTGTGTACTGAAATAACACATTTCTGCAGTCATAAAAATTGTTATATACCTTAGCCCAGCTATTTTAAACTTCTTGATCACATTCTATGGTTACTACTATGCATAAAAAAAAAAAAAAAACTTATGCAACATTGATAAGAACACTGAGATAAAATAATAAAAATAATAATAATAATAATAATAATAATAATAATAATAATAATAATCAACCATCACCGCATTTCAAATTGTAACTTTTTTGTAAAATATAACATCAAATTTTTATATTAATGCTACGAGTATTACAACATCATTATTGTAAATTTTTTGTAACATTTGAATTTTTAATTTAGTGCAATATTTTGTCATTGCAACATTTTATTGTCATTTTCACTAGCAACTGCAACTGGATTTATATTGTATACCTAAGTTCACTGTTATCTCACCGGTGTAGCAGTCGATTCTGTTCCCCTCGGAATGTTTCCCTTTACGCAATCATACTACAATTCTTGCGTAGTTGCCTCTTTAGCATACCTACGATCAGAACTAGCGTGCGCAAGAAACACAACTGGATGTACGGCAAGTCAAATGGTTCCAAACACCGTCTTTAATCCGAAACCTGAAAATAGTTTTAAGAAGAGAGGTTTTTCAACTTTAAATTTAATTCCGCTTATTTTTTTTCCAATCAAATTTATTCTGTTTTATACTGTCTTATTAATTTATGCTAATTTATTTTATTGATTTATTTATTTTTTTATTATGGGCCTATGTCTCGCTGTTGTTGTATGTGTGCACTGAAAGCTTAACAATATCCTTGTGTGTGGTGTGTGCAAAACATAGGCTACATTAAAATAAATATACAATGAACCATAAATGTTGTGTACAAATCAGAATCCTATGCACACATGGAAATTTTCATGGATACTGGTTTATTCTTTCTTTCCTTCATTCAATAAACTACAACGCTGGTTAACAGACTCTGTGCCTTGGTCAGTAAGAATTCTCTTTGGTGCCCCAAACCTATAAAAGAAATTAATGCAGTGAGAGACAACTGCTTCAGATTTATTCAGAATAGCATAGGCTATTTTGTGTAATAGTTAACCAGGACACAAATGTACTCATTTCCATTGTTGGTCCTGGTGACTTTCCCCACTAAATCCATGCCCAGCAGTTCCAGAGGCTTGTCCACCTTAAAATTAAAATAGCAACATTAATACATATACATTTTGTGACCTCATGACTTCTCTATCTCAAAATCCATGCACATCTGTGGACAACAAGCTTACATACACATATTGGGATGTACTTGGGCACACTGCAAAACCTGATGTTCAGAAATAAGCACATGAGAATTGCATTTCATAATCAGTTTATATGTCTCACAGCAATGCTGAAAAGGAAAAAAAATGTGTAGCCTATTTACCCATTTATCAATGTCCACCCCCATTCTGGGCCAGTTGAATCTAGTTGAAATGGCAAGCTTGTTTTGTTTTGTTTTTGTTTTTGGTTCCACAATGTTCTAATTCTAAAATAAAAATTGGCTGGTCTCTTTTTGTCCAGCAACCTCTTTTCTTCTTAACTTTACATTGTTTTATTGTTAAAATCTAAACAAATAACCTGCAGTGAGGTTCTAAAGGCCCAATAGAAGGAATAGGCCCATTTAAACTGAAATGGTAAAACAGGTGATTGTCAAAGAGCTAGTTGCTTCAAGTCAGTTAAGTATAGTTCCTTGACAAGCATTGACTGTTAGTATCAAGTCTTGGTGTATCACTATCTCACTTCACTGTGAGAAAACTTGTCAGTGTAGAGGAGTTATCACTTAAAATAGTTTGCTTACCATCAACTTGGAAAATGGAGGAACATCTGCAAATGAAATATTTCTGCTCTTTTTTATGCCAAATGGATACAGCTCGAGTTTTGTCATTTAGAATTTCCTCATATAGGTTTGGATCCATTGCTTTCATATGCCAACAAGAACAGTCATTCAGGTGACAACATGTTGTGGTCATCTCGCTAATTTATAACTGAGTTATTTTGAATGATTGATCGATTGATTTATCCGGTGCACTCTGAGATTGTATGCCAATTACAATTATAACATTATTAACACTTGCATCTTGTATGCAAGGCTTTCTTGTGAAAACAATAACGTTTGGATAAGTGTTCAGATTAAATATATTCCACTGTATCAGTAGGAAGGTAAACAGATTAATCAAATAGAATATTAATTAAAATGTATTGTTGCTCTATATGGAAACAGTAATAGCCTATGCCCTGAGTTTGGACGTCAGCACGGACAGATTACACTAATTTGCATAGGCAAAATTAAACTGCGAAAACTCGGACATAAGACAAAAACAAAGGAACAATTGCAAGATGAATAAAAAAAAAAAAATCACAGAACATAAACTGGAGTGTGAGAATCATTTTACTATGCTGCAATGTAGCAAGACATTTGTACCTTTTGCTTTCCGTACATCCAGCTGTGTTTTGGTGTATTTGCATGCTGCAGTGATGCCAAATCCACAGTCTTTTTTCCCCCCGCGGGATTGGGATACTTTGGGACAATGTTTGATGAATAATTTGGTCGGGTTTATTACGCAGACGCGCTTCGTCGAGGAACAGACGGGAACGGAATCGACTGCTACAGTAGTGACCGTCAACATGTTTACTCATTCTATGACCACACTCAACAAAACTGAATATATGCGAATGCATATATTAATACTAGACACCCTAAAGATAATGTGTACCAAAAATCTTTGTCATATCTTTATGTTAACATACTTTACTAGCCTTTTGTTGTGGAGCTTTGAGGCACTCATCTTCTCAAGGTGCAAACAAGATATAAATTGCTTTGGTCATGTGACAATTTGCACCAATCATGTGAAACTGCACATATTTAATTGAGACCCTTTATTTTTTTCCATATTTGCAGGAAGTGCACTAAAACGTCAGCAAGGTTTTTAAAGCTTTATAAATGAAAACCTTTTTTACGGTCACTATTGTGACCGGTGGGATTAAATGGGTTAACTACATTTTTTTCAGTAGCGACGCTATTTTTAAAACAGTGTAGCTTTTCCTGTAGTTAACTACTACTTTTTCCAGCAAGTAGCGATGTATCGCGACCAAACGCTACTTTCTGTTTTGCGTTCTGGCGAGTCGCGAGCCTGTAATGCGCTGAAGCAGGGCACGCAGCGTCCTCTGACTGCTGGATCACAAACTAAACCATCTGCTGCCTTACAGTCTTTCCAAGGATGTACAGGAGTGGATATATTTCACATGAATCAACTGTAATTTACGCAAAACAAAGATTAAAATGCGGTCTACATCGAAGACTTAAAGAACAAACAAGAGGTGAATAATAGCCTTTTTAAACTGATTAATTATTCTTCTTTATTGCACTAGATCAAATATCTATTTTACAATGATGAACGGTCAGAATATAATCTGTCCCCCCACAGATTTCTAATTTACACTAATCGAACAGAAAATAAAATCGCGATATATTAGTGTGCTTATCATTTGGCAAAGGATGGTTGCGGAGGGATTCACGCAAAGCGCAGTGTTCACGCGCGCAGCTGATGATTGACAGCTCCATTCACAGTCAGTAAATCCCGCATTTGTGAGTTTAACCTGCTTATTTTACGACTCCTCAGTATCCAGTTTAAGTTGCTTACATTTTGTTCTTGCATTGTTGTAGTAGCGATTTTGTACTTTGACAGTCTATATAACTATACAGTATTTTATTATTGTGTGTATCGGATAGTTTACAAAATCAAATGACTGGGACACTTTTTGTCATTGAAATGGCTTGGAAAAGTGTCCCAATCAGGCTGAATTCATGATTGCATTGCAGTATGTTGTTTTAAACCCTAAATATTTTACTTATAACTTCAATATATTTTACTTATAACTTCATTATAATTCTTCATTAATAATTATTTAGTTATTTGTAATGTTAATTGTAAATAATAATAATAATAGTAGTAGTAGTAGTAGTAATACAAATTGAAAGTAGTTTCAGTGTAGCTAGCTACTTTTTGATAGTAAATTGTAGTGTAGCTAGCTACTTTTTCAGAAGGGTAGCTTGAATGTAGTTTAACTAGTTTAATGTACGAGTAGCTTGTAGCTGGTCAAGCTACAGTTTCAGACTAGCTTCCCCAACACTGCTAACAACTGCGCAAACTAAAGAACACAGACGCAACATCTCATTTACATATCGACCAACCCACGCGCAGCACAAATTAGAGCAGTCGCAAATGAAGAATGAAGAAATAAAGGAGCCACAGTACTTTGAAAAGAACCGGAGGCCAAAACATGAAGCTAGAAGTTTCACGAAGTTTTGATAGAGCTGGTATTGCATGACTCATAGTTGAGAGTCTCAAGTCCTCTTTTATTTCCTGAAGCAAATTAAAAATAACATGGCTTGGCAAACGATATTTTCGTATTCTTCTTGCATTCCAAATAAATAATGTGTTGAAAAAAATCCTCTCCCTTCTACCACACGCTCTCCTCTGTAGTGCCTCCTCCTAGCAACAATAATTGCAGCCATTTCAAGCGCAAAATAGTTTAAGACATGCTTTTTGGGGGGCCTTAAATATTGGTGCAAATACCAGTAATTTGACGAGCACAAACATTAGTAAATCTCGTTGCGTGATTTATTTGAATACTCTCCTCCCATAAATTTTGTGTCTGAAAGGGAAAGTCCTACAAAGGCATATCCAATAAGGTCAGGCAAAAACTGTGTCCATGCCTTTTCAGCTCTGTGCGTTTTTAGTAAATCCTGACAGTAACATTTTAACACCAAAAGACGGTTTGCACTGACGTTGGAGAAACTGTTAGTAAACTGGCCCTAAATGTAGGCTACTAAATAAATCTTGATGACAGTTACTAGAAGGGATACAGCTGCAGCTACTGGGCATGCACACATCAATAAAGCGTAATTTTTGTCACACTGTAAAACAATAATTACTGTTTTTGCATTATTGTAAGGGGTAGGTTTAGGGTTGGGATAGGTGTAGATGTTAATAAAATACAATCTAACAGGTAGAAAATTTAATTTATTGTTCGTTTCCGGCCGTAGCTGTATCCCTTCTGGCCAAAAGAAAAATGGAAACCGGCTTTAGCAATCTGTATAAGTAATAACCTTTAAACAATATTATTTAAACGTTATTTAGTTAAAATTATATTTATTTCTACGTTAAAATTATATTTATTTCTTTCAATGTAGCTTCTGTGATTGGTACGTTGTTTTACATCTTAATAAAAACACAGGGAAAGTTCAATAGCACAAAGTAAAGTTAAAAAGGATTATTATACATAATCATCGTACCTGACTGATAATAGAATAATGAAACATCCCTGTTTAAGCCGCACAAGATAGCATGTTCTCCATTCATTTAGTTATACATTATATTATATATAAATTCACTTCAAAATCATGTGATTGAAATACTTTAAAGGCTCAATTAATAAAATCAGGCTCAACTGACTAAAACTTTTGGTGTTTCAGTACCAACTAGAAAGTGAAGTAAGAACATTTTTAATAGCTTATATATATATATATATATATATATATATATATATATATATATATATATAAAATTTCAGTTAATGCTTTGGGTTTGGATCATAAGATATTCTCATGAAAGTCAATATCTGAATTAATATCCTAATTGTTTGTACAAATTCATCACAATGATCCAAAATATATGTATGATTCTTACTTCCGTGACTCCGGGGACCTGTTCTGTGATTTGTAGTAAGTAAATACGTAAAGGTGTATGGTGTCCTCAAATATAATTTTTAAAATGTATATTTTTTTTTATCATTCTTCTCTCTGATTCAAATTTTAATTTCTCTGATTTATATTTGCATTTATATTATGTAAATATTGACTGATTATGTATAGTATTAACTGCATTTATTGCTGTAACTGCATGACACTGTCGATTTTATCAAAAACACTTTATTATTCAAAACAAAAGCACATTAAACAACTACAGAAGGGAACAATTGTGGCAATATATAGAGATGTAAAAAGGAAAGAGAAAAGGAGGGCCTAAAGAGCCAATAGAGAAAGCAAAGTGAATCATCGTGACTGAGTGAGGGATGGAGGTTCAGTACTGGAAGCTGCGCTTCGTCTGAATGTCGTCCAGGATTTGTTGTAACTCCTCATCCTCAAACCGGCCTTCCAAACTAGAGAAGAGAAAAAAAAAAACAAACAATACAATAAAATAATAATTTAAACAAACATCAAAAACAGCTGATTATAATTTTCAGTTCAACTGTCTCATAAAACATCAACCCAAATATGTTGAAAATAAAACATTCCTATTGTTCAAAAGAATAAGCTGTTAACATCATAGTAATTAGTGTTCAAAGAGTCTAGTTTCAGACTGATGATTAAATGACTGTAAGATCCCAATGTGAGATATGTTTCTCTGTGTTTGCGTATAATACAGGAATGTGATTGCCACACATTAGGCAAAGCTCTACATTATCATAACTTGAATCTCCAGCTCACCTGGGAATGAGCGCTTTGGCCTCCTCTGCAGCCTCCGGACACAGATTGGCTAAACTTGCCAACTCAAACTTATGAAGCTTCTTCTGCAGAAGTAAACTGTGAAACATGGCCACAGTTATTATTCATATGAATATCATATTCACAAAATGACACTAAAATTAACAAGTACAAGGGAAAGATACACAAAATCTCAGAGAAATACCATTTAGTTCATATTAAGATTTAAAAAAAAAAAAAAAAAAATCCACATGTCCCATTATCTTCTATAGTCACAATAAAATGCTTAGAACAACATGCTGACGTGTTTAAATTAGCGCTGAAAGATATATTTAAATAAAATTAATATCACAATATGGCTTAGTACCATTGTCAAGTTTAATTAAATTGCAATTTAATGCTCAGTGGTTTACCATTTGAAAATGAAAAAACTAAAATGTAAATAATAGTATTATAATTTTACAGCAAACTAAAATTGCTTTTATTACTCAATTTTTTGTATTAATTTTACAAAATTATTACAATATATTTCTTTTATTTTATAGTCATATTGAATTGGTCAAAAACATCAGAAAAAGATTTTAATTCTGAGATGGTCACTGAAATTGGTATTAGTATTTGGAAATTGGATTTAGTTTTTGTAAAAAGTAAATCCAAGTATGAACATCCAAATATTCAAGATTTTCCCAAGCCATTCATCCCTAAATAGACTGTACACACACACACACACACACAATATCATCATAAAAATAACTACCCACTAACTAGTGGGATTATTTTTTTCCTCTCAAATATAGCTATTCAAGTCATCTGATGAAAATTCCTCAATTTTGTCAACTGGAAAACTGGACCTGTGATTATATATTGCAATATATAATCACAGGAAATCTAAATATTGCAAAGTCAGCTTTTTCCAATATCATACAGCCCTAGTTTAAACTGCTTTTACATTACTACTTTTACATCACTGTTTCTATTCTGAGCATGCAGAACAACTGTTGCTGAATTCAGAACCACACTCTTACTACTGCTGCCACAAAAAAGATATAAGACAGTAAGAGTATTATGCAGTTCAGAATTCAGCATGTGTCACTATAATAATAAGTGTACTGTGTTCTAGGCAGGGTCTGTAGAGCGTGCTAACCTGCGCACACTGGCGATGGTCTCTCTGTTCTTGAAGCGGCTGAATCTGGCGGTGTAGTTGAGGGTCTTCATGAAGACCTCCGACAGCTCCTGCTCGTCCTCCGCGCTTTCGTTCTGCTGCTTGCGATGCTCCAGCAACATGTGAACCTCCGAGTTCAGCAGCGTCTCTGCGTTCTCAAACTCTGAGACAAATCAAACAATCAACTTCTGAAATGAACACATCTCTGCTTTATGACAACAAAACACTAGACTTACCAATCAGGAAATCAAAAGACAAGCAATCAGACAATGCATTCTGACAGTCAATTAAAAACACAAGGTAATAAGATAATCTGTCAATTTTAACTCATTTTTGTGTGTGAGAGAGATGATAGAGACAGTGAGAAAACAGTAATAGGAATAAGGTATCGTTTAATGGTATTCTTATCAGTACTTTTTTTTTTTTGTTTTTTTAAAGGGGTCCTATTATGCTCTTTTACAAAGTCTTGTTTTTGTTTTGGGGGTGTACTAGAACATGCTCTCATGCTTGGTGGTTCGAAAATCACATTATTTTTCACATAATTTACATTATTACAATACCTTCCTCCCCAGCCTAGCACAAACGGCTCGATTAGTTCCGGGTTTGATGAAGCCCCGCCTTCCGAAAAACGAAATGTGTTGTGATTGGTTAGCTGTCCCAGTGCGTTGTGATTGGCGAACAGCTTAGACGGTGTTTCAGTGCTGCCCCGCCCCTTGACAAAGCAGCAAGTTTGGCAATATTGCCATATCAATTCAGACCCCGAGAATATTGAACAAGAGGATTGTGTAGAACCTTTGCACGCACGGATATTGTAAAACATATTAAAGTGGTAACGATACTGTTTTATTTTATTTATTTTTTTTTTTGTTTTGTTTTTTTAGCTAAATCACGTTTTAGATAGGATGTCAGATTAACAGCTTAAAAATAACTGCATTTACTATAGGTAAGTGCAACGGTAATATGTATGTGTATTGTTCTTTAATTCTAACATTATAACATGAATTGCATGTTGTGTGCCGATTGATCGATCTGTCTGTTGTGTTTGGCGCTGCCTCGGCCGTGCTACAAAGAGGTATAAAGAGTGCTATAAAATTTGTCAACAAAGTCTAATATTACTTTTGGGTCTTTGGAAATGACTCTGTCAATATTAAGTGCGGAAACAGCTTTCCTTTGACCATTTCTTTTTTCCAGGGCAACAAAAATAACTAGACCTGAGACCTTATATATGCACCTTTAGCCAAATCTAAGTAGGCTTCATCAAGCTCCAAATTTAACCTTTTTACTTCTAAATTTTCCTCTTCTGTAATTTTACTTTTAGTTAGTAATGCATTAAGTTTATTAACCAACTCTGAATCAGTTTGATGTTTACTCTTTTTAATTTCTTTACTTCTTTTAACTGCTATATGTCTAGCTTTATATTTGAAGAACTCCCAAGTTTTTTTTTTATAATCTCCATTTAAGTCAGTGAATAATTCTTTGATAAGCTTGATGATACTATCATTAAATTTTTTGATCTTTTAACAAGGTATTATTACGTTTCCAATAGCCCCGAGTCTTGGATCATGGATGTCACTTATCTCTATACAAACTAATTTATGATCTGATAAGGGGCCAATGGTGTGAGAAATATCTTTTACGTGGTTGAGGACAGAAGAAGAGATTAAAAATAAATCAATCCTAGATCTAAGAGACAAAATTTTATTTGACCAGGTAAAATCTTTAGTATAAGGGTTAAATAACCATCATGCATCAGTCAGGGAGAGATCCATGCAAAGAGACTAAATTAAATCATTAAATCATTCCTCCGTCAAGTCTAGGGGGATATCTATCCAGACAATCATCCATACATTTGTTGAAATCTCCTCCCATAATAAAATAAGCATCAATATATTTTCTATTTACCTTCCTAAGTATATCAACTAGATGAGAGAACATTACTCTGTCGGATGCACGAGAGTTGTGACCATATACACAACAAGTTATGAAGGTGGCATTATCTTGTTTGATTACAGCAATAACCCATCTGCCTTCATCAGAGCTCAGAGTTAAAACAGTTCCTTTAAAACGGTGTAACATAATAGCAGTCCCAGCCGAGTGATTGCTGCCATGACTAAAGAAAATTGAGTTTCCCCGTTGAGTCCTCCAGAACCTAACATCCCCTGAGTGAGTTTCTTGAAGCAAAATAAGATCAGTTGCACTTCTTTTACAAAATAAAAAAATATCTTTTCTTTTCAAACTGTCCCGCAAACCACGAACATTCAACGTTACAACCGACAAAGATTTGAACTTGTACTCCATAAGAAGAACCACCAAACAATTTAAACAAAAACAACAAAAGAATAGGTTTCTTTAGCTTTACCCTAAATGTAAAGGGAGAGGTGGTTAATAACCTAGCACAGTATATTGGCTTCAAGGTGAAAAACAATTAAAGATAAAAAAAAAAAGAAGTCAAGATTAATATTAAAGATAACAACAATTAAGGAGGATCAAACATAATAACTTCAATGTTACACACAACTGAAAATAGTTTTTATGCCGATAGTGTTGTTACCCGTTTTAGGCGTTTTAGAACATTGTGTGAAAGAGGTAGTCCGTGCAGTCAGTAACTCAGCTTAGGTAACATCCGAATAGAAGACTTGCTTCCCATCAATCAAAGAGAATGAACTGCGGAAGCTTGCTCTCTTGCCCTCCTCGCGTGCTTTCTTCACGAGAGGCCATAGCTTGTCCCGCGCTGCTCGATCATCAGGAGACAGAGGCTCTGAAAGATGCAGTCTGTTGTCAGTTAGAAATCTGCAGCCTTTGGCAGCGCCCCAAATCTTGTCACTGATGCGATGCAGTGAGAAGAGGATTATGATCGATGTGGTCTTACCATCCGCTCATTATGGTCCCAGAAGAAGAGCGACATCGACACTGTCCTGGAGCCCGTCTCCAATTCCAGGAGCGATCTTCTCTAGTATGTTAAGCACCACGCTTTGGACATCCTCTCCATCTTTTTCCGCAACGCCGTGCAACTTTAGACACCATCTCCAACTGTAACGGCTACATTCCTGTACACTTGCTTTCAATGATTTGTTTTTCTTTCTCAAAGCGTGGACCTCTGATTCCAGATGATTAAGAGCCTCTTTATGAACGCCGACATCCACAATGAGCTGTTGCACCATCGCTGTCAGACTCTTGATTTGTTTCGAGGTTGCTTCTGTGGTAGTTTTGATCGCTGAAATCTTTTGAAAAGTCTTGTCATGCTTTAAAGCCAGTTCATGTAAGACCTCCTCATTACTGTTTCCACTCACGTTAGATTCTGCGCATTTCCATTTTTTTCGCTGCTGGCTTCTGAGGAGTATCAGAAAGGGCAGCAACAATAACCTCATGATCAAAGTCTGGACATGTGTCAAACCATTGTGATTCTGTATCTCACTGAAACTTCAGTCCTGTGCTACTAGCAGCCGATGCTGAATCCTCAAACTGATCAACCGTATCAGACGCGTTGGAAGCCATGTTGTCAAGCCAAGCTTGTTTAACTTTCTTCTTTCCTCTTTTTCCCATGCATAAAGATGTCAAAAGGGAATTATATGACTTTTTTTTTTCTTTCCCTCACTTATGTCAACATTATCACCAGTCTAAGCAGTTGGTTATATCATCACTTCAGCTTTATTTCTGTGTAGAGCAAACACACAACCACCTACATCGCCGCCATCTTGGCCTCCGGGATTTATTTTAATGATATTCTGATGGACCGCTTTGTGATGTCACAAATACAGGAAAACAACTTTGTAGTCCAAACGAGCCATTCGTTGTAGTTCTTGAAAAGGATTTTTTTTAAAAATGAAATATCTCCCTTTGGAGTGGACTTTGAGATTTGTAACTATAGATCTTTTTATGCCCAAACATACACATTACACACTGACTAAACTTCAAAAAGTGAAAAAAGCATAATAGGACCCCTTTAACAGAACAAAAAGAAAACCCCTGAAACAAATTAAGAACAGAATTAGCATTGTTGTATATTCTGAAATGTAAAAAAAAAATAAAATAAATAATAATAATAATAATAATAATAATAATAATAAAAATAAAAAAATAAAATAAATAAATTAACTGTTGCAAAAGAAACAGCAATTATTAAATCACAATTATACAAACAAATGAATACAGAATGTATATAATAAATATAAAATATTTAATGAATATAAGAAATATAATGAATATAAAATATCTATTTGTAAATACACCAGTGTGTTTGATATTTTAATTTTGATGAAATATCAAAATTATATATATATATATATATATATATATATAATTTTGATATTTCATCAAAAATTAATACTAGGATAACTCATGTAGGTAAGAGTAATTATTGAAGACAATAAGTATAAAGAAACGAAGTACAAACATATGGACAAATAAATACAATAAAACATACAAATTCATTTGGGATATCCAACAACAAACAACACGCAATCTGACAATGCATTGGTAATAAGATCGCATTTTCTAGAAAGCAATGCGAAGTGTATGATAGGTATGAAGACAGAGATAATGATCACAGTACACATGACATATAGCAGCTATAAAGCGGATGTGTGTGTAACTTCAGAGACTGATGAGGAGCTGATGTGTTTGTAATCTTCTCACCTTTAGGAAACATGAGCTGAGACGCGTCCTCCTCCACATCTCCCACATGCGCTGCTCCTCCTGCCGCCATCACACAATAACTACAGCCGAGCTACAGAGAAGATGAGTTAACCTTCACTGTTTACTACATACAGGCACATAATAACTCCACCGCACACTGACTGCAGCGCGGCAAAGGCTAGAAGGGATACATATCCGACCGGAAATGCGCTACTGGGCATGCGCACATCAATAAAGCGTCTTTTTTTTTTTTTTTTTTGTCACACTGTACAACAATTATTATTATTTTTGCATTATTGTAAGGGGTAGGTTTAGGGTTGGAGTAGGTGTAGACGTTAATAAAACACAATCTAATAGGTAGAAAATTTAATTTATTGTCAGTTTCCGATCGGATACATATCTTTATTATTATTATTATTATTATTATTATTAAACATAGAATACAATCACTCATAGAGGTAACAGCATAGTATAAAACCAAATACAATAACAGTCAGCATTAAACCTTCCACAATACGTAAAGCAAAAAATAAATAAATACAAATTAAAAAAATAAATAAATCAAATAGTAAACCACAAGAAACTTGGACATATCTGATGATATTTTCGGGGCACGACAATTTTTAAGTAATCTCAGTGAGGAGTAGAATAGTTTAAATTCGTTCCTGAAATGTTCAAAGCAGGGGCGACACTTACAACAATGTATATGATGTTTAGCATTAGGAAAACAATATTCACAATGTCTGATACTGAATTATCTAAACCATCAACATATAACAGGATATGGTTGATGTTAAATATGGGATGTTTGACATTTTTAAAGTCAGCCGGTCTCTAACATCACTCCAGAACCGGCATGAAATGGAGCAGGTAAAAAATAAGTGTTCTAGAGATTCATCAGTAAAATCACAAAAAGCACAACCCGCCTTGTCAAATTTAAATCGCTTGTGAAGAAAATTGGAAACTGGATAAATCTTATGACAAATTTTGAAATGTGTTTCTTTGACTTTAATCAAATTGGCCATTTAACATATTTAGAGAAGGCTTCCCCCAGCATATCAGAATGGTTTACAGGCACATTGTTTTTATTATAATCATGGAACAATTTAGATTTTAAAGCATCTGTAGCAACCCTATTATTGAAATTTTTGTCTACTAATTTATGATGACCAGTTGATAAATTCGGCAATACCGGAGTGACATCAGAGTAAATCAAAGTATTCTGGATTAGGTGGATCAAGGCCACAGGAATAGCTTTACAAATGTTTTGATACTCTCTGTGAGTGCAGTTTATATTAGAACGTTCAACAAAGCTGGTGTGATCCAGTAGAACACCTTTACAATCCATCAAGTCAGTTACAAAGAGAATTCCCTTGTCAAACCATTCAGCTTTAAATACTGATTTTCTGTTTATAAGTATCGTTCTATTGTTCCACAGAACCGAACTGTGCAGAGCAGGGGTGGACCGGGGCCAAAAAGTGGCCCTGGACTTTTTGGCACAGAGCGGGCCACCGCAACACACCGCACCACACCAAAAACGACTAGCATTCTTTACATTATAATTAGTCTTTCCTTGTGTATATGGCAAATATATATTTTTAAGAATTTTTATGAGGGACAGTTTAATATCACTATAAATACCTATATTATCAGTCCATATGACACAATGCTCTGGTATCGTCTAGAAGACTTCATTAGTGCAGAATGCGGACTGTTTTTGTGGTGCCTTTCTATTGGTCATATACAGTATTTGTCCTTTTGCAGGAGCTTCACATCTATCATTTTAAGGAATAGAGCTCCGACTGTGGAAAAGAGTATACTAATTATTTTGATGATGAAAAATACAGTAAACAGTACTGTGAAATATATAATGTTACAATTTAAAATAGCTGTCTTCTATGCAAATATATAGTAAAATATAATTTATTGCTGAATTTTCAGCTTCATTACTCCAGTCTTCAGTGTCACTTGATCCTTCAGAAATCATTCTAATATGCTGATTTGCTGCTCAAGAAACATTTCTGATTATTATGAATGTTGAAAACTGTTGTGCTGCTTCATATTTTTGTGGAAAATGTGATACCATTCAGTCTTGGGTAAGATTAAAAAATAAAAAATTATATTTTTTCTTCAACAAGGTTGCATTAAATTGATTTCAATGACAGTAAAGATATGTACACTTATTGCGATGTACTTATATTTCAAATAAATGCATATTTCAAATAAATGCTGTTCTTTAACTGAAAACCATTATACCAATAATAAAAGCCATTATTAATAATTGATCACAAATAATAACTGATAATAATTAAGCAGCACATTAAGCAGCATTAAATGATTTATGAAGGGACACTGAAGACTGGAGTAATGATGCTGAAAATTCAGCTTTGATCACAGAAATAAATTACATTTTAAAAAATCCTAAATAGAAAACCACTCTTTTAAGTGTAATATTTCATAATATTATTGTTTTTACTGTATTTTTGATCAAAGAAATGCAATCTTCTTTCAAATAAATAAATAAATAAATAGAAAGCCTTAATTATTTCAAACTTTTAACCACCAGTGTGTATATAAAATAATGCATGTGAATTAATAAACAACTTATTTGTATTAGGCCTATAATATAAATCACTTTCCTACGCACAGCACTCGAAAGCAAAAGTCTTCAGATTTACAGTAGTCTAGAGTAAGACTGAAATTGATTTTTATAGATTTTTAAACATTTTCTTAGACACGTGAAATCACGGAAGAAAGCCTATATAGAGATATGCATTAACTCTTATCTCATCTCTGCTGAACACCAGGGGCGGATTTAGTGAATTGGGGGCCCCAGGCAAATATAGGAATGGGGCCCTGTACATTTGAACACATTTACCTAGATCAACCTTGAGGTTCCTTTTTTTGTCGTGATGCTTGCTGCTGCACAGTGGTGCCCCATAGTTGAGTCCAACGTTTCTACATTTTTTCATGTACATGTTATAATGGGATTCTTTCATTTACATTTACATTTATTCATTTAGCAGACACTTTTATTCTTTCATGATGTAGACCATGAAATAGCAATTGATTTACTGTTGAGATAGAAATTTTAACAAAAAACTAAATAAATTATAAAATGATAAACCTCACAATTGAACCTTTAAACCATTTTTTTTTTTTTTTTTAAGAAAAGGGATGAGTCAGAAGTATTTATGAGGGTGGATTTTCGCATTGGTCTGAACAAAAACTGCAGACTGGATTATTGAAAATGCACATTCATTCTCTGCCAGTAGGAGGTGCTTTTGGAACGTCAGAAATATAGCGTTTTCCCCGGTAACGGCTGTAAACAAAGCAGCACTCAGCTCATAAATGATACTTTATCATGTAAAATGAAAATGCCATCGAAACTTTTCTGAAGACAATCGGTTTCCTTCAGAGGTTCATTCATATAAAAACTTGAATTAGTGAGAATGAGAAAAGTGTGAAAAAATATAGCCTATATTACACACACACTGTTTGAAATAATCTCTGACCATTTCTTCATTTCTTTTACATTACTTTTTGATACCCATGTGCCATCAACCCCCTTACCGGTTACTTTTAGACGAAACCTACGCTCCCTTTCTCCCTCACATCTGTCCTCTGTGGTATCCTCCTCTCTTCCCTCACCTACCCATTTCTCATCTCTGGATGTGAATGCAGCTACTGACACTCTATGCCAGACCTTAACCTCTTGTCTTGACGACATTTGTCCTCTCTCCTCCAGCCCAGCACGGGTTGCCCCTTCTAACCCCTGGTTATCCGAGGTTCTTCGTGAACATCGGACCAAACTCAGAGCGGCAGAGAGAAAATGGCGCAAATCAAACGATCCGTCGGACCTGAGTAGGTATCAGTCTTTGCTCTCATCTTTCTCTGCTGAAGTCCACACTGCCAAATCCTCACATTTCCACGACAAGATCAACAGCGCTCCAGACATGCGTAATCTCTTCAGAACATTTAATTATCTCCTCTGTCCCCCTCCACCACCTCCCACCACTTCTATAACAGCTGATGACTTTGCCACTTTTTTTACAGGCAAAACTAGAACAATCAGTAGTCAGTTCTCTCCTCCACACACACACGACCTCCAACCAACCACATCCACTGCTAAAACTCCCATCTTCTCCTTCTGCCCACTCACTGAGGCAGAGGTATCCAAACTTCTCCTCTCCAGCCATCCTACAACATGTCCTCTAGACCCAATCCCATCACACCTTCTCCAAGCAATCTCTCCCACACTCTTACCAGCACTCACACACATCATCAACACGTCTCTCCTCACAGGCATTTTCCCCACTGCGTTCAAGCAGGCTCGGGTAACCCCACTGCTCAAGAAACCTACATTAAACACTTCTCTTACTGAAAACTACAGACCTGTCTCTCTCCTTCCATTCATAGCGAAAACACTCGAACGAGTTGTCTTCAACCAGGTCTCATTGTTTCTTTCACAGAACAACAAACTGGATGCTAAACAGTCAGGTTTCAGGAGTGGCCATTCAACTGAGACGGCGCTACTCTCAGTCACTGAAGCCCTGCGAATTGCAAAAGCAGACTCCAAATCATCAGTCCTCATTCTGCTGGATCTATCTGCTGCGTTTGACACTGTTAATCATCAGATCCTCCTGTCTACCCTCTCATCTCTGGGCATCACTCGGATTCCACTTCGCTGGTTTGAATCCTATCTCACTGGTAGGTCTTTCAGGGTGGCCTGGGGAGGTGAGGTATCCAAAGCACATCAACTGGTCACTGGGGTTCCTCAGGGATCGGTTCTTGGACCCCTCCTCTTCTCCACATACACGACATCACTGGGTCCCATCATACAGGCACATGGCTTCTCCTACCATTGCTACGCTGATGACACACAGCTCTATCTCTCTTTTCAACCAGATGATCCAACAGTAGCTGCACGGATCTCAGGCTGCCTAGCGGACATCTCGGCATGGATGAAAGAACATCACCTACAGCTCAACCTGGCAAAGACTGAGCTTCTTGTCTTCCCTGCTACTCCAACCCTACAGCATGACTTCACGATTCAGTTAGGTTCATCAACAATTGCCCCATCAACTTCGGTCAGAAATCTCGGTGTAATCTTTGATGACCAATTGACCTTCAAAGAGCACATTGCAAAGACTGCTCGATCTTGCAGGTTTGCACTACACAACATCAGAAAGATCAGGCCCTTTCTGACAGAGCATGGTGCACAACTTCTTGTCCAGGCCCTTGTCATTTCTAGGCTGGACTACTGCAACGCTCTTCTGGCTGGACTTCCATCAAACACAATCAAACCTCTACAAATGATTCAAAATGCAGCGGCACGTCTGGTCTTCAATGAGCCCAAAAGAGCCCATGTTACACCTCTCTTTATCTCCTTGCACTGGCTACCAGTTGCAGCTCGGATCAAGTTCAAGACACTGATGCTTGCATATAGAACAACCACAGGCTCAGCACCCGCCTACTTCCACTCACTATTACGAATCTACACCCCCTCCAGAAGTCTGAGATCTGCTAGTGAGCGACGCCTCATGGTACCATCACAGAGAGGCTCAAAATCACTCTCCAGAACATTCTCATTCACCATTCCTGGCTGGTGGAATGATCTTCCCACCACTATCCGGAATGCTGGATCCCTACCAATCTTTAAGCAACAACTGAAAACTCATCTCTTTCAGCACTACTTGACTTCATCCTAAAAAAAAAAAAAAAAAAAAAATTCTTTCTCTTTATTTATTCCTTTCCTTTCTAGCTTGTACTTATTTGAACAATGCCTTGTTGTTACGAGCACTTCCTCTGTCTGATTGCCTCTTCAAGACGAATCGCTTTATGTATTCCCCAATTGTAAGTCGCTTTGGATAAAAGCGTCTGCTAAATGACTAAATGTAAATGTAATATTGACGAGGAAAGTCCACTGATGAGTTACCAGCAGGGTGCGAACTACGGGGGAGCTAGGGGGAGCTCGGCTCCCCTTAATAAGACATGGGCTCCCCTGAAAACGTGATTTGTGAAATTTTGGGGGGTCTCAAAAAATACTGACAATGTGTTATTTTCAGTTTTGTCTAATGTGATCATCATGTGTAAAATTGCAAAAATATTCATTCATGCATGACGGGGATTTAAACCTAATTCGCTTCAATAAAGATAACTATACATGCTATTCTTGTCATGAGCATCAAGGTGTGGGGCGCTGCGGTGCAAATTCCACTCATCTTTAGTACGTTAACTCAAAAGATTCGTAGAAAAAGTATAAACGTTGGAGGTCATTGATCTGCGCGCGGAGTCCTTGAAATCCATTCAGGCGTCTGTGGTCGATTCTGTGTTAAGGTAAGGCATGTTATTCGCAATTATGTGTTGTGGCTGGGTTGTTATAGGTCTGCGTGGCTCTCGATGTCTTTGGTCTAATTGAACGGAGAAATTATGGTATTCTTCTGTAGCCTGACGAGTAACTTTAACCGTTGTTCGTGTGAACTCAAAGACAGCCTGATGCTTTGTTTATAGACTATTTGTGGGTGGCTGTTTGTTGTTTCACCTATCAATTCGTGTCGATAAAGTATAATAGGGTAAATCCTGTATCTTTATGTATGTATCTTTCTGTTAGCTGTTATGCATTACCCCCCCCCCCCCGTTATAAAAAAAACAAAAAAACAAGTGGGCTCCCCCAAAGTCCACGGTATAGTTCGAACACTGGTTACCAGCATAAGCCTACATTTAATTTTAGTCATTTTAAGTTAGGGTTGTCAATCGATTTAAATATTTAATCGCGATTAATTGCATGATTGTCATGAGTTAACTCGTGAATAACCGCAACTTAATCGCTCATTTTTATCTGTTCTAAATGTACCTTAAATTAATACTTTTCAAGTTTTTAATTCTCTAATCAACATGGGCATGGGCAAATATTGATGATTTATGCAATATATGTTTATTATTAGTGAAACCATAGTTAACATGGAGCATGAAGACTAGACAACAGGTCATGGATGTTTTTCAAAGAACTTGTTCATGTCTATTAGACATAAAAAAAGAACATAGAAATATCAGGTTC
This sequence comes from Spinibarbus caldwelli, assembly GCA_039654775.1. NCBI lineage: Eukaryota > Metazoa > Chordata > Actinopteri > Cypriniformes > Cyprinidae > Spinibarbus > Spinibarbus caldwelli. Next base: position 2,221,150 of record CM077235.1, on the reverse strand, counting down.
TTATTACTTCTCTTTCTTTGCACTGAGCAATTTACTGACAAAAACCTGTTTACATTTCACAAGACAGGGCAGCTCACTTCTTCTGAACATGCAAAATGTACATTTATTATTTATTATTACATTTGTTTACCTCTCTGTGCCACATACTGTATTTTGATGCAGCTAAATTCTCAATAAAACTGTTTTCATTGATACATTTTTCTGTTTCTGTTGTCAGACAACGGGATGAATATGAAATGGTGACTGAAACACGACTCATTAAGACTAGCTAAATAACCAGCTCTCCCTTCCAAGATGTTAATCTGCACAAAAATCCTGATTTATAATCCAGCCATCATCTGATAAAAAGCTGTTTATTCAGCGCAGTGAAGCCTCTCCTCCACTGACAACCATTCAAAGAAAACAGCCTCTGGTCTCCTTTCCCACGTACTGACAGACCGAAAGCGTTAGCTTTAGCCGTTACGCTTTTTTAGCTAATGGTTGCAGGATTGCCTTCAAGTGGCTTTGTCCACACTTCAAAAATCCACCTGAAAAAGTAGACATCAGGCATCAAAATGTGCAACGAACAACAGAAAAAATAAAAACAAAACATAAGCTGAAATGTGTACTCTCTCTCTCTCTCTCTCTCTCACACACACACACACACACACACACAGTTTGACATACATGCTCAGGGTAAGTACTGTAATCCTACTGTATGTGTACAGCACGTACATTGAGTACTGCTGTTCAGTTGGCTTATTTGGGGCAAAATTTATTTTTATTTTTGATACATTTGTATTTTTAAATACGTAAATATTTTTATTTTATTAGAATGAATTTGTCTTTCATCAGATTTACCAGATGTTATCATTTCTATTTGTGCTGGTCAATTATGAACAATAGGTAAAATTGAACTGCTAGCAAAAACTTGGGTGCTGCAAATATTTGAGTTGCTCCTCCCCTTTGAGTGACTCCTCCCCTTTGTGTAGCCCCTCCCCTAATCTCACTCCCCTAATCTCATTCCAAAATTTGAGAGCCCTGTTGGGACGCAGGGACATTCTACTTCTTTGCTTTTCAAGGATGTACTGTTTGGCTTCTTTAACATACAAAAAGATCAAATTAATGAATATTTTATTATTAACCTATTATTACTTCTTGCAAAATTTCATATTCACCACAGTAAATTCACTCATCAAAATCCTTTATTTATTGTTTTTTAAAAAAGAGGTTCAGCAGTATATCCAAACTATTTCATCTTCCAGGAATCTTAAAGCTCTTAAAACAGTTAATTTATTTTATCTTTTTAACTTGTTTGTTAAAGCTTTCGTTTTGGTTTATTTACTTATTGTTACAAACGTCTGGAAATGGTGTTTTGCATGTAATGTCACCTCTTTGTACGTAATGTTGATATTTTCTGTACTTTTATCTTTGGTACCTTGGCATTAATTAAAAAAAACAAAAACAAAAAACAAAAACAACAACAAAAAAACCCGAAACACATTCTACTTCCAGTCAAGCGCCAAAGCGAAAGAGTACGAGCGGATTGACACACAGCGCCACCTAGTGCACTGTTGTTGAACATCGCCTCAGTTTAAATGTAGAAAACTATATAGAATTGTATTTGTTTAATGCACCTTAACGTTGGTGCTACCCGCCATAAAAACGAAGAATAATAATTTTATTTGTTCACGTGTGAACAACAACAACAACAGTAATAATAATAATAAGAAGAAGACGAAGAAGGTGTTTATTATTATTATTATTATTAATATTATTATTAATTTATTTCAGACCCTTAGGTCCATATCACAAATAAAAAAATAAAATAAACAAAGAAATATTGGGAGAATACAGCAAATATAGAAAAATAAGCCACATTAACTTTTTTTTTTTTAAATTAATGCTAATTTATAAAAAGTTAATAATAATAATAATAATAACAATAAGGTGTTTATTATTATTATTATTATTATTATTATTATTACTATTACTATTTCTTTATTTCAGACCCTTAGGTCCATATCACAAATCAAAAAATAAAATAAACAAAGAAAGATTGAGAGAATACAGCAAATATACAGCAAATATAGAAAAAGAAGCCACATTCACTTTTTTTTAAGTAATGATAATATATAAAAGTTTACTAAATAATAATAATAATAATAATAATAATAATAATAATAATAATAATAATAATAGAATTACCAAGGGAATTTAGGTTAGTCTCACTTTAAGCCAATCAAAATGTACTAAGGCACATTGTCCCGCCTCTTGAGGTTGTTGATAGGTTGAGGCTCTTCAGCGGCTCTGGGTTGAAGCTCTATTGGTGAGATGCAGTAGAGATTGTGAAAAACTTTGTCTGTCGTTTGAAGATAACATCGGACCAGCATTTGACTATTCATTTACTTTACTTTTCAGTGGTGAGTTGATATTTTGAGTATTTGTCGCGTTATGTAATGTGACGCGTAAGTAATGTTTTCCATTTTATAAGTTTATGGAATAATTATGTGCCATTGACCATACATCTTAACAGCAGATCAAAATTAAGGTATAAAAAATATATATAAAAATCAAAAACATATAATAAAAAATTACTTAATTGTCAGTAAAATATATATCTTTTATGCTATTTTTTTGTATGAATATGTTTATGCTGTCTTGGGTTGTTAAAAGATGTGTTCATCTTAAAATTTAAGCTTTAATGAATTTATAAACCCAGTGTGCTGTGGCCATATGAGCTAATCTTGCTAAAAGACAGTATAAAACTTATTTTTCCCCAATTCTGCAAAAGTGAATTTTAAATAATTGATGTTTTTTTTCCTTCCCATTTCCCTCCGTGTTTACAGTTCAAATTAACAGTTAAATTATTTAATCAATGATGGTGTTTGGTCACATCTGTTTTTCAACAGGAACCAGTAAGGTTTGTTTTTGCACATAAAGCAAGCTCTCTACAGGGCAATAAGGACTGACTACTTTTTCATATACCCTTTACTAACATTTTTGTTAAAAAAGACCACAGTCTAATGAAGACAGAGAATGAGAGATGGTGTGTCTGCACTCAGGCACTCAAATTAAATAAATTATTTAATTAATTCATAATTTTGTGTTGTCAGTAGCCAAGTAAATCATGTGATTTCATGTGATTAGGTAGGTTAGGTATATTTATTACTGTATATTTAAACACATTTTCACCTATGTAAGGTTATTTTATGTGAATTAACATTTCCAGTTGGTGTGAGTGATGAGCATCGCCTGAAATGTGAATTACAAAATGCTGGACACAAAGGTAGTGAAGTTTATGCTCCTTTTTCTTTTTATATGGCACTGAAAAGACTTGAATTGAAAAAAAGTTGAGGGTGCATTGTAATTTGAATAGGCAGAGCAGAAGGGAAGATTTTCTGTTTGTAACCACTTTTGAACTTGCAATACAGAGCGCACCCATTTTTGGGGTGAACAGTCCCTTTAAAGGGATAGTGCACCCAAAATTGAAAATTCGTTCATTTGTCATCATTTACACACCCTCATGTTGTTCCAAACCTGTATGAGTTTCTGTCTTCTGCTGAGCACAAAATAAGATATTTTGAAGAATGTGGGAAACCACAGAGTTGACACTAGCCATTGACAGTATGGAAAAAAGTACTATGGACGTCAATGGCTACTGTTAACTAATGTAAATAACCTTTTCTTTTGAATAAAATCTGGTTTCATTTTAAAATGAGTACCTAGCTGATAAATAAATTTCATTATCACAATTGTTGCATTATATAATAAAAAAATATAATAAGATAACTTCAAGCATGTATGCATTTCTCACTCAGTCTTAGAGGCTTTTGGCCAAGAATACTAATCTATCCACCATTGCAGGCTTGAGACAAGAGTGTTGGCAAGTTACAATATTGCCACTTGTACTGAAAAGCCTCTCTCTAAGGGGAAACTTATAGCGGGAATGGGTAGATACTAGCTTGGTGAGACATGACAAGCTTGCATGTACGTAGATCTTCCTTTTTGTCAATGGAAGGTGTTAGCAGGTGGTAGTTTAATTCTCCTTCCACAGCATCATTATTCCCAGAGGAATAACCCTTTGATGCAGCTTCGCTGTGTTTAAAGAAACTTCTTTTTGGCTTTCTTTGACTGGGACTTCACCGGCTTCGGGCTCCACTTCAGTGCTGCTGCTTGATATCTCCTCCTGGCATTCCATCATAAATTAGAGCCCGACCGATATGGGTTTTTTGGGGGCCGATGCCGATACCGATATTAGGGTGTAAAAAAACGATATCGATATATCGGCCGATATTCTTTATGTGTATATTATAGTACAGTACCAGTCAAAAGTTTGGACACACGATAAGTGTCCAAACTTTTGACTGGTACTGTTACTGTATATAGAATACAGTATATACATAAACATAATAGATATACATCAACACATTTTTTTGCAATGATCACTCAGTTGTGGTGATCAAACATTTATAATGACGTGACAAAGATATGTAATGGAGGCAGGGTATTTAACAATAAACTTTATTATACAAAATGAGTATGACATCAGTGCACTAAACAGTAAACTTCACTTCCATATTATAAATAACTTTAAAACACAAATAGAACACAAATAGAACTATATATATATATATATATATATATATATATATATATATATATATATATATATATATATATATTAGGGGTGTCAACGTTAACGCGTTAACGCATGCGATTAATCAAAAATTAATCGCATGCGTTAACCCCCCCCCCCATCTGAGGGTTGTCCCCCCTAAAAATATCATTATAAGCAACTCTGTGTCTTGAAAATAATATAATGGACATATACTTAAAATAATTGTGTAAGTAGTAAAACAAAATAAACGCAAAAAAGCGTTTTAAATTCAGAAATGTTTTGATTCCCCCCTCCCTTGCCTCACAGTGGTTTGGTCCACTGCCTAGATACACTCAGGACACGAGCCCGGTGGGAGCAGTGTTGCCAAGTCCGTAGTTTCCCCGCGGAATTGGGCTACTTTTACGCTCTTTCCGCGGGATGTTTTTCATGTCCGCGGGTTGGAGCGACCCCAATAACGTGATATTTAGCCCCTGGAAAGCGACATTTATCAGGGGAACCCCACCAAAAAACGTACATTTTACCCCACCGGAACGCGATTTTTACCGGAAATCCCCCCTGAAAAGCAATTGCGCTAGTTTTGGGCTAGTTTTGATTAGCAATTGTGCGGGTTTTGCTGTGAAAACCTGGCAACCCTGGGTGGAAGAGCGCAAAGTTCCTTAGTAGTTATGTGTAAGTAATTAGGCTGTCAAGGCTATTTTATTCTCTTTAAACATCGGGTTAAATTATTCTTTCTCTTTAATACAGATGATGCTGGATTATTAATAAATTATTCATGACAAAAAAAAAAAAAAATTGATATCCGATGTATTTTCTATGAGCAATTTATAAGGTTATCAAGCTTAATACCGTAGCTTGTCACCCACTACAACTAACACAGCGATAAACCTGTGTGTGAACTGATATCAGGCTAATATTGTAGACCTACCGATGTGTTGGGTTTTGCTCAGTATGATGTTAAGTGGCAGGCTTAATGCGGTTGAATATCTAAAGAGACGTACTCGGTGCCAGACGAAACCTAAAATACTATGGAGGACGCAAAATAATCATTATAATATGACCGCGTGGTCAACCATATGAACCGAACTCATATTTAAACACGGTCTCCATAGGGTTTACACATGCTGTGTACACATATCTATCCTTACAAGTACAATTTTGGCTGTATTATTTGTGTCCCCTTCAAAAATTGCTCTTGAGAAATTTTATGTTTCTTGTCCCCCACTACTGTTAGATGAAATTTACGCCCCTGGGTAAATGTATACTGGGATTGAAGCGATGTGGCTTGGTAAACGTTGTATTGCCAGTATAAAGGTTGATAATGGCTGAATAAAAACAGAAGAATAATGATAAAAGAATAATAAGGATTACGTCTCATACCTGGCAGATGTGTGAAAGGTTCTGTTTCCTTAAACTAGTTTGTCATGCATTTCATTTCAACACATTTACAGGTAAATCCTAGTATTTTAAATTTGTGATTAATCATGTTTAATCACAGTCCATGACTGTGATTAACGCGATTAAATTTTTTAATCGATTGACAGCACTAATATATATATATATATATATATATACACACATACATATACATACATATACATATATATATATATATATAACTTGAATTAAGAAAATAAACAAGGTAACTGTGTAGGGCAAGCAAGCTACCCAGCAGGCACCAGACGTCTATGTAACGTCAGGTTGACGTTGGACATGACGTCGGACAGACGTTGCATTTTGGTTGAAAATGAAAATCGGGTTGACATCAATATTTGACGTCAATTTGATGTTGACTTAACGTTGGATTTTGGTTGCACAACCTAAAAACAACAAAATCTCAGCGTCAGCTGATGTCGGTATTGGACATCAATTTAACATTGACATTAGGCGTTGAATTTACGTTGAATTTTGGTCACCCGACGTCGCAACCGAAATTTAACCAAATATCAACGTCTTATGACGTTGTGTGCCTGTTTTGTGCCTGCTGGGTACTGCCAGTCCAACAGGGGCAGGTTTATGCAGGAAGCACAGCTTTTCAAAATGTAAACATCTAAAATGAATAAATAATAATGAAAAACAAACTTTAACTGCAAATAATTTGGTTATGTGTTGTGTGGGGCAAGCCGATGTAAATGAACAATTGAATGAACATAACACACTTTTTATTTTTTTATTTTTCACAAGCCCCCTTCAGTCCTACACTCCTTAAGGAGGTTATAATGCAGAAAGCACAGCTTTTCTGCATGCTCTCCTTTGAGGGAGCTTCGCTTCTCTTCATAAATGTTGCCGATAGTTCTGAACACCCTCTCACTTGGCACAGAGGAGGGTGGACAGGAGAGTATCTCCTGGCCTGGCCTGATAGTCCCTTGAACCAGCTACTATTTTGGTTCCACCACTCCATTGGGTTGCCTCTTTTTCTGTCTATGAATGGCTCACTCTTGTACCTCTCGAGCTCTTCAAGGATCCCCTCAGATGCCTGTGCATGACTGGTTCAGGTGAGCATGGTGTCATACAGAATGTCTAGAAGACTGTGGGCCTGGTCCTCCACTCTCTGTCTTTTGGGGTCTCCCTCATCACTGGCGCTTTCTGCTGGTGTTGGGTCTGGTGGAGTTTTCTCTGCCTCTTCCCTCAGCCAGGCTTTGGCTTGGGTTAGTGTCTCTGGTGACAAGGGCCGCTCTGTGTAGCGTGGGTCGAGCAGGCATGCGAGCACCACCTCTTTCAACTCTTTCACTAATTTTGAAAACCTCTTATCCAGGCTCTCCAGCATAGTCTTTCTCAGAGTCTGAATTCCTTTACTGGTGGGTCCCTGTGACTCCAGGAAACACCTCAGCACCGCTACACATGGTATAATGCAGGAGGCAGAGGAGTCTGCTTTGCTCATTTCCTGTGTTATCTCTTCCAGTGGTGTCAGGGTCTCCACCAGGTTGGCTGCCACATCCCACTCGTCCGCAGTTGGACAGGTGAAATGCCCATGGTCACTTGAATAGGCTGTGATTGCTCTCTTTTGCTCCAGCATCCTCAGGAGCTTGTGTAGTGTGGAGTTCCACCTGGTTGGCACAGCCTGGAGTATGGAATGCTGAGGAACACCAACCTCCTTCTGAATTACAGAGAGCCGTTGCTGTGCAATAACTGAGTAGTTAAAGTGTGTGGCTATTCTTTTTATTTTGGCCAATATGTCCCCCACCACCCTCTGGGAGCTGAGGCCTTCATTAATGATCAGTTGAAGTGTATGAGCACTGCAGCTCATGTCAGGCATCTCTGAAAGTCTCATGCCTTTTACCATATTCGCGCCATTGTCCCTTAGCACTAGGAGGTCACGCTGTGTGTTGATGTTCCATTCCTCAAGCATGGTCAGGAAGATCTGCCCAACGTATTCCCCTGTGTGGGACCCAGACATGGCCTTCACATTGTCCAACACAATTTGGACTCTATTCCAGTTCTTGTCAATGAAATGAGCAGTCAAACTCATGAGGGCTTCAGTAGAACCAGACCAACTGGTTTCTGTTTGAGGCTGCCTGATCCCTGACTGACAGACCGTGCACAGATATTACAGATAACTGTACCAGATGAGTCCTTGTTGAAGTAGTCCCACACCTTACTTCTTCCACCCTCAGCCATTTGTAAAAAAAAAAAAAAAAAAAAAAAAAAAAATAATATATATATATATATATATATATATATATATATATATATATATATATATATATATATATATAAGTATGAGAAATTAACAGAATGATATATTTGAGCTGGAACCAAACTGGTTTGACATGTTCTATTCTATATTATATTCTAAATACTGTAGCTTAATCTTCACTGATGACTTCATCTTTTTATTTAGTATTGTTATATCAAACATAACTTAATGGGCTCCATTTTAATGATTAGATTATGTTTTTATTAATCAAAAAGGTAATTCATTGAAATCATGAAGCTTATACAATTTAACAACAACTTATTAAGTTGAAACAAGTATAAATAGTGACTAAACACGAACCGTTAATACTACATTAACCAGGAGTCACTCTCACTTTACTTCTTAAATCCTGATTTATAATCGTGACATCATCTGATAAAATCACCATACATCTACACTAAAGAGCAACTATATGCGGTGGTTTTGGCTATATTACTTTTTTGTCTCATGCAGCACACTGCCTGCGTCTGAGTAACAAACTATGCACATATTAACAGACGAACTATGTTCATATTTATAAGCCCAAACAGTCCGTAAGCGACAGGTGCTTGGAAATGCTGTTTTGTACTCGTTCATTGACGAGTCGGCTGCGGTACGGCCACTGAATGCGCTGCTTCTCTGGCGCCCGCTGCACAGAACAGACGCAGAGAGAGGCGATACCGTGCGGGGAAAGTCTGACCTCGCGCTCACGGGGCAGTACTGGCGAAATCTTCCAACTGAACGACAGCTAAGGTTTATCCTAAAAAGCCGCTAAAAGGTTATGAAAGTTGCTAAATATAGTGCTAAAGTCACGCTCGTGTGTGTGAGACGTGGGAGCTGATGGCAGGGGGTGGTGGACATTGTGGCGGGCCGCCACAAATAAATGTATGGGAAACACTGGAAACTTATGGGGTCATTGCTTATTAACTTTACAGTAAGTTATGTATTTCACAAATTATAGTTAGCAACTTACTGTTAAGACAACGCTTGACTCTTGAGTAGTGAAGACACCGCATGAATGCTGCTGCCTGAACAAGAGACCTCCTTACTGAAGTGAAAGGGTTGGCTGGTCGCCAGTAGCAAACAATGGAGTGCGCTCTGCTGGACAAACAAAGTAATTACACCATTTCAAGCATTTTATCTGCGTTATATGTTCTGTAAAAAAAAAAAAAAAAAAAAAAGTTCATATCGGCGGCATATTCACTGATACCAATATATCGGCAACAGGCTCATATCGGCCGATAAAATCGGCAAACCGATATATATCGGTTGGGCTCTATCATAAATGCATCATAAATCTCCTTTTTCAAGGTCTTGGCCAAGTCTTCCTCTTGCATTAGCACCACTGAAGTGTTGAAGAGGCGAAGAACTGGCTTCGCATAGGAGACACTAATGTGGTCTTCTCCTCAGAGTGCATCTGTGAAGTCCAGCAATGGGCCCAGATCAGCCTTCACCATATTCACAGCATTGTCTGTTGTTATAAAGACTAGACATCTCTCATCGAGGCTCCTAGCAGCCAAAGCTTCTCTCATCCCTGTTGCAATGTTCTCACTTGTATGATTCTCCAGGAAAAGTGTCATTTACAAACAGTGACTTTTCTGTTGGAAATCCTCAATAATAAAGTGTACGGTCAGACAGATGTAGGGCTCCATTGTCTGGCTAGGCCACAACTCTGTTGTCACTGCATAATATTCCACTTGTGACAGCTCTGTTTCAACTTCAGCTCCGTTGCCTTGCATTTCTTGTACAACTCTGGGATGGCAACTTGAGAAAAATAGTTGTGTGATGGTATTACCACTTGCCAAGTGTGTTAACTGATATCATGTGGTAACTTATGATGAATGCTGTATTGGGTTTTGAAGCTTTGATCAACACAGGAGGCCATATCCAGCAGGACTTAAGTAGAGAGATCCTGATGTTTGGCCGTGAGGTATTTAAGAACGGTTGTCTTCATTGTTTTTGTTAGTTCAGAGTCAACATCATTCGTGGTTAAGATATTGACCTTCAACAGGTAAAACACTGGCTTTATGTAGGTCACGCTCACATAGCCTAGTCCTCACCTGAGAGAATCCGTAAAGTCTCTCAGTGGATTCAGTGACTTTTCATAGACTTCATCACATTAATGCCTTGCAATTATGGCACCAAATGCCTTGTCTTCCTGTCTGCTTTCAGTACCTGAACAAAGGCCTTTTCCTGGTCAAGCACTTCCTCAATCATGTTGAGTCTGGAACCCCATTGTGTTGGAGACTCGGTGATTAGTTTCTGCTAGTTTTATCTCAGTTTGAGCATTACTTGCTCTTTTTCTTCTAGATGAAAGAGAATTCACTGACCACTTTCATGCATACAATGATGAGCCAAAACATTACAACCATTCATAGGTGAAGTGAATATTGTTAATTATCTCCTAAGAAGGTTACATGTGAAGGTCTGGATAATTTATATGGTAAATGTGTACAGTCATGTAGTCAATGTGCAGAAGAAATGAGGAGGAATAAAGATCTGAATGAATTTGACAAGGGCCATATTGTTGTGGCCAGACAGCTGTGTCAGAGCATCGCTGAAATGATCCATGATGACTTCATCCACAGCCCCTAGGATGGGCACATGAGCAACAGAAGTGTGTCTGGTCTGATGGTTCCTGTTTTCTTTTACCATAAGATACCATAAGGATACACTGTGTGAAGATGACCAGCTAGTTGCTCTGAGCAATGTTCTGCTGGGAAACCCTGTTTCTGGCCATTCATGTGGACATCAGTATGACACATGCTACTTACCCATGCCGTGGTATAATGAGCACACTCGCGCCCTAAAGAGAGCAGCCCGGAAAATGGGGCGCAGCTGGAGGAACACTAAACTAGAGGTATTTCGTATTGCTTTGCGGGAAAATACCCTATCCTACAGAAAAGCATTAAAAACTGTTAGATCTGATTACTTTTCGCCTCTTTTAGAAGAAAACAAACATAACCCCAGGTATTTATTCAATACAGTGGCTAAATTAACGAAAAATAAAGCATCAACAGGTGCACTATAGATCCCCTGAGGACCAATTCCACTCATTCTCTACTATAGGGGAAGAAGAATTGTATAAGCTTGTTAAATCATCTAAACCAACAACATGTATGTTAGACCCTATTCCATCTAAACTACTAAAAGAGGTGCTTCCAGAAGTCATAGATCCTCTTTTGGCTATTATTAATTTGTCACTGTCATTAGGGTATGTCCCAAAAACCTTCAAATTGGCTGTTATTAAGCCTCTTATTAAAGAACCACAACTCGACCCCAAAGATCTATTTAATTCAGGGCTCGCAAAATTTCAAAATCCCTGGTAGCCCTTTGGGCAGGTACTCTTCAGATTTTGGTAGCCCGAAAATTAATTTAACTAGCCCAAATAAAAATAAAAAAAAATACTTTTAACTGAACATAAACGTATGGGCCTGAGAAAACTTCTAATTTTAGAAGAAAATTTCAAGTGGCACTTAAAGGGTTTTGCATCTGAACTCTTCAAATGTCAATCAAAAATATTTTCAATACACAAATATCAACAAATATGAAGGAAGGGATTTTATTTCACTATTTACAGGGTATCTGCAGAATTTAAAAAAAAAAAAAAATTAAGGGAATTTATGACCCATTTTAAGAGCTGCACAAGTAAAATGAACAGTATGAGCGGGGTTGGACAATGTCTATGTACATACAGTATTAAGCTATAAAATGACATGATTTACAGTTCAGATACAGGTTTTCACAAAAACAAAAATCTTATACAACAGCATTTCAGGCTTTAGACTATTTTTATGAAAAGGGATAAATCAAGCATATAAATCATTATATTAATTTAAAATGAATAAATATTACTGTCTTGATTGTTTAGATTTTTAGAAGGCACATTAACTTCTTTCTCACGTGTTTGCTGCGTAAAAACATGGGTCGATATTTGCAATGATCTGACCATAAACAGCAAGAAAGGCTTATTGGAAATGCAAATTCATTCTCTGCCACGAGGTGGCGCTTTAGGAGTGGCTTAATATAGCGGTTTCTCTCAGAGAAACTCCCTGTTAGCGGCTGTACACAAAGCAGCATCGTCCGCGCTCATAAACGCTGCTTTATCGGACATTATAGGTAAGTTGAAATAAAAATGCCAACGACACATTTCTGAGGACAGTTGGTTCCCTTCAGATACATTCACATAAAGACATCTGAGCCGCGTTTTGACTTGAAACAGGCAGCACTCATATTTATTCAATTGCATCATTGCCTTTTGAAGTTTAATCCAGCTGTATTGCCATTCTTGTCTTTCCGTCCCCAACTGTAAGACCTTTTGAAATGATAGTTAAGACATTTCTTATACCATTTAACGTATTTAAAACTTTTTGTGGCCTTAAGTTTAATACAACTAGATTGAAGAGTTTTAAGGACCCGTGGGAGCCCTGTATTTAAGGTACCCCGTCGAGCAGGGCAGTGATACATTTTGGTAGCCCGACTGGAAAACACAATAGCCCCGGGACGTCGGGCTAGCGATTTTGCGAGCCCTGTAATTACAGACCAATCTTGAATCTCCCTTTTCTGTCAAAGATACTAGAAAAGGTAGTATCCTCACAATTATATTCCTTCTTAGAGAAAAATGGTATCTGTGAGGAATTCCAGTCAGGATTTAGACCATATCATAGTACTGAGACTGCTCTTATTAGAGTTACAAATGACCTGCTCTTATCATCTGATCGTGGTTGTATCTCTCTATTAGTGCTACTGGAGCTTAGTGCTGCATTCGACACTATCGACCACAACATTCTTTTGAATACACTAGAAAACTTTGTTGGTGTCACGAATACGGTCTGTGGCCTTCCGCCCGATAGCCACCAGAGGTCGCCCTTCCATCATATTGACTCTCACATTGCACAGACTGTTTCACATTACCCCGGACTACATTTCCCAGCAGCCATTTCATTAATCACACGCTCACACCTGAGACCAATCACACAATCACACACCCTACATAAGCCATGGACTTCTTCTCTGTCACTGCCGAGTATTGTTTAGCGTATATCACTCTTCTAGCGATAGCTACACTACGGATCCATTCCTTGTTTCCAGTCCTAGTTTCCAGTCCCAGTTCTAGTCTAGTCATTTCGTGTTGCCTTCTTGTCTTCCTGACCTTCTGCCTTTGTATCTTGGATTAACCCTTTGCCTGCTGTTTCGGACTCCTCGCCTGGACTATTGCTCGTGTTATTGGATTACCCCTCATGTCAAGCCCTCTGGATATTGTTCGCCGATCGTAGACCCACGTTAGCCCTAGGATTACTCTTTGTCTTGCCTGTGTTATACCTGTTTGCCATTGTTTGACTCTTGGCTTTTTGTGTCCACGTCTTGGAATAAAGGTTGCAAATGGATCTGCACGTCTCACGTCTCATTCGCCCTGTAACAGTTGGATTTAGTGGAAGTGCATTAGCATGGTTCAAATCGTACTTATCTGACCGCCATCAATTCATAGCAGTGAATGAAGAGGTATCATATCAAACACAATTGCAGTATGGAGTACTTCAAGGATCAGTACTAGGGCCATTACTGTTCACGCTTTACATGTTACCCTTGGGAGATATCATTAGGAAACACGGTGTTAGCTTTTACTGTTATGCTGATGATACTCAGCTCTATATTTCTTCGTGGCCCGGTGAAACACACCAAAATGAGAAACTAACAGAGTGCATAGTCGATATGAAAACTGGATGACGAGTAATTTCTTACTGCTAAATTCTGAAAAAAACAGAGGTGTTAATTATCGGACCTAAAACCCCCACATGTAATAACCTAGAACACTGTCTAACACTTGATGGCTGCTCTGTCAATTCTTTGTCATCAGTTAGGAACCTGGGCGTGCTATTTGATAGTAATCTTTCCTTTGAAAGCCACGTTTCTAGCATTTGTAAAACTGCATTTTTGCATCTCAAAAATATATCTAAATTGCGACCTATGCTCTCAATGTCAAATGCAGAAATGTTAATTGCGTTTATGACCTCAAGGTTAGATTATTGTAATGCTTTATTGGGTGGTTGTTCTGCACGCTTGATAAACAAACTCCAGTTGGTCCAAAATGCAACAGCTAGAGTTCTTACTAGAACCAGGAAGTATGACTATATTAGCCCGGTTCTATCAACACTGAACTGGCTCCCTATTAAATATCGTATAGATTTTAAAATCATGTTAATTACTTATAAAGCCCTGAATGTTTTAGCTCCTCAGTACTTGAGTGAGCTCTTATCACATTATAGTCCTCCACGTCCACTGCGTTCTCAAAACTCTGGCCATTTGATAATACCTAGAATATCAAAATCAACTGCGGGCGGCAGATCCTTTTCCTATTTAGCGCCCAAACTCTGGAACAATCTACCTAACGCTGTTCGGGAGGCAGACACACTCTGTCAGTTTAAATCTAGATTAAAGACCCATCTCTTTAACCTGGCTTACACATAACACACTAATACACTTCTAATATTCAAACCCATTAAAGAATTGTAAGGCTGCATTAGACAGCCATTGGGACAAGACCACGGGAACCAGATGAGTCCTCTACACAATCTGACTTTGCTGCAGTTGGAATTGAACTGCTGGTTCGTCTGGCCAGAGGAGAACTGGCCCCCCGACTGAGCCTGGTTCCTCCCAAGGTTTTTTTCTCCATTCTGTCACTGATGGAGTTTTGGTTCCTTGCCGCTGTCGCCTCTGGCTTGTTTAGTTGGGGACACTTAATTTCCAGCGATATCGTCGACTTGATTGCACAGATACTATTTAAACAGAACTGAGCTGGACGATGACATCACTAAATTCAATAATGAAATGCCTTAAACTGAAAATTGAGTGTTTAATCTTGTCATTTTACGTTATTGACACACTAGTTTCCTATTTAATACTGTAAAGTGCTTTGACACAACCTGTATTGTTAAAAGCGTTATATAAATAAAGGTGACTTGACTTGACTTACCTAAACCTCATTACAGAGCAGTTACACCCTTCATGGTAATGGTATTCCCTGATGGCGGTGGTCTCTTTAAGCAGGAAATTGTGCCCTGCTACACTCCACACATTGTTCAGGAATGGTTTGAGGAACATAATGAAGACTTCAAGGTGTTGTCCTTATCTTCAAATTTTTCAGATGATAATCTGCTTGAGCATCTGTGGGATGTGCTGTACCAACCAGCCAATCCATGGCAGCTCCACCTCCACCTACTTATTTGACCAGCCAAGGTACCAGCACAAAAAAAAGCTAAGCAAACTATTGCGTAATTATCATTATCCAAATAAATAAATAAATCCAAAACTCAGATATAATTTTTTGTCAACATCACACATCCCTAATCCACATCAATGTATCATTACACCTCTATTAAATATACAACTTAAGGTCCATAGGCCATTTTTGCATTATACTCTTGATTACCACTAACAATATTTTTGACTTGTTTGTAAAAATGTGAAAATCATGTTAAATGCATTTTATTAGGTTGCCCATGCTCCAAGATGGTTAGCACTTACCGGCAAGGACTTTTGTTTAAAACCACTTGGTAATTTATGATTTCTTCTAAAGGTAAAATAGCTGAACAATGGTGGGCAGGGTTACTAAAAATAGCCTTTGCTATTTGCACTCAGTGCCTATCAACTGGTAATACAATCCTGCAGTAGAGCTAACCTTGTTTTAGGAAAATGTAGTAACAATAGAATACTATGGGAGAAAAGTTACCAGGAAACAAAAACAGCAGAAAACTAAAACAGGGTAAAAAGACAATATTTTATTAATTTACACAAAGTTATCAGGATGCTTATCCATTCAAATTCAGTAACAAAAATCCAAATTCCAAGTAGCCTGAAAGAAAGATTGTATATATTCAAAGAAGGAATCTTTTATTTTTAAAAACACTTCCTGAATTGATTGTGACATCAGATTTGACTGTGATACCTTTTACCTTTCTCAGAATTTACATTTGTAAACCCCTTTACAAGACATTCATCTAAACTAAATTTAAACATTTAATAATTATAGCCTCCGCTGTAAAATCTTTTTTCTTCTTTTCAGTTTTAATTGTATTTTATGGAAACATATTAAAGTTGTTTTCTACAAATTACTTAGTTCAATTGAGTACTTAATTTAAATTGTTTTCTGAACCGAACTTTAGAAGTTGCGTTTAGTTACAATGGCCTATTCAATTTAGAAATTGGACTTAAACGTCAAACAAAGTATATGCATTATTAGCAAATTTCAATAATGTGGCAGAGATGAATTAGAAACAAATGGTATTTTGGTAGAAAAATACATTAAACTTAAGAAACCGAAAAAAGACATTAAACTTAAGAAGCTGAGGAAAAAAAAAAAAAGGTTAAGCACTTTAAGCAATCAACTCACTATCCCCAACTGGAAATAAAGCACTTAATACCTGAATTGGGCCTCAAATGTATGGGTTGCTTTCCAAACTCACTATTTGATGAGAAATTAGAGAATATAAATATGAAGTATTTCTGTTGCTTGTTTCATTGAACACATTTAATTTGTATATCTATAAAACACCTCTTGAATATTGTGAAGATCAGCATCCACCTCAGTGTCCTCCTTGAAATCTACATTTGTCCTGTTATGTCTCTGTTCTACTGACTGATCTAGTATTTGTCGTCATCTGCATCGCTGAGAGTTTCACCACCAGCGAGAGATACGCTCTGTGCCAGTCTCTTCCGGAAGTGTCCGTTGGGCACCTGCCAGCCTATCCGCGACCGTGTGCGCATCGAGGCACTGACCGTGTTCGCGCGGCCTAGGCTGGTGGCCACCGCTGCCTCAAAGGTAAGAGTTTCCATAGGAGCGGCAGAATCGGGGCTGTGCTCTTCCTCTTGTAGGGCGAGGAAGGACTCTGAAGGATAGCGGCGAGCGGATGAACCCAGATATTCACCCACTTCAAAATGGGTGCTTTCCTGCTGTCTTGCTTCCTGGTCTTCAGCACTGTCATCCCATAAACCAGTACTACAGCACCCTATCATCTGCTGGACGGTTGTGTCATCATCATCAACGTGCGATGAAGGTTTCGTGTGGCACACTAAGGGTGAGTAGGAGATGTGAGGGCGTGAGCAGGTGGAAGTCTGAGACAGGCGACGCTTGCCGCTTGGGGTGCTGGACTCTGAGGTGGAGGGAACGGGGCTTTCGGAGCTGTTTCCCTTTGGAGAAATCAGATTTCAAGTATTTAGGATGATAATCCAATTCATGCCATATTTAAAGGTAAGATATGTGACCCTGGACCACAAAATCAGTCTTAAGTAGCACAGGTATATTTGTAGCAAAAGCCAAAAATACATTGTATGGGTCAAAATAGTTGATTTTTCTTTTATTCCAAAAACCATTAGGATATTAAGTAAAGATCATGTTCCATGAAGATATTTTGTAAATTTCCTACCGTAAATACATCAAAACTTCATTTTTGATTAGTAACATGCATTGCTAAGAATTTCAACTTTAAATGTGATTTTCTTAGTATTTTGATTTTTTTGCACCCTCAGATTCCAGATTTTCAAATAGTCGTATCTCTGCCAAATATTTTCCTTTCCTAACAAACCATGCAATTTCAAAAAATGGACTCTTATGACTGGTTTTGTGGTCCATGGTCACATATCCATCTTAAGCTGGTAACTGTTTTCTAGATAATCTAAGCTAGTCATCTGCTGATTGATCAGCCACCATGTCCCAAAAACCAGCATGACCTAGTGTCTTGCTTTGGGTCTGAGTCTCATTGCTCTCTGTCTCAATTTGGATCTGGAACTTGGCTTATGGTCCCTGGTCTTAAAGTGCCCCTATTATGGATTTTTGAAAATTATCTTTCATGCAGTGTGTAACACACAGCTCTAAGTGAATGAAAACATCCTGCAAAGTTTTAAATCTGAAAGTGCACCATGTATAAAGTTATTGTCTCTCAAAAGAACGAGTCGACTCTGAAT
Source organism: Spinibarbus caldwelli (assembly GCA_039654775.1). Taxonomy (NCBI): domain Eukaryota; kingdom Metazoa; phylum Chordata; class Actinopteri; order Cypriniformes; family Cyprinidae; genus Spinibarbus; species Spinibarbus caldwelli. The sequence continues at coordinate 2,202,917 of CM077235.1, read as the reverse complement.
CATTGAAACGAGTTGTTTTTAAAACAAATCCCAAGCTGTTTCATGTTGACATCAGAATGAAACATTAGCATATTGCCCGCCCACTTGTTGCGCTTGCAGACCTGGGAATACTTGGATTTTCGAGCTGCTTTTGGAGCGTTAAAAGCTCACAAACACTGCTTTAAATGAAATCGACCAATCAAAGGAGGGGTTTGGAAAAATGAATCCTTGAGCGAATCGTTTGGGAGTCGCTGAGCAAATAAGGTAAAAATAAATGCATATTATAAGAAAATGAAAGTGTTTTTTGACCTTGCATGCATGTCAACCTGTTGCTGGGGACTCCCAAAACCAAAATATGAACCTTTCATAACCCATAATAGGGACACTTTAAAAAGGTCTTACAAGTCTTAATTCTCGCTTTAATTTTTAACTGTCCAGCAGGGGGCAGCATTTGTAGCATAATGTTCAGTACCATACAAAATAAACATCCTTTTTTTTTCTCAAAAATCACAGGTTTTCCTGGTATTCCTTGTGATTCCAGGTTGCTGTCTTTACATCATCATCAAGGTATAACAAGGTCCTTCATGTCGACATCTAAGACGGTGGTTCTCAAACCTGTCCTGGGGACCCCCAACCACTGCATATTTTGTATATCGCCCTCATGTAATACACCTGATTCAACTCATCAGCTCATTAGTAGAGTCCAGTGTTTCCTCTAAGCTGCGCGCATGCGTTGCTGCGCACTTCTTATGTCGCGTCTGTGCAGAAGAAATAATATGCAAGGACACAGGACACACACAAAAATGAGTTGGGACAGCCATTTGATTGAATTCTAGTAAATGCGAAATAATTGCAATGCTAGGGCAAACCGCTATAGAGTTTGTGTCACTACAGAACCAGTCAATGCGGTTTACAGGTTTCATAGAAAGAGAATGAAGTGCGCCAAATCAGTTGCTGTGGAAATCACATATTTTAATGTTTTTTGCGGACGAAACAGCTCAACAAGAAATCAAATGCAAACATAATGACGTGAAATAAAACATGTTTAAAAGTGTTAAAGAAGAGTGTCTTAAATAAGTGGTGGAAATAACCAATGTGGGCACACAACAGTAACAAAACTCAGAGACATTTACAGTTACAGAGGTGTAGTAGTGTGCAAGCTCTACTGCATGGGGACGTTTAGATAACTGTAACTGTTTGGCTCTGGTAGCTGAAATGTCCGCCCAATAGAGAAAAGTTTTGCTCAGCAAGAAAAAAAAATTGGTAGAGTCTGCAAGACTTGAACTGGGTGTGGCCTATGAGGGAGACATACAAAATGGTGGCGGTTGAGGGTCCCCAGGACAGGTTTGAGAACCACTGATTTTAGCTAGGGGTGCACAATAAATATCGGGCGATAATTAATACGCATCTTGTCAGTAAAGCCGGTTCTCTAATCAGCGGTAAATTCCAACACGTGTGTGATTTCACATTGAGCAGCATTTACTACACAGAGCCGTTGTTAACTGACAAGCTGCGCAAAACCACGCTGATAATGAACATGGATTTGCACAGCTTGTCAGTTAACAACGGCTCTGTGTAGTAAATGCTGCTCAATGTGAAATCACACACGTGTTGGAATTTACTGCTGATTAGAGAACCGGCTTTACTGACAAGATGCGCATTAATTATCGCCCGATATTTATCGTGCACCTCTAATTTTAGCTATGAGAGATCATGTGAAATAACCTTGTCTGTTTACCTGTCTGGTGACCCCATGTATGCGCTCCTCACTGGGAGAACGGGAACGGGATTTTGAGTTCGAGTTATCCGGGGAAAGTAAGAACCGTTGTTCTTTTAGTCGTCCTCGCAACTTTTCCATGTACTGTGTCTGGTCTGAGTGGGACACTGTAAATTGTGAAATTGATGTTATACATCACAAAGTCAACAGTGGGTTACCTATAACTCTCAATGAGACTTAGTTATTCAATTATGCTGAATGCATTCTTATGGGGATTCTCATAAAAGCATATGACGACAGAACTGTTCAAGCCAAAGCAGAGCAAAGGGGTAAGTTCTTGTGCTATATGTGTATTGTATGTCAGAGAGAAAGGTTAAATTGTTAAATTGTCAAATCATATTTTCCAATATACTAGTAGCATGCTGAAACTTTCAGAACTTCCTCCTAGTCCTCTAGAGTGTTTGACGTATATGAGCATGCATTTTATCAGCTCGTCTCTTGAAGGGTGACTCATTGGACAAGCGTTGGCTGGTGTATGTGTATTCTGGAGTTGTGTGGTGTCTTCTCACTTTACAAGGGAAATGCAGTAACCAACCTGCAGCTTTGTAGCTCTTGTGTCTGGTTCTGAATGCATGTTCAGGTGGGCGATCGTCCCCCCACATGCCATTCAACCCTGATTCATCAACCTGCGCATCAGCATCACATTAGATACAGTCAGCACAGCATCTCATCAGTCTATAACTCATCGTTCTATAGTTTACATTTTACTATTTGTAATACTATGACTCAGAAAATCTATTCCAAGAAAATTATTTGTTTTTGTTACTTTAATTGTTAACCTCCTGATAACATATTAATGTGTTGTTTAACCCATAAATCAGGTGACATGAATTTATTTTTCCCTGTCAACTTCAGTTTCAATAGGAAGAAGACCTTGTTTCGGTACCTGAGAGGCATCGTAGTCTTCACTGCTGTCTGTGCGGCGGGTCATGGGCTGCAATAACAGCTCCTGTGGTGATATGGGGCTTAAAGCCACAAACCCTCCACTGGTCCTACAACACAGAACCACATCTTTAATACATACACAATACTGTGAGTGAAACCTTAAACATGTATAATGTAAGTCACTTTGCTATATGCATTACAATATAGTTTATAACATGTTTTATGCTATTAAGCAGCAAGGATATAGGTATTGTATTGTGCCATATACTCAGAAAATCAAGCATGCATTGGAGTATATATTGGTACAGTTCAGTTACGTGTTATTTTAAACATGACCCTTCTTTGAGGACATCAAAACTTACAAGGCTGATCCAGCGCTGTGAGATATCAGGGGCAGGGTGGGACTTCTCTGTATAAAAGAAAAAAATAATGTGAAATTATGAAAAGGACAAAGCCTTATGCTGTAGTAAACTATGAAAAACCTATAACATTAAAATATGTCTGGAGATAAATTTAACGTGACAATTACAAAAAACAATCTTATGGACCTTCTTAAAAACCTACCCCTCCAAAAAAGCAAGAAATTATGAGTACAAATGTATCTAAATGTGGAAAAAGTCAGCCTACCTGTGCCTCAATCTGTTGCCTCAACTTCTTGGCTTTGCTCTGCTTAAAGTAATCCATGATCATCATAGAAGCATAGATCTTTCCAACGGTCATGTCCGTGTCTAAAGATACACACATTCACAGTCATTAAGAAAGCACGACAGATTAATTTACATCAACCAAGCCAACCTTTTAACATAGGCCAGTTTAATGCTCATAAATCTGTTAAAATGGAAAGGTGTAATACCTACGAAGGCCATAAAGGGATAAGGTGATGCCAAAAAAATTACATGGCAATGCTTTTGCATTTCCACAAGAAACTTTGCATTTGCTTGCAAAAACTTTGTTGGAAATACTATGAAGTGGGAAGAAAAACTGTATTTCAGTGCTTTTGTGAGTGAATGCAAACTTTCCCTGGAGAACGCAATTATTTTGAAAGACAATGTTTCTCGGGAATACAATACTTTTGCTAGTAAACTTAAAATCATTGAAAAATAATTGTTTCCTCCGATCTCATATTTCTTCCATCACCATGTCCCCTCAGGTGCTCTGTAAATTCCTATACACTCACTGGCCATTTTATTAGGTACACCTGTTCAACTGCTCATTAACGCAAATATCTAATGAGCCAATTGCATGGCAACAACATTTAGTCATGTAAACATTGTCAAAGCCTATCTGCTGGGCTAAGTTCAAACCGAGCACCAGAATAGGGAAGAAAGGTGATTTAAGTGTCTTTGATTGTGACATGGTTGCTGATGCCAGATGGGCAGGTCTGAGTATTTCAGAAACTGCTGATCTACTGGGATTTCCACACACAAACATCTCTAGGGTTTACAGAGAATTGTCCAAAAAAGAGAAAAAATAAACAGTGAGGAGCAGTTCTGTGGGCGAAAATGCCTTGTTGAAGTCAGAGGAGAATGGCCAGACTGGTTCAAGCAGATAGAAAGGCAACAGTAACTTGTTATAACTGAGCTATGCAGAAGCATCTCTGAATGCACAACATGTCAAACCTCGACGCAGATGGGCTACAGCAGCAGAAGACCACACTGGGTGCCACTCCTATCAGCTAAGGAAACTGAGGCTACAATTCACACGGGCTCACCAAAATTGGACAACAGAAGACAAAACAATTTGGCGTAAACAACATGAAAGCATGGATCCATCCCACCTTGGATCAACGGTTCAGGCTGCTGTTGGTGGTGTGATGGTGTGGGGGATAATTTTTTGGCACACTTTGGGTCCATTTGTACCAACTGAGCATCATTTAAATGTCACAGCCTACCTGAGTATTGTTGCTGACCATGTCCACCCCTTTATGACTACATTGTACCCATCTTGTGATGGGTACTTTAAGCAGAAGAATGGGCCTTGTCACAAAGCTCAGATCATCTCAAACTATACTCACTATATGGCCTCCATAGTCACCAGATCTCAATCCAACAGATCAACTTTGGGACGAAGATTTGATCCGTCTTCCTCATCTGGAAGCGGCTAACTCTATGGTACATGCATGGGCCCCTTACATGTTTAAGTATTACCTTTTCATGACCTGGTACACTTTGAAGAACAAAGCTCGGTGCAAGTTATTCTCTGATTTCTTCAGAAACATTCTTTCTATAAAAGAATCCACATACAGCGATTTTGTCCTCCATTGTTATTTCGGATTTCTGCCTCTGCTCGCTTCGTCGTAATCACGTCACTACAAGAGCAAGCTCCTGATTGGTTAACGCAGCGCGAATTTTCGCCAAAGTTCAGATTTTTCAACTCACACGAAACGCTCAATTCGCGCGAATTGCGCCGCAGGATGTCTATTCGCGTCTTTGCATTGACTTAACATGTAAATCACTCGCGCTTAACGCTTCATTCGCGTCTGGTGTGAACGCACCTTGACTCTATCCATGTTCCAGAAATTATGCTAGGGGTATAGCCTCATATCCTCTCACTTTGAACGGATGCTAGCTTGTATAAAGAGTACTGACAATCTGCAGGCTCATTTGTTTAAAGGTGCGTTCACACCAGACGTGAACGAAGCCTTAAGCGCGAGTGATTTACATATTAAGTCAATGCAAAGACGCGAATAGACATCCTGCGGCGCGATTCGCGCGAATGAGGCGGCGTGAATGACGTGATTCACGCGAATGACGCGGTGCGAATTGAACGTTTAGGGCGTTTGACGTGGAGTTGAAAAATCTGAACTTTGGCGAAAATTTGCGCCACGTTAACCAATCAGGAGTTTGCTCTAGTAGTGACGTGATTACGACGTAGCGAGCGGAGGCATAAATCTGAAACAACAATGGAGGACAAAATCATCGTTGCTGTATGTGGATACCCAGAGCTGTATACATCTTCATACTTTTATAGAAACAAGAATAAAAAGGACCTTCGCGTCTGTTGTGAAGTGAATTTCACGCACGAATGAAGCGAATTTCACACGCGAATGAAGCGAGTAAACTCAAAATTTTCAAGCATCCAACTACACACGAATAGCGCGATTTATTTGCGCAAGTCGCGTCTGGTGTGAACGCACTGTAATTCAGTGCAAAGACACGATAGACATCCTGCGGCGCGATTCGCGCGAATGAGGCGGCGCGAATTGAGCGTTTCGGGCGTTTGACGCGTGATTCGCGCGAGTTGAAAAATCTGAACTTTGGCGAATATTTGCGCCGCGATAACCAATCAGGAGTTTGCTCTAGTAGTGACGTGATTACAATGTAGCGAGCGGAGGCAGAAATCCGAAACCACAATGGAGGATAAAATCATCGTCGCTGTATGTGGATACCCGGAGCTGTACGATACATCTTACGTACTTTTATAGAAACAGGAATAAAAAGGATCTTGCTTGGAAGAAAGTGAGTGAGGAGGTCGGATAATCTGGTAAGTTGTAAAAAACGCTCTTTACTCAATTTGAGCTATGTATATACGTATTGAGTTAATGTGCCTCTGAAGGATCTGATGGACCCAGACACGGCGCCGAACGATCGAGTCTATGCCGTTTTTCAGCCTTCCATAGCACATAAAGCGCAGCTACCTTCTCAACAAAATCCATGTCAGCCATTTCGCAGCGAGACTGGAGCCGCCTGGCAGAAACCCCTCCCATGCGAATTCGCGTCTGTTGTGAAGTGAATTTCACGCGCGAATGAAGCGAGTAAACTCAAAATGTTCAAGCTTCGCGCAAGTCGTGTCTGGTGTGAACGCACAGTCAGAGACCCTGTTTGGAGTATGCTGCCAAGTTCTCTAAAGTTATACTGCATCTCTGGAAAGGGTACAGGATAGCCTGAAGTGCTGTCTACGCCTTTTAGGTAGTAGGTTGGCTACTCCTTGACTCAAGTACTACAGCAGTACAAATGAGGACCCTATTACTATTCCATTGCATTGGAGTCTCACCTTTGTTGATGGGTACCAGCAGATCCAGAGTCTTTTGGGACAGGTGTGGCCAGATGATACTTATCTCCTTCTGCAATTCCATGTCCAACTGAATTCGGTCCTCGCCCCCTGATAAGAAACATATGCTCTCAAATAAGAGATTGATAAGGTATATAGATTGAAAAACTGAAGAACATACAAACTTTGAATCCTCATAAAATATAAAGGTAAGTGTAATCTTTCTGTCACTTATGCAGTGCTGGGATATCTCAGCATTTTGGGATTTCTCCCCATTGACTCCTCCGTTAGCTGTCTTGTGCCAGATTGTTGCCTCATCCCTGGCATCTGCAAGAAAATCAGCCTCTTCTCCTGTCAGCCTAGTTTTATTTTTCTTTTGGTCCTGGTCTGTTCATACTGACTCCAGCCTGCCCTTCTAGACTGTGTTTGCCTGTCGGCCTGCTCTCTTGGCTCTTATCCATCTCTTTCATTCTCCATGGACTATCTTGCTGGTTTGCCCACTGACAATCTCTGCCTGGCCACAAAGTTTTACCAAGCTCTATTACACTTTTTTTGACCTACAGTGGGTACGGAAAGTATTCAGACCCCCTTAAATGTTTCACTCTTTGTTATATTGCAGCCATTTGCTAAAATCATTTAGGTTCATTTTTTTTTCCTCAATGTACACACAGCACCCCATATTGACAGAAAAACACAGAATTGTTGACATTTTTGCAGATTTATTAAAAAAGAAAAACTGAAATATCACATGGTCCTAAGTATTCAGACCCTTTGCTGTGACACTCATATATTTAACTCAGGTGCTGTCCATTTCTTCTGATCATCCTTGAGATGGTTCTACACCTTCATTTGAGTCCAGCTGTGTTTGATTATACTGATTGGACTTGATTAGGAAAGCCACACACCTGTCTATATAAGACCTTACAGCTCACAGTGCATGTCAGAGCAAATGAGAATCATGAGGTCAAAGGAACTGCCTGAAGAGCTCAGAGACAGAATTGTGGCAAGGCACAGATCTGGCCAAGGTTACAAAAAAATTTCTGCTGCACTTAAGGTTCCTAAGAGCACAGTGGCCTCCATAATCCTTAAATGGAAGACGTTTGGGACGACCAGAACCCTTCCTAGAGCTGGCCGTCCGGCCAAACTGAGCTATCGGGGGAGAAGAGCCTTGGTGAGAGAGGTAAAGAAGAACCCAAAGATCACTGTGGCTGAGCTCCAGAGATGCAGTCGGGAGATGGGAGAAAGTTGTAGAAAGTCAACAATCACTGCAGCGCTCCACCAGTCGGAGCTTTATGGCAGAGTGGCCCGACGGAAGCCTCTCCTCAGTGCAAGACACATGAAAGCCCGCATGAAGGACTCCAAGATGGTGAGAAATAAGATTCTCTGGTCTGATGAGACCAAGATAGAACTTTTTGGCCTTAATTCTAAGCGGTATGTGTGGAGAAAACCAGGCACTGCTCATCACCTGTCCAATACAGTCCCAACAGTGAAGCATGGTGGTGGCAGCATCATGCTGTGGGGGTGTTTTTCAGCTGCAGGGACAGGACGACTGGTTGCAATCGAGGGAAAGATGAATGCGGCCAAGTACAGGGATATCCTGGACGAAAACCAGAGTGCTCAGGACCTCAGACTGGGCCGAAGGTTTACCTTCCAACAAGACAATGACCCTAAGCACACAGCTAAAATAACGAAGGAGTGGCTTCACAACAACTCCGTGACTGTTCTTGAATGGCCCAGCCAGAGCCCTGACTTAAACCCAATTGAGCATCTCTGGAGAGACCTAAAAATGGCTGTCCACCAACGTTTACCATCCAACCTGACAGAACTGGAGAGGATCTGCAAGGAGGAATGGCAGAGGATCCCCAAATCCAGGTGTGAAAAACTTGTTGCATCTTTCCCAAAAAGACTCATGGCTGTATTAGATCAAAAGGGTGCTTCTACTAAATACTGAGCAAAGGGTCTGAATACTTAGGACCATGTGATATTTCAGTTTTTCTTTTTTAATAAATCTGCAAAAATGTCAACAATTCTGTATTTTTCTGTCAATATGGGGTGCTGTGTGTACATTAATGAGGAAAAAAAATGAACTTAAATGATTTTAGCAAATGGCTGCAATATAACAAAGAGTGAAAAATTAAGGGGGTCTGAATACTTTCCGTACCCACTGTATCTTTTGCCTCGTTGTTGTTTGTGCTTCAGTAAATTGTACTCCAAGAAAATTACTTGCATTTCACTCCACCTTCTCCTGACTGGGACAGCCATTGGAATTCACTAAATAATAATGTTTATTCCAGTGTGGTAATGATGGGACCCTTGTTGCAGAGGTGTCGCCAGAAAATCAGTGTCCCAATGTGCACTAAGCCAGGGTCCTTACCAGTTCCCGATTTTATATACACAATATAAAATCACAGATTTACAATTCTGACCTCTAGCGATTTTTATCTCCAGTGCAGTGCGGATCAGAGACATCAGTGTGGATGTGAAGTGAACCGTCATGTCCTCATCGACTGGCATATTCATCAGCACCAGTCTCTGCCAATAGCAGCACATCATGGTAGCAAATATTAATCATCTAAAATGCTTAGGTTAACAGTTTTTGGTACTAACATTTTCTAAGTATTTTTTTCTCTGTATTTCAGTAGCATTCAGCAAATACCACTGTTAAACAATAAAATGCATTTGCCAAGATACAACTTCTCTACCTTGTAGGCAATTTTGGCAGGACACTTCTTTCCCAATCCAAGAGGTGGAGACATGTGGGTAAGCATCTCATACATGGCAGTGTAGTGAATACGGCCACTGGAGGGGAAAAGCAGAGGAATTTACTTCTTTGTGATTCTCATATGAACAATGGAGAATAGCATTTATTCTTTATTTTTGCATGGCACACTTGTAAAGAAATGCTATCAAAATATTTCACATTCTTTCGCTGTACAGAACAGACATTGTTTCCTCCAAACTTCTGAATGTACACAAAACGAAATACATTAAATCCAATATAAGTTACAAAACAGTGATTATTCATTTCTCCAAAATGAAAATGAACGTCTTTATGAGTAAGTCAATAAGTCATTCATTCAAGAAATTTGCTCAAAAACACAAATTAATTCAGGAACAAAACAGCACAGCTGTGTGTTGCCAAATCTTCTCCTGGAGAGTTACTTTCCTGCAGAGATCTGTTTCAACCTGTACCAACACACTTGCCTGTAATTTTCAAGTAATCCTGAGGTGGTTCAGGTGTGCTTGATTAAGGTTGGAGTTAAACTCTGCTGGATAGTAGCTGTCCAGAGGTTTAAAAAGAAAAAATAAATAATTTTTTTTTTTTTTTTTTTTTTTTTGTGATTGTATGTAGCAGTGAGGGAAAGCACCTTTCATTTGCCTGCTGAGACAAATGCAACAAAGTTAGGTAAAGCAATGTGTGCGGATGGGAACTGGAAAAAAAAAATAACCTCTGACACATGAGGGAATCATAATATTTGGAGAGAGGGACTGAATCTGTGTAGACTTACCTGTGGGCTTTTCTAGACAGGAGTAGGACAAGAAAGTTGCAGGAAAAAGTATGTCATTGTTTTTTGCTAAAAATTCCACCCTGTACAGACCTCTAATTGGCTACTTGATTTCAAGTTTTTGCTTCGTTGTTTGGCCCACTGGGCTACAAGAAAAGCTGTTTTGCAATACATGCTGATCTCCAGCTGTCTAAATTTGGCTTTACCCTTGGTATTCTTGATGCCAAAAAACTCTTCAGTTCCTTCTGCTGAAAAGAAACACCTGATGCTACATATGAAGTTTAATGAGTTTATGAAAACTAATATAAGTATGAACGTGAAGTATGAGGGGTATGTTTACAGACACATTAATGTTTGAATACACAGTAAAAATGAATAGTATTTTTTTAAAAGGAAAAACAAAAAAATCAATAAATCATTTTCCACCCTATCACTGCATTACAGCCTTTCAGAAAAAAAAAAAAAAATCTCCATAGAACCCAAGCCAATCTTGACAATAAACCGTATTCAGAGCACTTTCTCTGCAAAGGTTTTTTTTTTTTTTTATTGTACACCTATATCTTTGCAGAGTCTTTATGAGAGGAGACAACAAATCTTTCCAAACCTATATTCACTTCTACACTCTATCCACTCTTCTGTTATCACCTTTCTTAATATGTTTATTATCTAAAATGTAACAGCATTAAACACATGTAATCAAAGTTAAAATTTTTGGTGGTCCTAAACAATAATAAAAAAATAAAAAAATAAAAAAATAAATAAATAACAACCATGTACTGGAAACTAATGAATATTACCTTTTATTACTTTTATTACCTTCAACTGATCTTTGGTAGTAAGTATAGAGAAACTGACATTAAAGTGAAACCATCTGAATTCTAGTAACCTGCAACAAATTTCAAGTCTCTGACTGTAAACAAACTTAGTGTTAGCTACTATGCAGGTAGCTTCAAGACTTAATTAACTATCTTTTTTTTTTTTTGGTTGAAAATTAGGGCTGCAACAACTAATCAATAATGAAAACAATCAACATTTTCATTACTGATTTGTCAAATTTTAGCAATGTGCACAGAATTTTGTTGATGGCACTTTAGAGTAGCGAAAACACATTTTTATAGCTTTTTTTTATGATTTATAGGTCAAGTGATTTGTTAAATTTCAAATACTTTAAAATAAAAGAAAGCACGCAGGTCAACCAATAGAAAGCACAATAGAAATAGAGAAAGGGAGCTACAAAAAATTTATTTAGTAAAAAAATAATTTGGACATTAAATTTAGATTTAAAATTGTTTACTTAATTGATTTTATATTTTTTTTTACAAGAACAATAATGGTAACAGGACTATAAATAGTCCTGTAAAAAAAAAAAAAAAAAAAAAAAAAATATATATATATATATATATATATATATAAAAAAACAATATATATATATAAAAAAAAAAAATATATATATAAAAAAAAAAACCCGTAACACATTATTGTATTCAAAGGATGTGTCCACTAATCTATAATAAAGAACTGGATTGCTGATGATACCAAAACACACGTGTTACCACACATACTGTCCTAATAGGAAATCATCTGATTTTACAGAATAAATACTACACATGTAATTGGCTATTTATTTAGACTAGTAATTTTTAAACTATCTTCATTACAGTAGCGAATATCAGATCAGCTGACAGACGAGGCTCCTCAACATATGTAGATTCTCGATACAGATTGCATTTATGTTGCAATATAGTATTAGTATTGTTTATAGTATTAGTATTTGTTTTTGTGTTTTAGGGTGGTCTGAGTATCATTTGGGGTGTTCACATTTACAAAGTATGTCGGACTGAGAAAGCTCAAATGAACTAAGAGTGAAGAGTGTTGTATTTGATGTGTATGTGTATATATAATGTTCACTAACACTTTAGGGACCAATTCTCACTATTAACTTGTTGCTTATTAGCATGCCTATTATTAACATATTGGCTGTTTATTAGTACTTATAAAGCACATATTCTGCTTGACCATATTCTACATCCATAATCCTATTTAATACCTAAACTTACCTAAACTACCTTACTAACTATTAATAAGCAGCGAATTAGAAGTTTATTGAGGTAAAAGTCATAGTTAAAAGTCATAGTTTATTGAGGTAAAAGTCATAGGTTTGTTAATAGCAAGATTTGGACTTTAAAATAAAGTGTGACCTAATGGTCTACTAGTTTATTTCTACTGTTCTATTTCTGTTGTATCTACTTTTTCATTTATTTATTTAAACAATGTACCCTCTAACACTAGTTTTCTCTATTCTTTTTCTATTCTTTAAACTTGTTTTCTTTTTATTTATTATGTAGAAAAAAAAAACTTGCTACCTGTACTGTGTTAGACTAACCAAGACTTGTCACAGCACTTATATTTTGTTATTTTGTTGGTTTTGATTGCTTCTATTGTCCCCATTTGCAAGTCGCTTTGGATAAAAGTATCTGCTAAATGACTAAATGTAGTCTAAATTCACAGATTTATCATTTTAATGGCCCTCAGTTTGCATTTGGAAGAGAAAATAAGTCAAAATAAAGTCTAGTAAAATAATTTTTTTGTCCAATTAATCAAATAAATCTTCAGCAGAATAATTGAATATTAAAATAAATAAAAAAATCATTAGCCTAGTTGCAGCCCTAAAATGAATACACGTTGTTTGATACATACTAACACCACACAGAAGGATGTTAGGGTAGGCACGTACAAACCCACCTTTCTTTGAACAATCGAGGCCCTGTCTTCCTTAAAGCGCCTTTTCATCTGACATGACATCATCCTTCCCTTGAAAGCCTGTAAACAGAAGGATGTGGCCTTCAGCTTTACTTACAAGGGACACCTATTCGCTCACAGTCATCCACTGACTTCTAAACACTACGCTAAATTCCATCTCAATTCCAGCCTTGGAGAATGCAACGATAACTGCAAGATCGTCTTCCAGTAGCCTAGAAGAATTTTAGACTTTCTAAGTATCGACATTCTGATGTGCACTAATTGCCATTTGATGCCAGCCTAATTGAACAGCTCACAGTAAGTCCAATCCAGGCCAGTTTCTGTTCTGGCAGCGCACAGGAATCCAAGGCCCCGTCAGAAAATTTCAGCATTTTCACCATCACAAAACTGAAAACATCCCTCCGTGTCTGAATCGGTGAGCAACATAGCCAAATGTTCTGTGCATTTTTTGGTTCAAACAACTATTCAATTTGATTCAAGCACAAAAAAATGTTATGCTATCTGGGAAGACACAACAACAACTGTAAAAAGCTGAACATCTACCAAAAATAATAACAGTCCCACTCCTCCATGGGTTCTGCTTGAGGTTTCATCATTTACAACCATTTCATGCTGGCCAAAGTTTGGTAACACTTCAATAATCCATATTAGACATTCTACTAACTATTTGCAACTACCTGTCAACTAGCAATCATTAGAGCGTTAGTGACTGTCTGGTTAATATCTACTAACACTTTATTTTGATGGCACACTGTTCTGACTATAGGTAACTTTGCACATACATGTCAACTTACTATACTAACCCTATACTAACAGTTTACTAATACTGTGAGAGTTGGTTGACATGTAGTTGCAAAGTTACTTATAGTTAGTAAAATATAGTGGCCTATCAAAATATATATATATATATATATATATATATTTTTTTTTTTTTTTTTTTTTCTTTTTTCCTTCATTTTTTGAAAGGTTTTCTTGCCCAGGCCTTGCAATAGAAGATCTTTGCATATAATCTATAACATATAAACTTGAGTTAAAGTACTGAACAGAGTTTCATCTGTATAAATGAATAAACCAAGTGAAATCAAAAAGAAACATGATTGTGGATGTTAATGAGCAGTGGGTACTAGTGAAGTGCCTCTATGCATACGACAGTAAGAACAGTAATAGTCATTAGAAACTATATTATATCTGGAATACCAGTAGGTACAGTAGGTGATCTGTTGCACTTACCATGCTGCTCGGTCGTATTCCCCCCAGATGCGCACAAACTCGTCCAGATGGTGAGGTCCGAGAATGGATGAGTCTCGGGTCAAATACTCAAAATTGTCCATAATCACAGCCACAAAGAGATTCAGCATCTTGGGAAAAATAAAGTAGCAAAATTCTGGATGTAGATCAAGTGCACAAATTTCATTAATGTAATATTATTAAAATAATTACTCCTTTTTTTTGGCTATGATTTATACTTAATGGGATAGTTCACCCAAAAATGAAAATTCTGTCATTAATTACTCACCCTCAGGTCGTTCCAAACCTGTAAGACCTTCGTTCATCTTCAGAACACAAATTAAGATATTTTTGATGAAATCTAAGAGCTTTCTGACCCTCAATAGACAGAAACACAACTGACATGTTCAAGGCCCAGAAATATAGTAAGGACATCATTAAAATAGTCCTTGTGACATCAGTGGTTCAACCGTAATGTAATGAAGCTATGAGAATAATTTTTGTGACTGATGTGGAACAGAAGAAATTAAGACATTATTTTTGTTTTCTTTGCGCACATAAACTATTCTTGTAACTTCAGAAAAAAAGGAAAAAGAAAAAAAAAAGGTTTTACAGGTTTGGAACGACATGAGTGAGTAATTAATGACAGAATTTTAATTTTTGAGTGAACTTTCACTTTAAAACATAATTGTAAATAAGTATAAGGGAGAGTAGGCTAAGATATTTTTTTATTGTCTAAACAAAGACTCATCTGTAATTGAAAGATGCACATGAGAAACTACCTCCGCAAACACTTAATTACCAAATGCATAATCGTAGACACTTACTATAACCTGATTTACTTAAAAAAATATTCTTGTCCTGTTTAGCTTGTGTAATAATCTAGCTTATACTTTAAACTTGCTGTTGTTCGCTCCCAATATTGTTGGCTTTTATGACAAATTGTTTTCTTATAATTTCAGCTGACAGCAGACATCCAAAATGTAACTGGTCATATTTGTTTTTCCCTGCACTGAGTTCTTGAACTGAACTTGAGTAAAAAGTAATGCAGTCTACTCTCCCCTATACATTTCAGAATTCTGAACAGAACGTTGATAAATTCTTACCAGAAACGAGCTGAAAAAGATGAATGAGACAAAATAGAAATAGGCAAAGTCTGTGCCACAGCCCCCTTCATGATCTGGAGAGGTGAAAGGTGGTGGTATTGAAGGGTCCAGTTCACACTCCTTTTCCCCGAGACACGACAGCATGATCTCCTGCCACGACTCTCCTGTGGCACTTCTGCAAGACGAAAAGTAATATATCTACCCAGGAATGAGTCACCAAACACTAGAGCACTCAAACACCTCTCAAGTCTTGTATAAACATAAGAATGGTATGCTATACATTAATTATATATTTCACTAAACTATACATTTCATTAACTATATGCAAAAGAAAGAATGCTGGTCTAATTCTACTAAAAATATTGAAAGTAAAGAGCAGTAAATCTACTTTCTCTCAGTGTTTGGTGATCTTACCTAAAGAGCAGCATCAGGGCACCAAAGAATGTCTTGAAATTGTTGTGTTGATTAATATGGCTTTCATCATTCAATTTAATATTACCAAATACCTAAAGAATAAGATATGACAGATTATTAGAACCAAGTACAAGTGTCTAAACTATATAAATTATTTTATATTACTACTCAAAAAGTCAGACTAACAGGTTTTTGATTGTTCTAAATTTCAGGCACATCATAAAAAAAAAATGGAAATAATCATCTAAACGTGTGCCCTCGTAAAGTTTTGGAAAAAAGAAACACTTAAAAAGTTGGTTAGAACAGTCTTCAGCCTTTAAAACACTTAAACACCAGCCCACAAATACAGATAAACAAAACTAAATCAGAAAGAGTGTGCCTGGTGTAAAGCACTGCAAATGAAAAATAAATTAGAAGAACAACTGAATTGGTCATTTGTAGAGACTGAGGTGCCAAAATACAAGTATATTCTGATGTTTGAGGAAGTATTCAGCCAATACCATTAAATTACAAAGTTCACTGGTAAAGTTTACATGATATTGATAATCGCCATACATAATGATATGAAAACTTACTTGCATGCCAATAATGGCATAAATGAAGAAAAGCATGGCAATGAGAAGGCAAACATATGGAAGAGCCTGAAACAAGAAGAGAGTGAAAAAATGCTGTAAAATTTTTTCCTTTATTTATTATTTTCCTTTCCTTAATTTTTTTTTTTTTTTTTTTTTTTTTTTTTTTTTTTTTTAGAACTGAGCAAAACTATATTTTATTCCATGGCAAAAACTTTGTTCATTTCTTTTACCTTTCTAGACATTGAAATCACAAATTAAAAATTCTGTGTTGTTTTTTCATGACCACACAAACCCTGGAGAACAGTGATGCATTTAGTACAAATGTAATTTTACCTTGAAAGACTGAACAAACGTCCAGAGCAGAATTCTGATTGTGTAGCCTTGTCTCAGTAGTTTAATGAGTCTTGCCGCTCGGAAAAGCTTCAGGAAACTCATATTGATGGTGTTCACAGACTGAATGAAAAGAGAGGGGCAAGAAACTGTTTACTTGTAGTAAAGATTATTTGATAGACAATTTAAACATTTATCTTGTTTTAAGGATTTTCAGATATCCATTTACTGGAAAATAAGTAAAAAAGAAGTGGGCAAAAGGAAATAAACAATACAGGTGTCCCAGAAACCCCAACACTGATACACACTTCTGATTCATATACTCAGACCCCTACATATGAAATATGCCTACCTGTAAATCTACCACAATTTCAGTAATACTGCCCAGTACAGTGATGAAATCAAAGATGTTCCATGTATCACGGAAATAGTTCTGTGAGATGAGATCAGAGTGAAAACGACGAAAATAATAAACAAGTAAATCAATTCAGGTACATTAAAAATACATTCTTCTTTGAATGATACTCATTAAAGGGATAATTCACCCAAAAATGAAAATTTGCTGTTAATTTCCTTAACCTCAGGCCATCCAAGATGGAGATGACTTCTTTTCTTCAGTAGAACAATAAAGAACATTTTTAGCTGAAACCGTGGTCATTTGTGATTCATAAAATGCAAGCCAATGGCTACTACCACTTTGAGAGTCCAAAAAAAAAAAAAAAAAACACAAACACAAAATTAATCCCCGTGGCTCCTGATGATATATTGAGGTCTTATGAAGTGAAGCGATCAGTCTGTGCAAGAAACTGAACATTATTCACAACATTATTACCTGTAATTCAGAGGTTCAGACAAAAGGATGTCCAAATCATTCTTTTGAACCGGTTCTTTTTAGTGAACTAGATGAACCAGTTCATCAAATCAGACTGAAGAGTCTGAAACAGTTTACAGCTCGAGCAGCACAGACTGAGTTACTCAATCAAAACTCACTTTCAGACATCACTGCGACTGGAAATGAGCCAAAATAGCAGCATATCTGATCCTATGATGAGTCATTCAGTGCTGCAGTTCTCCAGCAGTCACTGAACTGAGGAAGCAGTTTGACTCGGGCAGAAGAGTCGCTGATATGAGCATGCGTTAACCAAACACTTGAATGAAGGGGAGAAGGGAAGTGTTTTTATGGTTTCTCGTTGTTTATGTAAAAAGGTGAGTTAAGACTAGTGTAGTAAATTAACTCAAATTTTCAGCTTCTTAGGGAATTGGATCTGAACGATCCCGGCAAGATCTGGGCAAATGTTTAGACTTTAAAATTACACAACACGAGACAAGGATTCTTTATAAATGAAACAGACTTTATTTGTTATTCTAACACATTAAACTAAACACATGGAACTAAATCAATGAACACACACACACACACACACACACACAAACATACACATACACATACTGAAGATGAGATTTACGGAGTTTGTATGAAGTTCCCAAAATTCTAGTATTTTACTAGATCTTTAATCTCAACCTGAGAAAAATCATAAAGTAGAGATTTCCACTTCTCTTTACTGCTTAAAGATTTATCACCAGTTTCCAGCAAGAAAGGAGATTTTGTTTGTTCTACGCGCATTTGAGTTGACAGCTGAGCATGGGGCTTTCCGTTCCAGGTTGAGGGAACCATGGTTCTGCAGATTGGTTGCTGATCTGTCGTTGGATGACGTCTTTTGGGAAATGCCCTCTCAGTGATTGGTTGGTTTCCTTGTGACACAGAAGCTTTGGAAGTTCTTCTGAGAGTTTCTTTGCATGGCTTCAGGCTTCTAAAGATTTCTGAAAGAGTCACAAAGTTTGACGAAGTGTTTGAGTTCTGGAGTCTCGCTCGCCTGGTGGTACAGCGTGTGGGCGCCAGTTGTAGCACGGTCAACAAAGGCGAAAGAGCCAAAGATCGAGAGAGCGAGCGAGCGACAAAGGCTTTGTGTGACTTGATTTTAAATGAGCCGATTTGGTCCATCCCAGGAGTGAATGTAAATCACACGCTAGTCAATTTATCACGTGGAGAAAATGTCCTAGAAGATTTTGTTGAAAGTTCTATAAAGTGTTGTAACCTGCATATGATACAGAATATCATAATTTCATTCACACCAATGTTCTGCAATTATCGTGACCATCCATTCGACATCAAACTCCAAATACCTGGCACACACAATAATAGCTGTATCTGCTAAAAGGGGTTATAAGGCAAAGATTAAAATATCATAGGTTCCAATAAACACATCAAACATACTGTATATAACACATCACATATTATTTGCGAATATAATGCTCTAATACTTTAAATGATTTTAAATGTTTGTCTGTTGAAAATCGTCCTGCAAGGTTCTGTTCTTTGTTGGAGCACAATAGAGAAAGAGCACACGTCTTCTGGAATGCAAAGGGAGGAAAAAGAGGACTTTCCTGCAGTCAAAGGGGTCACTTCTGTGGAGATCTGCTGAGCGTCTGGCTCAGACTGTGTCAATGTAAATCTGTCTTTTTTTTGTTGAGTTGATTATCAATTTACGCATTAAATGGTCATGGGTTCCAGGAGCATCTGCTGCTGGAACATTTCCAGACAAGAAGTTCTTTGTTCTGTGTTGGTTGAATTAGGTTTAAGGGATAAGGGACCAGGCCTTGACAGGAAACTGGTCCAGACAATCGGGTTAGGCTGATCCTTAATTAATTTTATGACCTGCAGATGGTGGAGAGGAGACTCCTTAACTCCTTCTAAGGAATGTGCTGTTCTGCAGTTATTTGTGTGTCCGTTCAAAAAGGAGATCCTACACTAGTTTATTCACTTTATATGATTTAGACATGGAAAACATCCATCTTTCACATTATTATTGGGTGATTTAATAATATACTGTACTTCCGTATATGTTACATCATTGCTTGATTACGTAAACTGGTGAATTGGTTATTTGAACCAGTTCATTGAAACAAACTGTCAAAATTAACCTGTTCGAAGAAAAGAATTGGATTTCCCTATTTGTCTGAAGCTCTGGATTACAGGTAATAATACTGTAAATATTAATGTTCAGTTTCTTGCAGAGACTGATCGTTTCGCTTCATAAGACCTCATTATATCCTCAGAAGTCACGGGTATTGGTTGTGTGCTGCCTGTATATGATTTTTTGACTCTAAAAGTGATGGTAGCCATTGACTTGCACTTTATGAATCACCAAAGACCATGGTTTCAGCTAAAACAAATCTTCTTTACTGTTGTACTGAAGAAAAAAGTCACCTACAGCCTGAGGGTGAGAAAATTAACAGCAACTTTTCATTTTTGGTTAAAGTATCCATTTAACATCAATGAGATCATTAATGATATTATTAATGATATCATTAAACTCACCATGAACCCAAAGGCGAAAATCTTTAGGATGCATTCCAGAGAGAAGAGCACAGTGAACGCTGTGTTGAGGTGCTTCAGGACAACATCATAGGCAGCTGGCGCTGAGTGGTACTGAAAAGCGTTACGATTATCAATCACAAATGCTGTATGCACCTCAAAATATCTCATTTAAAAGCTATTTCAGCTAAAGATGAAGACCATGAAAACCAAGACCAAATATATAGCTTCACGTTTTCAATTTACACAATGCGTTCCAAGCTGGAATATTGTATGTTGAAAGTTATACCTTCATCATGAGCACTACTGTGTTGAGTGCAATCATGACTAGAACCGTGTACTCGAATGATGGCGACACCACAAAGTGCCACAATCGGTACTGGAGGGTCTGTCTGTTCTGAGGCATGTATCTCGTTAGGGGTTTTGCACTGATAACAAAGTCAATGCATGCCCGCTGGAAGAGTGAGATAAGAAAGCAGTGAAGGAACATGCAGGTTAGTACTGCAGATTAGAAACCTTTATTATTTTTTCATGCTTAGATCAGACTCTTATTCATAATAATGGTGTTAATATCGCTAAATGATGTTAAGGGAAGTTAATAAAACCTAGCTATGTGGAAAAAATATGAAATAGCTTGATCCAGTCTACTGGATACTGGAGTCATAAATGTATATTCACCTCATTTTTCTCCAAGTTGCACTCCTCCATCATTTTGTCTCCTTGCGCCTGGAATGTGATAATGATGAGAGCAACAAAGATGTTGACAAAAAAGAAGGGGAAAACCACAAAGTATATGACATAGAAAATGGACATCTCCATTCGGTTTCCTCTGCTTGGGCCGTGGTTTTCTTCAGTCACGTCCACTGAGTGTTGGAGAACTCTGTAGAAAGCATAATGAATGCATCCAATGAATTCAACAAATAATTAAAGTCATCTTTTACCATTTATTTACTGCTACGTTGATTGAATATGTTGTTTGCTTTTCCAAAACATGACTCCATTCTCATTAAACAAACCTGTTTCTGGGCTTCTCAGAAGTGGAAGTTATCATAGTTTGGGTAAATTTCTATAGTGGTGAACAGAAACATTTCTATGTATTTCTATGACTTTCCAAATAGGAATCAAACATAGAGAGAATGATTATGTTGGTCAGAAGAGAGAAAGATGTCAAATTCACTGTCAGTCATTGTCACACTTTTTCTGTAAATTAATGCTAAGGTAATATAACTCAGAGTATAGTGTTACAAATGTACATTACATTTTTCAATTGCTAAATTTATGATGGAAACGCATAATCACAGTCTGTAAAAAGGTCCATTTTCAGTATTTAAAATGTGCAGCATTAAATCGCTTCCTGCTTCTTCACAGACATGCTACTCAACCCACAGTGAATTCATCAGTGACAGTCCACATTATTTTTCCTGCCTTTTCAACCACAGATTCTTGGCATCAACTATTAAACAAACATCTCTCTACATGGAAAACTCAATATTAGTCTCAGCAGTAACACTGTAACACAAGAATCATAACAAACAGAGGTGGCTCGCCAATTCTGGGGCTAAACTGATGTTTTCCAACAGGTCAAACATGCTGACTGTACTCCAGAAGCAAATTGTGACACAAAGTATGTGCACATCTTTGAGAATTTGCCAGTAATTACTAGAATTGGAGAAAATGGTTGTAACAAGATAAGATCTGTTATGAAATCTGCTCAAAGGTGGGACCTGCAGAACTTGTAAAGGTTTCAGGAGATCTTTGCGCAGTTATCCAGTCTGTGCACACAGTATATTATTGGATGCAATTAGCAGCATCACGGCTCTCATAACTGCATGACCTTGAGGAAACATTTTATGTGGAGGCTCATCTTTCTGAGCTCTCTGAATCTCGTTCATAAATCAAACGATGGAATAAAATAATTTAAATAACAGTGTCTATAAAAATACATTTGCTTGACTGGAGTTGCAACATTTGCAACAACTATAGTTCTCTATTACCCACATCCTAATTCTTTTAAATTATGAAGAGTATAAAGTTGGATTAGAAGAAAAGACCTTCAGTTGCATTTCTGTTTCTTTAAAAGTCTGGAATATTAGTATGGGTCTAAAAGAAAACTGCGTCTTCAGTCCACTGGAGTTTGTTCTTCCATCTTCAGCTTTTTCCTGGGTTTGCTTGCACACAATTTTAAGGTAGTTCGTTCCAAGCATCTTGGAGAAGGTGCCACCGTTCTTCTATGGATGAACCCCAGACTGACTTGAAGATGGTGAGATCAGATCTCTGCGTGGGCCATACCATCTGTTGTGGGACTCCTTGTTCATACAAAAATTTCACTGGATTATAACAATATTTGCAAAAGAAAGGGGGAAAAAAACACTGGCACACTAAAACAAAACATGAATAACTGTCTTAAAACGAATGTTTTTATGTCACATCTAATGTGAATAAGATGTTGCACAGTTCTTGTATGTTTCAAGGTTTCAGAAAATTTCTGGAAAGGTTCCGGTAGCTGTCGAGTAATTTCGTTCATTCATACTGCCAAAGCTTTCACAACGTGACATCTATTGTGCACGCCGAGAAGCCCAGCTCTTTCATGTTTGACATTTGCCAACATTTCTGGCATTCTGGATCTGATTTGCATTTCCACAGAAGGCTGTCTGGTAATTTGACTGCATTTTTTCTGAATCAAAGCCCAGTGCTTCATTCTGATGGCATTCACTCCTCTGATTTTGGATAGTTTAATGAGCACTAAAACCTTGTTAACATATTAATTTATTTAAAATGAATGAGATTTGTCTAATTTAAATATGGTAATTATATTCTGTTCACCATTATGTCCTTAAACAGGCACTTTTGCACAGAGAAAGGCATTATCTATATGAACTTGAATCCATTAGCAAGCAAAAAACGCTCAAAAGTATTCACCTCTTCCTCGCCATTCTCCAGAGGAGGTTTAGGCAACCTGTCTGACACCAAAACTTAGAGAGCTAAATCTACACTGACACACATTTCCTTGGCAGATGTGTTACAAACACTTGAGAAAGCAGCAGAATAGCCTACCATCAATAGCCCTGCACTGACAAGACTCTTCCTTGCAGGAAAGTCCCTATCCTTCTCAGATTTCAGAACAATCTTGGGAGCTGACCAAAAATGCATCATGTTGCCAAATGCTCAAGTAAGAAACATCCAGGCCTTCCTATAGAGTGCATTTCTGCCGCCCACTTTTTCGTGAAGTATTTTTCCAATTCACTTTTCCCATTGAGATTTGGTTAAAGAGTTATAAGCTGTGGATCAAACCAAACAGCTACGAGAAGAATCACAACATTTCAAACTTTGATTTGAAGCAAAAAATATTAAGAAAATCTGACAAAAAGACAAAGATATAAGACTATGTAATTAACATCTTTAATCATGGAAAGAAACTACAATCCCATGAAGCACAGTGAATGACATATTCCATTTAAAAATCAATGGAGAAATATAAAAAGAAATCCATTTAAAGTTGTCGATTGTATATATAGAAACAGTATATTTTAAGTTAATCTCAAAATATGCATATATATATATATATATATATATATATATATATATATATATATATATACAAGGAAGAGTCTTGTCAGTTTCCTGCAAGGAAGAGTCTTGTCAGTAAATATATATATATATATATATATATATATATATATACACACACATAAGGGTTTTGAGAGAATAGCGAGACTGAATTGATTACATCATTCACAGTGCTTCATGGGAGTGGGCGGAGCTAAATATCTCATTTGGCACAATTTGCTTGTTATGACTCTCTGATCGGTGGAATTTTCTTTACAGCATCATGGGTGATGTAGTTTTTCACCAGGGATTCCATTATTAAACATGATTACTTTAAACATAAGTTGAAATAATGCGAACTGACAGCTTCAACAAAAGCATATTCCTTCAATTAACAACCCACAGTAGGTCTGTCTTTAAAGGGTTATAAGATATTATTACAAATCAATTTCCCTATGGAGAAAATGAATGGCATTTTTACTTGCAGAACTGTTGCACTCTATATCCCGACTTCACCAAGCCATTGGTAATTGTGACCTGATATATTAACATGTTTATCAAGTGTTCTGAAACCATAATGTAGTTTTAGCCTAATAACAAGACAAACAGAGGTACTAATTTTAAATTTTAATGAAATACACAACAGTCTGGTGCAGTATATAAATGAATGGACATACTGTGGCCATCCCTCTCCTGTGGACACAGTGAAGAGCGTCAGAAGAGCCCAGAGGACATTATCATAGTGGAACTCATGTCTCCTCCACTCCCGCTTCTTCACCTCCTTCCTGTCCCTCCCGTAGTCAATGTAGTAGCCTCTACACAACACAAAAACAATTCAAACCATGGCAGATAAACAAAACATCAATGAAAATATACTAATCACTGCACAGTTTTACTAGGATTCCTGAACTTTTGAAATGCAATAGTTTGATCTACTGCGTAGAAATATTCTAAAGCAAACCTCCCCAGTCAAGAAAGACAATTTAATAGAAAGAAATAAAATAAAAATACAGAATAACCACTGGTATCACTCTATCTTCATCCTCTTGCTACTGTAGTGTGACTGATTTTGGAGATTCATCTGTTTAGATCTATCAGGCTAAATGGGAATTAAGTGTAAGTGTTGTACTCTCAATCCCACACAGAGGTGGGCAGAGTATCCAAAAACTACTAAAATAAAAAGTACTTATAGAAATATTTACTCAAATAAAAGTACTAAGCTTAATAGCTACTTGAATAAAAGTAAAAAAATATCCAATGAAAGAAATATTTATAATGTTTTAAAATATATAATTATAATAATATTCATAATATTTATAATGTTTGAATATTCAAAGCAATACACATGATTCACATGAACAAAACTTGAACTGCAATGATGATAAGAAAATGTCTTATTACGGAATTCACTTATGAGTAAAAAGGCATGATTAATTGCAAATTTAAATAACGAATTCCACTAAATTAACAAGTTCAGTTGACAGCCTTGAAACATTCCCTAAGAATGTCTGTGCATGGCAGTAATTGTAAGAAAATGAGTGAAAATAGTAAATGCAAACATGAAAAAAATGGTAAAAGTAATCATCCTAATAGTTAAGTAAGAGAAAAAGGCATTCAAAAAACTACTCAAGTAGCGAGTTACTAGTTACTTTAGATCATATATCATACAATAACATGCTATTATTTAGACAGATCATATTTAATTGATTTAAATGAATGTATTATTAGCATAATTAGATATCTTTGCAACAAACACAGAAGATACAAGCATTAATTCTTGCATTTCATCTGTTGCTTCAAAATCATTGCATGTCCTTTGATTTGTATGATAATGTATACAGCTACATTTGGATTATTAGACATTGGCCCATAATTGTGGCATCGCTCTTGCCCCAGAAAAAAATCAGCATGCATTGAAAAAACTAAGCATTTCTGAACATATATTGCATTAATATAAAGTAATGAGTGCAACATAGTAAAAGTGTAACATTTTTTATTAGAAATGTACTCGAGTTAAAGTAAAAATGCCCACCTTTAAATCTACTCTTAAAAGTACAAATATATCAAAAATCTACTTAAGTAAATGTAACGGGGTAAATGTAATTTTTTACTACACACCTCTGATCCCACACTCACATGTACAGTATATATAAAGCACACAGTTGCACTTACTGGCATTCTTTTTGCGTGCCCATTGATCCGTCCGTACAGTAGAAGAACTTTCCCTTGAAGAGTTGCACTGCAATCACAGCAAAGATGAACATGAAGAGCTTGTAGACGATGAGGATGTTGAAGACGTTCTTCAGGGATGTGACCACGCAATCAAACACAGCCTGCAGGACAAAAGAAATAATCATCATATCACATATCCCTGTAAAAAACAGGTCTTCAACCAGCAATGCAAATGAGATGAGTTTCATATGCAACATATTGCTGTTTACAGAATAATGCATTCCAGTACAGTATACAATTAACCTCACAATTTCACCTGAAGCCTTACATTTATTTGTAGTCAGTATAAATTGTTTCATGATGAACATGATGTACACACCATTGCATTGGCTGCACTTTTATTTGCAAGTGATCAAATGAAATGTTTGTGTTTTTTTTTTTTTCTTCAGGCAGTGCAGTCATTTTCTGGCATGCTGGTTGCTATAGTAATGATATCAAGTCAATCCCATCTGACTTTGCTCTATAATGACTGGAAACTAAAAGCTGACAGAAAAAAAAAAATGTTTTTTTCTTTCTTTTTTCATACAATCTTATGCTTCACTAACAGTTAGGTTTATGGGTTGAATTGGGGTCAATATTCATGCTTACATTTTCATGCAAAAATTTTATGTTTTCATACAAATCAGATTCATACAAAATGACTGCCTTGTAAAACAGTTATGTTTTCTCATGAGATGGGGTTGAAACTGAAGTGCACTAGGCTGGTAACTTCACATTTCTTTGTCATCTCTGTCCCCAAAGATCTCTCATGATCTCCCATCTCTAATTCAATTATGGTTTAGTTAAATGGTCTGGTGATAATTCTCATAATTCTGGCTCTGTATATGACTGCACATTGATATAAAATGAAAAATGTCAAATACTGCAAGTTATATTTGGCCTACTTTAATTATTCACAGAGGGATTACTCATATTTGGACAGCAGGGTGTCCTAATTAATTAATTCATTCATTAAATTGTGTGTGTTTTTGTGAGACTGTTTCAAAGGAATATTCTTGGAATAAGATATTTCTTGACTAGAGTTTCTGTGTTTGAAATACGTAACATTACACATACAGTATAAGGTACAATAGTTTATCGCCACAGCAAAAGTAGATGGCAAAATTAAAAACACTTTAAAAATAATTACAGAATAGCATTTTTTTTAAAATATTAAATGTGATTTAGCACAGGGGGAACCCAAGGCCTAATTTTTAAGACTCAAAAAAAAAAAAAAAAAATAAAGAAAAAAAATAAAAGATGCATTAGTACATTTTTAAACCCGTTACTCAATGACTGTGTAAATATAAGTGAGCAGAGAGTTGGATTGTCCATTCTGGTTCTGTTTTTGGTCATGAATGTAAAGTATATAAAGTGTGAAAGAGCAGATACCTTGAGCTTTGGAAGTCTTTTGATGGTCTTGAGGGGACGGAGAACTCTGAGAACCCGTAAGGACTTAATAGTCTTAATGTCTCGGCCTTTATTGTTTCTGTAAATAACATATTATATTTAGAAAATGCATATTTTGGGGGAAAAAACAACAACACCCACACAGCTGTCAATAACTTCACATGACTAGCTGAATACTGCTCACTTTGTCTTGTTAACCCTCAAATTAATGAATCCTTTCATACTTTATCATGTAGTAATCTTTGCTTGCTGTGAATTGCATACTTAAGTTTATTTGGCAACTGAACATTTTTCATGATTCTGCATATTTGCTGCTAGATGTCAGTATAAACTGACTGACATATCAGCAACATATCATAAATAAAAACCTAAGTACTACAGCATAGAATTTTCTAAATCTTAAATGCAGTTTAGTGCTGGAAGAACCCAAGGCCTAACTTTTCAGACTCACAAAAAAAAAAAAAAAAAAAAAAAAAAAAAAAAAAAAGACTCATAATGTCATTTACATGCATTAAAGGACTTTTTCATGCATTAAAGTAAATTTTTACTGTATTTTTAAACCTGTTATTTAATGACTATGCAATGAAAGATATATTTATAATGTCTGAATATTCAAAGCAATTCACATGATTCACATGAACAAAACATGAAGTGGCTCTTCAAGCTTGAACTGCACCAATGGTAGGAAAAGTTCTTATTATGGTACTTATGAGTAAAATGGCATGATTAATTGCATATTTAAATAATGAATCACACTATAAATGTTAAATTGACAGCCACCTAATGCGTACCCTAAGAATGTCTATGCATGGGTGAACTAGTGAGAAAATGAGTGAACATTTTATGTTAGTAAATGCAAACATGGATCAGACATTACAATATTAACACACATAAATAAATGATGAACTGAATTCATATTAAAATGGACAGACAATGTGACAAATGAGAAGCATCTGCTGTTACCCCATTAAATTCCTGGCAGCCACAGAGACACAATCCAAACAACAGAGAAGCATTAAAAGAGAAAGAACACATGAACATTTCAAGTGTGTGTAAAACCATTAAATAATGAACCAGAGCAGATTTATGAACGTCTGGAATATCCTTTTATAGAAACACTTCCTTAAATAACAACATAAACATGCTTAAGATAACAAAAATGACCCATTACATTCTGATCAATTTTTGAGCAATATCTTATCTGGTAATAAGCATTTCTGTACACGTCTAATGCTAGACAGCTTTCAGATCACGGTAATAAGACTTGGACTGCATGATTTTAGGGCTTCTCTCAAGGGTTTCCCAAATAGACTATTAAATTTAGGACACCATCATTTTTAATAACCGAAGCTATTTTAATGAATGTTTAAGATCATATTTAAATATTCTTCCAAACCACACTATATATTCTAACTCTATATGTGCGACTTCCATCTCAGTTTTAGAATATATTAGCAAGCATCAAGCATTCAAGAGCATAACTTATATAACTTAAATGAGGGGTGTCCAAAGTCCAGCCCACGGGCCCATAGCCTGCTCTGAATCAGCCCGCAAGATGCTTTAAAAATAGCACAGGATTTGGCCTGCTATTAAGAAAGCAAATGAGATTCATAGACTGTACTTTATGTGTCGATATCACGTATAGCCAAATCTCATAACACACCACCTCCACTAGTGCAGTCGCCACCGGCTTCTTCTTCTTCTTCACCGATGAAGCGGCGTACAAAAAGAAAATAGAGTTTCTTTGGCTTGTCAAACATGTTCTATACACTTTCTGCATATCAGTGGGTATTAAATGATGACCTGTCATATCTGTTTAGCCTGAATACTCAACATAATTTAGTAAGTGTGATTCTCTGGACTCTAACCAACATGCAGGACAGTCATTACTTACTTTTCTCAGTCTATTACCATCAACAGGAGCCATTTGAATGATTCGAGTGATGGGTTTTTAGTGTAATAAGGGATCAGATTTTGAACTTGTAGCTGTATATTCAAGTGATCGCTATGTAAATATTCTACATCCCTAATCCTACCCAATACCTAAACTTAACAACTAACTTACTAACTATTAATAATCAGCAAATTAGGAAGTTTTTGAGGGAAAAGTCGTAGTTAATAGTGAATAAGTGTTCCCTATTCTAAAGTGTTACCGTAAGTTGTATAAATGTAAGATATAGCTACAGTAAAAAGGAGGATAGTGACCCAACTCTCAAACTGTGGATTGTTAAAGCACAGCATGAAGGTAAGTGCATTATCATCATTGTTGTTTATCAAAAAGTTTGCTTGTTGCACTAATCATGTTGCTTATTGCGATCACTTAAACTTTTTTTTTTTTTTTTTGTCTGCACTTCAATTGGCTTGTTTGGTTGTTGACTGCCATTTTCAAATATTTTAAATACTTTAATTTTCTACCTGTTTGGGTAGAAACATTTTTTTTTGTTTTTTGTCATATTTGCTAAATGTCTTTTACTGTATTTGCCATGTTTTGATCTGTTTTCCTGTTGCACTGTTCTCCTGTCTGGGAAACTGATTGAGATTTTTAATTTTATTTTGTCACTCTTTAGTTTTATGGAGGTAAAAATGCTCCTTATCAACCTTGTTTGACATGGCAATAAAATTATCTCACATTATTTTGGCAGTGAATGTTTTGTGTGGGTTTTGGGGAGCTTTTGGGCTGGAAAACATCAGCCCAATCTGGCAACACTTACTGACGGTCATCAATGACTAGAGTGGCCTAATCTGGGCAGAATATTTGCAGAAATACAATTACATCCTGCTTCCTTCCAATTCCTAAATTTCCTATATAGCAACTACCTCTATTTCCTATGGTCGACTTCTAGCCAGGAAAATAATGGTTCGGTTATCCACTGAGACCTGAGAATAAAACTACTAATTAACCATATTCAATGCACAATTAATATCCAATTACAGAAGTTCACCTACTTACCTATATCTGTTAAATTACCAACTGTTCAACCCTTATTTTCTAACTCTACACCCTCCCCCATTGAACACCTATACAATACAGATATCACCGGATCGACATGCTGTATGCATTACTCTGAGGGGTAGCATATTATACAGAACATACTCATAGATGTAGATTTAGGGAAGGGAATGAAAAGTCACTTTTCATACTGCATTACAGACAGATTTACAACTCCTTCACTTGCTTTTGTTCTGATCCATGCTTTTATCTAGTTATTTGGTATGTTTCTGTATCATTTAGTTGGGTTCAAGCAGTCTTGTATTTTGCACACACTGTGGAGTTTATACAAAGCCAAATCCAGTGCACAATGGATCATCAAAGGTCAGACTTCATTTTCATTTATGCATGTGGCAAAACTCTTCCACACCAAATCTACTTTTACATTGCATTCAAAGGATACACTTTTTAAGTTCATGCATTTTCTGGGAATCGAAACCATGACCTTGACGTTGCTGTTTGAGCTACAGGAATGGGTTGTTTATGTCGTAATTGGCCATTATATGCTTCTTTACTGTTAGTTTATGTTGTTGTAATAAATGGTTCATTCAAATTGGATTCATAATATTACATTGTTAATAATTGTTCATATTTATATACAAATATATATACACATTGTAGACACATTTGATCAACAGGTCACAGTAAATTAGATTATACAGTAAAGTTATCAACCCAGGCTCACTGGAAAAACATATCTGCTGCAACATTTCTGCAAAAATATAGATATTATGTTGCTTCTTGCATGTTTCACAACACTTTCAAAGTGAGTGGTGTTTAAAAAAAAGTGTTTAGTTTTTTATGAAACATATTAACATATTACGGGCAGTTCGGAAATGAAATGTCTGGTGAGTGATGCTAAGAGGTTGTACCTGAGCTCTCTATATTGCAAGTGCAATGCTGTACCAGGTGAGTGACTGAGCAAGTTTACTACATCAGAAAAGTCAAACGTACAGTATGTGATGCAAATGTCAAATTTAAAGAACAAAAGTTGTTGATGTTTTATAGCGTCAACAGTTCCTATGCAACTGGAAACTGCGGTGAATCATAATCATAGGTAGTTTTTTTGAAGTTTTGCAAATAGACACGTTTTTACAATGAGCCTGTGTTGGAAGCTATCCAAGGTCTAAAGCTGTCAGATGTCTCTAAAAAGTCCAGATAAATCTGACTTTATGTAAACAACTTGGCTCAGTCACAAGGAAGATGGATCTAATTTGAAATACTTACGTCAGTGCAAAGGCAATTAGAGCTCCAACCACCACGATAAAGTCTAGAATGTTCCACAAGTCACGGAAATACGATCCATCGTGAAGAATGAGGCCCTGGTCGATCATCTGCATAAAATGGCATAACATAGTATTATACAGAATATGGTAAATATATAATTTTCTCTATTTCATACCGATATCAATATCAAATCAATATCACATATCAAATTCTATATATGTCTACCTACAGTATATACTTTACAATTTACATTAAAATTGACACAAAAGGCATCCAGGTAGGCACATGCTTCCTATGCCCACAGCCAGTTATGATTGGTCGATAGAGATGCTCAAATCTAATTGGCTAAAAGAGTATGACAGACACACAAATTAAGCAAGACCTGCCATGAAAGTCTCAAATTACACACACACAAATACAAGGCAATTCACACGTGATGATTTGCTAATGCAGATTCAACAAAGAGTTTGTAAATTTAAAACATGCAAAACTTTGTGTGCATGCTTGTATATGTGTTTTGCATTTGTGAAATTAATTTTGTGAATGTCAATTTGGTTATGAATTGTTGTTTGCAAATATATTATCTTTCCTTTTATGCATTTATGAATCTTGTTTTGTAAATATGTTTATTTTGAGACTATTCTGGGTCCATATTAGATTATGTAAACAGTAAAAAGTAGTTTGCTGACATCTTTGGAGGGCAGGGTTTTGGATTCATGTTGTGAGGTTAGTAAAAAAAAAAAAAAAAAAAAAAAAAAAAATCCTTATACCACCTTTAATATAACAGAAATTTAAATAACATTTGAAGTAGCAAAGCAGTTACCTTTATAATCATTTCAAATGTGAAAACTCCAGTGAAAACATAATCAAAGTATCGAAGAACCTGCAGACAGAGTAAACAAGCCTGTCACAATGTTGTTTTAAAGTCAAAATAATATCTACATCAGTCAAGTGACCCTTAAGTATACAATATGTTGAAATATAATGGTTTACTTTATTCCTCTCTGAATTGGTGCACACAGGGTCTTCAGCAGCCAGTGCAATGCTGCTGGCCACAATCACCAGGAGAATGGTCATTTCGAAGTAGCGCAGGGTCACCACATAGTGGCAGATCCTCCTGATACTGCAGTTACACAAAGAACATGATTTTAGATGTTAGATTTGCCCTGTTTTGTCATGCATGGTATACTGTACAACAGCTAAAGGTGTAGGATCATGCAAAAATGGCAACTTACGGATTTTTGCTTTTGAAAATGAACATGCTGTCTGGTGTGTCGGGTTTGGGGGCAGTCGACTGTTCACATCCATTCTCAACATCATCATCATCATCATCATCATCGTCATTGCCATCATCAACTTTGTCTGAGTGAGAGGCCTCCACGTCCTTGAAACTGACTGTGACGAGTCAAATCAAGAGAACAAAACAAATATTTCAGCATTTTATTTGTAGCAAGGTTTACATCATAAAACAACAACAACAACAACAACAAAAACATTAGTTTGTCGGCAAAATGAGTAGTGAATTTAGATATGACTAACTGAAATCTGCATAATAATGTTGTGAAAGTTTTCATTCACTCAGGTGATTGTCAGACGTACACTTTTTTACAGTGTCCTTGTTACACGTTACATAGACTTACTGTAGTAATAACAGTAAATTATGTATAATAAATGACACGCAACTAACCCTAAACCAAACCCTAATTCTAATTATAACCCTATAGTAAGAACATGCTGTTAATAATATTACTCAGTACTTAAATATATAATTACACTGTAACAAGAAAACCTTAAAATTAAATGTAATGCATTTTTTTTTAAGAAGTCAACTGTTCTTAAACTTTTTTTCTTTTTGTTGTTCCCACTATTAGAAAATAATGCACCATACAGTACACGGTATCTTAAGGTTATTTCTGTAATTATGCATATTTTTCTGTTATTACTGTAGTTAGTACATATAACGTGTAACAAGGACACTGTAAAATAAAGTGTCACCGAAATATCCTCTAAGTTTAGCCATGTTATAATCAATAATTTCAGTAAATATTACTCAGACTAAAATGGCATTTAATTTTTGTTGACAAAATCTATATTATGGTTGACAAGAAGTTCAAAATCAAATTTTTTTTTTTAAATAAATAAATTTAAACATGCATCAACATTTTACAAAAACAAGTGAAAACTGTCCTTGTGAAAATAACATTACAAGAAATACAAAATTGTTATGCAATGCTGTGAATTCTTTATGCTTTAGTTATTCATTGTCTGTTTTAGACATGCTTTTGTTACAGAAACATTTATTTTGGAAGCTTTGTTTTTTCAGTAAAAATGTTTTGTAATTTTCAGGTTAACTGAGGTAATTTGAAAATTTAAAGAGTGTGCAATTTTGGGGTTTAGTTTGGTTTCTGTCTTAAAAATTGACAGTACCAGTTG
The DNA here is from genome assembly GCA_039654775.1 of Spinibarbus caldwelli. Classification (NCBI taxonomy): domain Eukaryota; kingdom Metazoa; phylum Chordata; class Actinopteri; order Cypriniformes; family Cyprinidae; genus Spinibarbus; species Spinibarbus caldwelli. The sequence continues at coordinate 2,169,176 of CM077235.1, read as the reverse complement.
GTTTGGATCATGATAAATCATCTCAGGTACAGAAAGACTTTGAGCAATCAAATTAAAGCCTGTGCAAATCTCTAATTGTAGGAAACCTAGAGATTTAACCCCTATCATCTCTGTGTTCAAATATGCCTACTTCACTACCGTGAAAACCAGTGCATGAAATGAGAAGTATGAAAAAAAAAAAACAGATGATCTAATACTTCCTCTGAGATTCTGAAATTTACTATCTGCCTCGGAGAAGTTGTGAATGACAAGGAAGCGACACCACTGATGGTGTAGGACACATGAAAATGCCAACAAGACCGTAGTATGTCTGGATTGTATTCATACTGCATGCATGCATACTTTATAGAATGTACTTTCTTAACAGTCACAAAGTACTTACTTTTACTTTTACTTTTAGTCATTTAGCAGACGCTTTTATCCAAAGCGACTTACAAATGAGGACAACAGAAACAATCAATTGTAGAATTAAAAGTAAGTCCTTCATCAAATGTAACGATTTTGCATGCTGCAACAAGATTTCAGTCGCTTTGGCTCTGAAACTGTGAATGGAGTGTGATTGCCAGAGTAAATATATCAGACTGCAAAAAGCTGGCAAGCATGTTGCAGGTCTCAAAGTACATATGTTTGGGTATTCATTGAACATGCATTGACCTGAATTGTCAGTGCTCTATATGTTTCTGTCTGACATGTTGTGTAATTAGACTTACTGTTGCTAGGCGCTCTCTCTCACATATCTTTTCAAATGAAATTCACTCAGTTGATATGATTTGCAAAAGCTTTGTCTCCTAGGTTTTGACCACGATTACCTGTGATTGTGTGCATATGAGATGCAGTTGGGTTTTTGCATATATTACAGGCTGGAAGCCATAAACCTGAGCCCATTGAGTGTCACTTTTTTATCTTTTGTTGGGTTTGGGGGGCTAAATGGCTTCTACTGTAGATTTTCGCAGCGTGAACGCTAACCTACATTTCACCCAAGACCCAGCACGAAGCCCACTGAAGCAATAGAACAGAATACTCTAAAGGCGAACTGCTCTTTACTTTCTGAGACAGCTGAAGAAGCTTAGATTGCCACAGGCATTGATGACCCAGTTCTGTGTCTCTATTAATGAATGTGTCCTCACTTTAGCAAATTATCCGCTCTGCAAACAGAATCAATGGCTGCTGTCCACCCCTCCTTCAGGACTCAGCCATCAGCAGCTGAACTACTTCACTACAAATCAACACTCTTGCACTTTGTCCATCTTCCTCTGAAAAACTGCTATGCAAACCAAACCAACTGCTTATTTCAGTTATTCAATTTCTAACCCATACTTCATTCCATGCACAGTATGTAATACATATCGAGTTATAAAAATGGGTTTCACAGGTCTTTTCAGGTAAAATTACCAGTGAAAACAATGCTAAATGCAAAAAGGCGCTTACTTTTTGGAGAGTGGCATGTCCTGTGGCTTGGCATACTTTTACATATAATGCCTTTAATTTTGCTACTTGTATAATCATTAAATATTTGTAATTTAAAAAATGCATTTGTCAACACAGGGCAAGATTTAAAAGTAACTAATCATGGCAAAGGGTGAAAAACTAAGTAAGGATACTTTTCTTTACCATTTATTGATACAATTTTAGGACAGTTTTGGTTTGGTACTACCCTCCAAAGAAACTAAAAGAACTTCAAAGAAATTGGTATGATAAAATGGTAAATACTTTAGCAGACCAATCCAGAGAAAACATACTCTGCACAGTAAAGAACCAATTAAACAAGAAGAAGATGAGTGATGGGCAGATGGATGGATGGATGGATGGATGGATGGATGGATGGATAGATTGACAGATGGATGAATTGATGGATGGATGGATGGATGGATGGATGGACAGATGGATGCATTGATGGATGGATGGATAGATGGATGGAAGCAGTGGACAGTTGGATGGATGGATGGATGGAAGGAGGAATGGATGGAAATGGACGGACGGATGGATGGACGGATGGATGTACTGATAGATAGATGGATAAATGGATGGAAGAAATGGACAAACGGATGGATGGACAAATGGATGGGTGCACTGATGGATGGATGGACAGTTGGACGGACAGATGGATGCATTGACGGATGAATGGACAGATGGACGGACAAATGGATGCATTGATGGATGAACAAGGGGATGGATGGACAGATGGATGCATTGATGGATGGATGGATGGATGGATTGACAGATAGATGCATTGATGGATGGACGGATGGATGCATTGATGGATGGATGGATTGACAGATGGATGCATTGATGGATGGATGCATTGACAGATGGAAGCACTGATGGATTGACCGATGGATGCAGTGATGGATGGACGGATCAATTACCAGTCATTGGTGCCATTTCCAACAAAGGCTGGGTTGACGTCTCTCGTTTAATGCTGGTTTCTGTCATACACTCATCCTGGTTTAGATAGCTGCCATTGTTCTCAATGTCTGAGACTTCCCCTGTCATGTATTTGGATTCTGATGTAAACTCTTCTTTGTGCCTCAGGAATGGAGTTTCCTGGTTTTCTGCTTGATCATCCATTCCAGTACAGACAGTCTGAAGCTCCTGAAGGCCAGATGCTTGGGAAATCCCAGTCACATCACCCACAAACTCCCTAAAATATAAACGTACAGGTGTGAATGCTTGATCTTATAAAATAAGGAAAACATGTTTCATAACTTCGCTGTGTGTTGTGCCTAGCAAAACAACTTAAACAAATGGAAAATCAAGCTCAGTTTCATTCAACCATAAGTAAACACTTAATTTCACCTTTAGACATTCTTTTGACTATAAATAAGATTACAAGTACACGTCAACTTATTCTACTATCCCCAACCCTAACCTACCAGTCTACTAATACTCTAATCTAATACTCCAATTACTAGTGCGGGGTAGATCGCTTACAAATGGTAATTACAAATTACATGGCAAAAACTGTAGTAACAGTAACATAATCCATTACATTACACATGTTAGGTACTATAATTTGACTACTAGGATTAGGGTTTGGTTTAGGGTTACTTGCATGTAATTATGCATAACTACAATAGTAAATACATGTAACGTGTAACAATGACACCTTGAAATAAAGTGTTACCATTTATTGCTATTGTGTGAACAATATGTAATCATGTAATCAATAAAAAAATAACAATCAATAAGAAAAATAACCGTAGTCTGATTAGTATTTTACTAATCTGATTAGTATTTTAAAATGTAATACAATCAAGTTACAAGTACTTCATTTTTGCAATATGATTACGTAATCCAGATTACATGTAATCAGTTACGACCCAGCACTACTAATTACTGGTAGTTGACATGTAGTTTCAAAGTTACTCAACATAATGACTAAAGGGACCATCAAATAAAGTGTTACCAACTAGGATTGTACCAGGATTGTAACATTTGTCAAAGATAGTAGGCACTTCACCAAATCACAACAGTAACAGAATGCCAACATTGAACATAAACTAGCAACTTAACTGCGTAACTCACTAAAAGAAATTAAGCCATGATCGTGTTCTTACCTTTGGCAATCCTCCCGATTCTCAGTTTGCTTGCCAGACGTGATTATTTCTGTTTCGTACATGTGCATCAAGTTTTTAGACTGCGTTTCCTCCGTTTTATCCTCACCTTCTTCAGCCTGTTTCTCGCTGCACCCAAATTGCTGGTGATTCTCTGCATTTCTAGCCTCTGTTCTGGACTCTCGATGTCTGTGGCGTTTGTGTCGCCCACCCTCTGCCACCCCAGCAGCGGCAGCAGCCCGAAACTTCCTTGCCACGCGATGCCTCCTCTCTGTATTTGAATGATGGTTGTTAGCACTCGGCCTCTCCTCAACTCCTGATCCGGTCAGGGGCAAGGGCTCAGATTCTGGAGGTTCAGGGAGAGGAATGGTGATAGACATGGGCGGCTCTGGCAGGGGCATCCCCACAGACATGGGTGATTCTGGTAAGTATAAAGGGCTTGTCTCTGGGGATATGCAGCTCTGTTGGTGATGATCACTCACTGGAGTGTCCAACTGGTCCTCTGCGGGACTGCCAAACAGCACCTCACGACTGGCCATCTGTCGACGTTTCCGCAGCTGGTTCGCCCGTTGTTCCCATACGGACATGTTTATCTTTTTGCGTCTTTCACGGCGGCCAGCAAAAGCATTGACGGGCTGCTCTTCTGCTTGTTGCCCAGCGGCTTCTTCCTCTGCCTCTGCAGGAGTCGGTCGTCCTCGATGGATGGCACGCTTTCTGTACAAGTATGGTCTCCGTCTTCGTCTGCAGAGACGTGATACGTCTCAGTCACAAGAGGTATATCATTTGCAGCATGCAAATTTCACAATTCACGAGGGTGTGTGATAAAAACCAGGAAATTAGAATAAAAACAATGGCTATCGATTCAGGCTAAATAAAACGGAATTCGAGAGAAAAACCAGGGGGAAATTCTTGAATAATAAAAGTAAACAAACAAAATAAAATCAGAGAAATAGAGTGCACAAAGGATGTCAGCAGGTTAAGTGTTAATGAGATGGACAGTGCAATGTTAATGGCAGACATGACAGATAAAAAGATACGTTTTACTTACAATTATGCGTATTCTTTTGTTGTCCATGAAACCAAATAAATGATTAATTGAAAATAAGCCATTAGTGTATTTGTAGATAAGACATACCAAACAATCCATATTGGTAGACTGCACACAAGTCAACTCATAAGGTTGGAAAAAGTTAAACTGGGGTTTCATGCCTCTGGCCCTTGAGGTCTACAGAGTTTGGCTCGAACCCTAATCGAACTCATCTAAACAAGCTAATCAAGGTCTTCGGGATTACTAGAAATTTACAGGCAGTTGAGTTGGATCAGGGTTGGAGAGAAACTGGACAGTGGATCTCAAGGGCCAGAAATGAGAAACCCTGTTTTAAACAGATATAGGGTTCTTTGGCACTTCAATACCATTAATGCCACATCACACATTTGTGTGAAATGTAATAGATGTTTTAGATAGAGATTTTTGTCCACTGTTTTTGGTAATGTAGTTTGATATTGCTATGTCTATTGATTCATTTGTTGGTCCATTATCATGTGCCAGTTCTTTCGTACCATTGTCTCTTACCCATGGCAATGCAGAACTTTTCAACTCATAATACCAACAAGCTTGGGACTGTACGAGATTGGTAACTAACTTTAAGCTGTATATGTCATTATGGAAGCAACTAATCAACTGGATGTGTTTCTTTGTTGCTCAAAACCTTTCATGTTTTTGTCTAGATGTCTCTCTGCAGAGATCAGAACATACATTTATTCTCTGAAGATAAAAGATGCACTGTTGTACTTAATCTGACAACACTGTTAAATTAACCAAACTTCTATTAACTAATATCTAATATTAACAACTCTACACAATTAGTAACAACATCTTGGTCACCTACCATTCTGCAGAGTTTAGCGCCAATCCTAATAAAACAGACCTGAACCAGTTAATAAAGGTGTTCAGGGTTATTTGAAAATTACAGGCAGGTCACTTGAAATAGGGTTGTAACTGAAGTCTGCAAGAATGTACATAGTTCACCAGGGGCTCACCTACAAATATAAGAAGGTGGTTGTGGACTTGAACATTATAAACCCTGAGGAATCTACTGTGTTTATATTTCTACCCCAAAACACACACTATCTGGTTGACTGTCAACAGTATAAACTTATGCACATAAAATATTACAAGACACCTGACCACACTGGCATCTTAGACTTGTTTTGGAACACCAAATACTTCAAGAACAGAGATTAATTCCAGGTGGTCCAACTGGGCAATTCCACTTGTTACAGAGACCAATCCAATGTAGTACAGCAGGGGTGGGAAAATCTGGCTCTCAAGTCCGCTATCCTGCAGAGTTTAGGTTTCCAGACAGGTCAAGGCAGTGTATCTGCATTTTAAAACATCACATGTTCCAGAACACTGAAGATCTGAACCATAAATAAATAGTTCAATGGTTTTGTGACCCTTTTCACCTTTGCAACAATTAGGGAGACTTTTGATGCCAAGCTGTGATGCCATTGTGCATGCCAAATGCCATTATGAAGCCAAAGCAATTATATTTTGATGACCAGCAATGAAACCTGAACTGTTCTCTGTTTATCACAATTTCTAGCATTATTTGATCTTACATTGATTTATGCCCTTTTGATATCATCTTGGATATGTTTGCTACTTATTTTTATTGTGTTTCAGATCTTGACTGGAAACAGGAAACTGGAAAATGTTTGAGGTCACAAGGAGCAATCTTCAACTATTACAATTGGTTACTTGAACAAAGTTGCCCCACTGGGTCTATTCCTTGCCGAGGCTGTATGAATCAAACAAAACTGATATATTAAGACAAACTGATCTAACTGGATATTACTACAACAGATTTACAGGTTCTCTAGTCTGAATGAAGTGGACCAAACTAATTCCAAACAAACATTTCAGAGAAAGAATCTAAGATGACATTAATCATGTCACATATTTCCAGGAACATTCTGCACACAAATTGACCACTACAATGACCAATATGAATTGGCCCAGAATAATAAACTCAGCTCAGGTTTGATCATTGGAAATTTGATGTTTCACATCCCACCAGGAGCCAGTCATGTTGCAACTGAGGTACTTAAGGTTACTCTAAGTACTATCAGGTTATATCCCATCCCTTCTTTCCCATATGCTCTTACACACTGAGAGAAACAAGGGGCTTTTGGACTGGAATAAAAAAGGTTTTCATAGTTCCTGTAACTATTTAGTTATAGGAACACCTTTTGTGGGGACAAAATTAGCTCCTACTTCAGAGTAAGGTCTAACCCAACAGAACGGGAACTACCAGTGACGCATGCCATACAAAGCACCGGCACACAGCGTTTTCAAAAAGCTATGTAAACAGACTTTACATACATACTCCATGATCATGGAAAACAGCTATAGATGGACCAACACCAAAGTCCAGGCACTTCTCAGTCTTTACACTATGGAGGAAATCCAATGTGTCGTTGCTGTCAACCGGCTTGGATCACTTCAGAGTTCCTAATGCTGGTGCAAATTCAACCAGAATAATGGCCCAAGGGGAAAGTTTAGTTCTTGGGGGACCATATTTCCTATAGCTACCTGGTGCAAAAGCCCCTCTTTTTGGAGAAAATTAGGAACTTCTTTCAATGTGGGCTGCACTGGAGGAGTGGAGAAACTGGCTTAAAGGCACTAAATAACTATTTCAGCTGTTTGCTGACTTCAAAATTCTTAGGTACACTCAAGCTGCTCAAAGACCTCTGCTCAGTACTGACTCTGTGACTTTTTGTACTTTTAAATCCAAACTCCACTGTCTACTGTACTAAGCTAAAGCCTGTAATCACTCTAATATCATATTGATTTTCTTCTATAAAATAAACACACTATTCCCCCGTGGTGTAGGCACTTGAGTTTCCTTGCAGCTAAAGATAAAAAAATAAATAAATAAAATAAGTAATGAAATTCTTACGCCCTCAGTAACCAAGATTCAAAGACAAACCAAAAATGATCCAGTCTCTCCAGTTCACCAATTGAAGTGTTTTTGTGTTCTTCCCTATCAAATTTGACCAGAACCAAGACTGATCAGAAATGTGACAGACAAATGGTACATTCATATATGACACTTCTGTTCATGTGTTTGATGGGTCTGAAAAATTACATTGTAGCATAGTAGCATAATGGTTTAAAAGCATGTCTCAAGCACAAGAAGATTTGCAATAGTCAGCAATCAACACCAAATTCTTGCTAGTTACTTAGAAGGCTTACCAGCTTCTTAATACTTGACATGAAACTGAAACATTAGTTTGAAAAACAGGTTATGATAGAGCAAAAGATAAAAAACTTACTCTGAGAGGCCAAATTCTCTGGATTTATAACGCTGATTGAATAACTCTTCCTCCTCCTCTTCCTAACACAAAAAAATACTCTTCAGTATACCTACCTAAAAGCATACATTATGAATACACTATGCACTTACTGTTAATTAAGCACATGGATACTAATTTTATACAAAATGCACACAAAGTTAATGCACTGGATGCATAATTAAAGGTATGCTAATGAGAAACATACATAATATATTATTCTTTTTGGGATTATTTCTGGTACTGATTGCAAAATATTTATTTTACATGTTTATTAGACAACTGTAATGTGTTATTTTTCTCTGTCTTACCTTAGTTAGTTCCTGTGCATTGGCTAGATTGTCCACAGCAATAGCCAAGAATACATTGAGCAATGTGTCTGTTCACAGCATCGTCAAGGATTTGGGTAGATTTGAATAGAACAAACATTACAAGCTGTACTTGCTTGCATCACTGTTTTCATGTGCAACAACAAAATTAAGTCAATGTAGACCAATATATCAAGGTGTTTTCCTTCATCTGTTGTCTATTATTTTTTATTTTATTTTTTATTTAGCACATAAAAATAGTTATTGCTAAAAAGGATACAGTTCCCAAACAGGGTTAAAACAATAAAGTATATCGAGGACCACATGCCATACTGCACCCCTCCTTGAGAGCGAATCCCATTGTACATCACCTCATTCCAGTCCTCTCCAGTAAGAATCTGTGTTGAATTTGTCAAAAAGAAGCAGTTAAAACAACATAAAAGTTAAGGCTTGCGATGTCATTTCAACAAGTTTTTGTAATAATACTAAATAATATAATTAAGCTAAATTTGAGATGAATATATATAAGCTTTATGATTCATGTATAGTGACCTGTGGAGTCTTACCTGAAAGACGGTCATGATGGCAGCCGGAAATGTGTCAAAATTAGTAGGAGTGTAATCTTCAAAGATGAACCTGTGCAAGAGAAAAACTGTTTCAATGGCTTTAGTTAAAATTACATGTGTTTGTTACTTTATCCTTGTAAGCATCCATATTGTTCCAGATTGTATAAGTAACCATTTGTTATTGCTTGAAGCACAGGCACATTGCTCTGGTAAGCGAGTGGCATTTTACTTTTAGAGCTATGCAGTTTCACTAGTCAACTATTCAGCGGGTCAGAATGTACCTTATATAAATCTCTCACAATATGTCATGCAGCATCAGCGTCTTTGCTGTTTCTGGCAGGTCGAATGGTGCACTGATGAAAAGTGTGTGAGTGGAGAGAATGTCCACATAACTAAGATGATGTTGGTGGGAAACGAAAGTGTGCATTTCTCCATTGACAGAAGCATGCTGCTTGCATTGTCATGTAAGACAATGTCTTATATTTCTGCAGTGCATGCAGTGTGGCTCACGTATAATGTATTTTGTGAAAGAAATCTGGGTTTACTTTATTTTTGCTTTCCTGTAAATGTAAAAATATGTCCATTACAGCAGGTGATCTCAAAGTGTGGTCTGCAGAATAGTGTTAGGGTCTTGATCCAGTCTTTAAAAAATTATTTAATGCAGAATGTCTCTGAATTTGGTAAATCTTGAATGAATAATGAAAAGTAGGACTTAACACTTAATCAAATTACAACATGGACTAGTGTCAGTAAATATTAAACCACAAAAATACTTATTTTACCACGCTTAAAATATTAAAGATTGAAATATGAAGTCTAAATGTCATCACAACCACCTGTCAAAAACAGTTTGGTTTAATTTGAAAAAATTGTAACAGAAATATATTACTATTGTACAGTATAATGTACATTCACAACAACAACAACAACAACAACAATAATAATAATAATAATACAATTATTAAAACTTTATTTTTTAAACAAATAATCACAATTATTCTCCCATTTTAATTTTAATAGTAAACCTGTTAAACCAAACTGTTGTGCAGCACTTTGTTTGCTAGAAAATAAAAGGAACTGTTAAGTTTTCATTTGACTGCATTTAAAAGATTAAACTGTTAATGTTTTATGGCGTTTGATTACTAATGTTTTTGATAATACATTTGTATTAAAACATAAATCCAGAAAAAAATTTAAACAGACGACACAGAATTTCTCAAACAAACAAACATTTCATAGGGTTCTATTATTTAAAAAAATAATTATTAAGTTAGCAAAGTATTATTAATTTAACTGATTAAATTTGAATTTAATTTTGAATTTAAGACTGAATTTGAATCAAACCATTAAAATGGAATCCATAAAAATTTAAATAGAAAACACTGAATTTGGGGGAGAAAAAAAGTTCCAATGGTATATAGGATTGCAAATTGTAGCTTGCATATTCTTAATCACTGTTATAATTATGAAATTATGAAGGTGTCCTTGGAAATTTTTCCCTGGCTTCAAAAAGTTTGAGAATCCCTGCATTGTACAGTATACTACACAAAACTAATGTCACACAGTTACACTGAAACAAGTGTTTGGAAAGAGGAATGTTCTTCACCATGCACTGAATAAGGTCAACTGAAGTTATGTAATCGACTAGTTAACACACACGGCATCATGTAGTAACCCGTGGTGCGTGCGTGCGTGCGTGCGTGCGTGCGTGCGCGTGTGTGTGTGTGTGTGAAGATTGTGAGGCATTAGAGTAGGTAGTTTGGTCTCGAAACTTCGTTTAAATTCAGTTTTTTTTTTCCTTCAAAGTCTTTTGAACTGTATATTTTAATGAATTGTTGTAACATTGTGTTTCACATTTAAGTACAGTATATCTTTATATGTTTGTCTGTGAGAATGAGTGTGAGATCACGTTCTCACCTTCCACCAAACAGCTGCATGCCAAGTAAAGCGAAGACTACGATAAACAGGAAGAGGAGGAAGAGCAAACTGATGATTGACTTCATGGAGCTCATGAGGGAAACCACCAAGTTCCGTAAGGATGTCCAGTACCTGATCAAACATACAAAATATCACGTTTATTTACATTGTCATTATTTGTACATACAGTACAATACTGTTAAAGTGCCTGATTGTTTGATCACAATTACATTTGAAAATGAATTTAATGCCAACCGGCCATATAATAAGGAATTGTCCTATATTTAAGAGAATAAATTTACATTAAAATGAATTCATCTTATATTTCAGCATTTTAAAGACACATTTCATGACATTTGTGTCTGAGTATGCAGTCTTACTTAAAAATAAAACAATTTCAGTAAAATAAATCAATTATGAATGCATTTTTTAAACACCCTCTGTTGATGAATCAAGTTAAAAAAATAATGTGAATTTTTTTTTTCAAACTGACAAACAGACATATTTAAAATTGTTTATTAAATACGTGTTTGAAACTGTAGTTAAAATGTAACAATAAAACATAAATTGATACATTCTTTTTAAATTAGTTTCTTTTACACCAGGGGTGTCAAACTCAATTCCTGGAGGGCCGGAGCCCTGCAGAGTTTAGATGCAACCCTAATTAAACACACCTGATCCAACTAATCAAGTCCTTCAGACTTAATTGAAAACTGCATAGTATGTGTGTTGGAGCAGGGTTGGAACTAAACTCTGCAGGGCTCCGGCCCTCCAGTTTGACACCCCTGTTTTACACATTGTTTTTTTTATGCATTTACTATTCAAGTTAAATAATGCCTTTGGACAGTTCATACATAAGCAGCAGTAACTTGTGACTGGATTTTAACATATGCTTCTCACAGTACCAATTATACTTTTCTTCTGGTGTTGTAGTCGAGAGAGAATGATGCAGACACTGTTTTATATGCCTGCTGATGTAGTTTAATGTGAACAACATTTCCATTTACTGGCAGCTATCATGCCAAAAATTTTTTTTTATAAAAAATACATGAAAGAATACTTAGAATGGTACTTGGATAAATGTTATAAACTTACTTTGTTATCTTGAAGATTCGTAGCAGACGTAAAGCTCTGAGGACACTGATGCCAAAAGACTCTCCAGGCCTGAAGAATCCCCAAACCACTTCAAATATACTACCCACAATCACCTGCACAAAACACAACATTATGCTCTCATTAGAATTCATTAGACGTAAGATTTGCATGATTAATCTTTTGATTGTAAAAATGCTCAGGTTTAATCCTTGTGTTGTTAGGGACATTTACGTCTTTTTCTTCTTTTGTCTGTCTCTTTTTTAAATTATTTTGTCTGTATTAATGCAAACAGCATAATTTTGGTCAAAAATGATCATTTTCATTGGAAGTGTAATATTTACCCCTCGTTTCCTTAAATATATTTTATGCTAGGTACAAATAGTTACACTTAAGACCTTAAGGACAAAAAAGTCCCATAAATGCATTATTTAACTCCAGTGCCATTTAAGCATATATAAACATGCAGAGTTTAATTCCCTTGGGGAGGCTTCAAACTCTTTACTATTTTAAAATAATAATAATAATAATAATAATAATAATAATAATAATAATAATAATAATAAGGCTCAAGAAAAAAAAAAATCTTGCATCAAAATTGTCTTATCTTATCCAAGACTGTAAAAAAAAAAAAAAAAAAAAAAAAAAAAAAAAAAAATCATTAAAAACACTGGCATAAAGTAAACAAACAGGCATTTAAAGGGTTAAAAATCTGAAAATGAATGATTTTTTGGAAGTTATGATCAGGGCTGATCAGTGACAGTGTGTGCAAGTGTATAAAATATTTATAATATATATTTTTATGACAGTTTTCTGACAGACATTTTTGTGCTCTAGGGACATCCATGAAACCTTTTTTAAATTGAAGCACTTAACTTAAACATTTACAGTCACACTTAAACATGAACACTAAAAGATTCACTTACCCCACAATCAAAGCAGTTAAAGGATGAATGGAAGTAGAGGCGGAAACCAAGGCCATACATTTTCAGAAACATCTCAGCAAGAAAAAGTCCAAGAAACACGAACTCTGCGTAGTCTGAAAAGCGTAAAAGAATCACTGAAGTGGTAAACACTGTAGGTTGGGTTTTTGAAGTATTAACACCATGTCTACTAAGGAAGAGAGCACCAAAACTGAATTGCTCCCATTAAAATTAATGAAACTCAGTGACAGTTCTGGTGGGTTGCCAGATACACAATAAAGTTTGTTATACAAATATAGTCATTATTTGAGCTTTTTAGAATAAAGTATTTGGCCTTAGGTACATCTCTACTTGTTGTCATTCATCAAAAAAAAATGTATATGGTGTCAACTCTGACAAAGGTCTCTGCTTGTCTTTTGAAATAAAAATGTAAGGACACTGTGACAGCTTAAGTAAGCCTTCATGACAACACCATCTGCCTTGAGCTACAGAGTGCAGGATGTCCTGTTGTGCCGTACGGAGTAATTTCAGCAACTCTTAGACCTGTAGGGACCATTAAGTGAATGTCCATCATCAATACACAGAACGTTTCTGACATGTGGAGCAGCAGAGCGGAGCATTTTTCTGTCTGACAGGCCTACTTTTGTGTAGTCATTTTATTAGCAGCAGTTCCACTGGAGAACATAATGTTGCTCTGAAGTTCTTCTGTTAGTTGCAGCATGTCTCCTAATAAAATGTGCTTTTCAGAGCTGCAAACAGTACTGCAGATGTTTTTATCAGAAGCAACATTCAGACACTTGCAGAAAGTGCTTTAAGGAGTTTGTGATCAGACTGTAAGCTGACCGTAGATCAGGGCTGTCCAATCCCCAGTGGAGCAGATTTAAGCCAAAGCCACCGGAAGGCAAGCCTGCAACCTTTAGCAAATAATTAGACTTTAATTGTAATGCCTGTTATCACAGCCATTTGCCTTATGTTGATATAATGCATTTTAATGTATAAGGACATAAATAATTTAAAATATTGTACTATATGACATGTTGGTTAATGAAAATAAAAATATGTTCTTTCTGTGGCTTCTAAGTTTCAAAAAATAGACTTGAAATATAATGACTTGTAATTGCTGCGTTAACGAAGATATAACCCTTTTTAACGAATAAAGGTAAAAAAATATAAATAAATAAATAAATACATACATACATAAATAAAATGTGTTCTTTCTATGGCTTCCAGATTTCAACAAATAAATTAAAATATTATGAATTTTAGTGATTAGTATCAGTGCTATGTATGCCCAATATATATATGAACAGAATAAAACCTATATCTATATGAACAGAACAGAATAAAACCTAATTCTAAAGTGACCAGTAAGAGACCAGCAGTTTGCTCTGTTTTTTACTGTGCAACAGGGTTGCCAGGTCTGTGTAACAAAACTAGTCCAATTGCTACTCAAAATGAGCCCAATCACGGCCAAAATTCTCGTTCCGGGGGAAATTGGCTATCAAAATCACTGCAAAAACCTCGTTCTGGGGATTCTCCTTGGTCAAAATGGTTCAACCCTCCAACCCTAAACACCAACTAATCAAGGACTAGTCAGACTCACTAGAAATATCTAGGCAAGTGTGTTGGAGCTAAAATCTGCAAAATCTCCAGGAGCAGGATTGCACACCCCTGTACTAAGGGCAAAAACTCGCTAAACGGCGCTTATTCTTTCTTTCTGGGTAACAGATGGTGCTCTAGTTATATACTGTATGCCATGGGCTGTTTGACTTGCATTAGAAAAACCCTGAGGCCGTCAACTGATAATTTTCTTTACTAAAGACACGCAGTGAAACAGCAGTTATTTTTGCGGCTGACCTTATTGCATATGCATTTGTAGGAGTTTCCCTTTCAGATGCAAAATTTATGGAGAGTATTTAAATAAATCATGCAATGATACTAAGGTTTTGCGGCAGTCAATTTATTTTGGTATTTGCACTATTGTTTAAAATCATGTCTTAACCCATGCTCTTGGTAGGTTGCATTGGTCATTGTGTAAATTGTATCTGTGTTCTTTAATTTGCACATCACTTTTATGGGTTTGTGCTCTCATTCTAATGTGCCCTGTTCAGTAAATCTGGCCCTAAGAGGCTTTGGTTTCTTCCAGGTTTTCCAGATTCCCTCACAGTCCAAAGGCATTTGGTTCTGGTTACTCTGAAATGTTAAAATTGCCTGTAGGTGTGAGTGAGAGTGTAAATGTGTGAGTATGTATTAGTTCCAAGGTTGAGATCAGCTCCAGCAATCCTCTGTGACCCTACAAAGAATAATGTATATGTGTGTGTATAGAGGTAACGAGTAGGGAGATGATCTGTTTAAGTAGCTTGAAAGCCCGGGGGAAAAAAGCTGTTCCTCAGCCTTGTTGTCTCCTCCTGATGGTTGTAGCGGAAACAGACCAGGGGCGGATGCAAAATGTCTGTAGTTTCTTTGGGTGCAGAGTAAATGCCTTAGACTTTGGAAAGGCTCGGTCTGCTGATATGTTGTGCAGTCTGTGACATCGGCTGTAATGTCTTTCGGTTCACAGTTATCAAACAGTAGGAAAAGTTCTTCCTATGACACATCTGTAGATGTTTGTGAAGATGAGTGTGCTCATGTCAGCCTTTCTGAGTCTCTTGAAGAAGTGCAGTCAATGTTGGTCCTTCTTTACCAAAATGGAGGTGTTCTGGGATAGGTCTCCTCTGTTAAAGGGATATTCCACCCAAAAGTGTAAATTCTCAGATGTATTGTATAAGACTTTCTTTCTTTAGATGAACACAAACTGGGATTTTTAGAGAAATAACCCATTTTTAGAAAAATTACATTTCAAAAACCTCACAAAGTGAACATGATGGTAATTCATACAACCTCAGTTGATGAATCAATTTACATCAAGTATCAACTCAACCCATGTGCGACAGTTGGCCAGAAGCTATGTTTTATAGTTTTTCACTTTAGAAGATAAAGATTTGTCAGCTGGGGTCATATGGATTACCGTCTTGTTCACTTTGTGTGGTATTTGAAGCACCAACTTTGGAGGTGAGTAATAATGAAAGAATTTTCATTTTTGGGTAGAGTATCCATTTTACCTCTTTACCTCAACATCACCTTGGAAAAAAAAAACAATCATATCTTTGGTCTCAAAGAAATTTAGAGCCACAGTCCTTGCACCACAGCTAAAAGTCTCTCACCTCCTGTCTGAATGCTGTCTTGAAGTTGTGTGAAACAACCCCACCATCATTTTGTTTACTGAGGTGTCATTATCCAAGAGGTCCTCTGTTTATACATACCCTTGATTTTTTTTATTATTATTTTGTTTTGTCACCAGATCTGAAAACTGCAAAATGTGTCTCAAGTGAGGAGTTCAGCAAGGAATCTTGGCATTTATCCTTAGTTTCCAGTTGGGTAATATTGTTACAGTGGGGCAATAACATCATCTACACAATTGTTAATGTTACAATGGATCATACTCCTCATCAATCAGTGGTGACGCTGACTCAAATTTTGATGGATGTTATGACTGATTTTGTGGCTGATATGCACAGATCTGCAGTGCATTAGTGAGGTGAGGGTAGGGGTAGAGAAATGCTTTGAATGTTGGTCTCATATGTTAATGTAGATGTGGCCAAAGATGCCTGAAGTATATCCTATGGAGGGCAAGAGCTGAGTCCAAATCATCAGTGCTCATTCTGCTAGATTTATCTGCTGCTTTTTACACTGTGAATCATCAGATCCTCCTGTCCACCCTCTCATCACCAGAACTACACTCCACTGGTTTGAATCCTATCTCACTGGTAGGTACTTCAAGGTTGCTTGGGGTGGAGAGGTATCCAAATCACATCAACTGGTCACTGGTGTTCCTCAGGGATCAGTTCTTGGACCCCTCCTCTTCTTTATATAAATTACATCACTGGGACCCATCATACAGGTAACATGGTTTTTCCTACCAATGCTATGCTGATGACACTCAGCTCTACCTCTCATTTCAACCAGATGATCCAACGATACTAGCTTGGATCTCAGACTTCCTGATGGACATTTCAGCATGAAGTCACCTGCTATGAAATTTGCCTCTT
The DNA here is from genome assembly GCA_039654775.1 of Spinibarbus caldwelli. NCBI lineage: Eukaryota > Metazoa > Chordata > Actinopteri > Cypriniformes > Cyprinidae > Spinibarbus > Spinibarbus caldwelli. The sequence continues at coordinate 2,152,372 of CM077235.1, read as the reverse complement.
GGTGTCTGGTAAGTAGTAGGCTTTAATTTACTGCACTAATTAGTGGGTCCACTTGGTGGCAACACCCACAGTTGCCCTGTTTTTTGTACAGATCATTTCTTTACTCCTCTTAATTATCTCATTTCCTCTCTTTATTTTCATCTTTCTCCAAAAACACCAGGCACATCCTTCTTCCTTTTAGTCCTTTTCATTCTTTCTCCTTAAGAACAAAGCCTGCACTGTCCTCTGCAGGTCAGGAGTATCAAAGCAATCATTGTGCGTCAATGTGTACGAACAGGCTTATGAAGTATATGAAGTATAAGCCCTAACAGGAGCCTAACAGCCAGGTCCTTAGAGAGTCCCCAACATGGCACACAGTCTCTTATTTAACACACATATTTCATTAGCACTATTGAGTTCATCAATTAAATCCAGTGTGTTAAGAAGGGCATCAATGATGGGCAGTGTTAGGGGCGCTCCAGGATTGGGAAACATGACAGCTAATGTTAATTTTCTCAGCAGGGAGTGAGCCTGACACTGCTAAATATTGTGCTGATTCAGAGCAGTGGATGGCTGATATAACAGTGTTTGTACACCCAAATTTGTGTACACACACACAGCCAGACAATTCGAATGGTCCAGAGGGGAAGAGGGTTAACCTGGTACGAACTGACGAGTCAGGGATGTCGTCATGCAACCATTCTTCAGTGAAAATTAAAAGGCAGCATTTGAAGTTGCATAGCTGCCCAGCCCATTTACAAATTCTCTGTGGAGTTGTAAAGCTCTATATATGTCTGTAAATATACCCCATTGCAATTCTGGAGGTCAGAACATTACTGGGGAAAATTAGCATGTTTGTATCCATGCATGCTTTTAACTTACCAGATGTTTATGCATTATTTGAATGCATTGTTATTATTAATGTCTTCCTACACTAACCTCATGCAAATCTAAAAACATTTGCAACTTAAGATATTTGATCAACAATACCCCAAAACATTATCTACACCTGAAAGATTGTAAAGCTTTCAAGACTTCAAATTTAATGCCAAAAAATGCATACCATTTATGAATGATTATAATAATTATTACTATTATTAGTAGTATTAGAGGGAAATAGGTACTCACACTGAATAATAGTGAGCCATTCTGGTTGGTTGTGATGCACGATAGAAACACAGATGGTGTTGAGTGCCACCAGACTGAGGACTATCCAATAGAAGCTGTCGGTTTTAACCATGCGACGAATAGATATCCGCAACATGCGTTCCTTGCGCCTCAAGTAAGCAGCAGGTCCTCGCCTTGCTGTCCGTATACCAACCCTCGGGCGGGGGCCACCTGAAACCCAACAAAAAAAATATTAGATATATCCATAGTCTCACAAAATGTCATTTGGAATTGAATCTTTGTTTCCTATTACACAAAGTCAGTGGTGTTATTTCAAAAGCATGAAAAATGGAGATGAATTTATGGAATGTGTGTTGACAGTGGTTGTTTCCTTCCTTTCAGACAAATTAAGATGACATTTTGAATTGTATCTCAAACATAAAAAAAAAAAGATTACACAGTATAAAACATCAAGTCTTAATGTGGATGAAAACAAAGCGATGCCATTTATATTTTACTCACCAACTGTAGAGATTTCAGAATATTTCTCCTCCCCTGGTCCTCGACGCCTTGCATTTTTCTTGCTGGTGGCCCGTTTCAAAACTAAAAATGAAAAGGGTTAAATGGCACCATTTCTTGGCCTTATGTTTCTTATCATAAAAGGTTTAGTAGTAAGAAGAATATACAAATATGCTGTTACTTGTTGTAGCTGCTATTACCCTGCTAACTGTTACCTTATAACCTAAATGTATCACTTGTGTAGTCTCCCAATTGCAAAAAATTAACATATAACCTATGAAATTATTATCTTCTGAAAATAGGTAATATATGTTTATTGAGGCTCTAAAAGTCATTAAAAAATATATTATTCTATGCTAAACTCTTCCCTAGGTTATAAAAATATAATTATTAATAGCATAATAATCAACAACAGCAGTCCTTAAATCTGATTTTCCAAAACAGCTTTTTTACATTTTTAATTTTAACATACATGACTTGCATTTTAATAAGAGATAAATGAGATTATCAATAGAAACTGTATCAAGATTGCTATAAAACTGCTATAAACTCTCCTTAAATGAGACAACACATTTATTTATGTGCCATCAAAATTAAATTCATACCGTCTAACGCTGATCTCCCAGAATTCTTGTTTTCTTCTGCAAGCATTACTTCCTCTTTGAGAGAGAGAGAGAGAGAGAGAGAGAGAGAGAGAGAGAGAGAGGGAATTAATATTGGCATTAAAGTAATATAATTAACTCCACATTCATTAAATCGATTATTGGTTTATTCACTTTGGTTTGTGAAAAAATGACAATTTGAAGGCCTCTTAAAAGTGATCTGCTGTACAGTAGAAGCAACTATTCTGAGCACAGACAGGCACATATACAAACACTCCAGTCAGTGAGTCAGTGTCACCTTTCGGTTGACCCTTCACTGCGTGGGAGAATGAGCAGCTTCACACACTCATGTTCACCTGAATGCTGTGTTCAGGTGGTGGGTGGCAGGGTGAAATGTGAAAAGAGTAGTGTAGGTGTAGTACACAATCAGAGCACAGTCTGTCACTGAACCTGGGTCAGTCAGTGAAACTTCGCTAGCCTGGCTGAAATTACTGAGCCAAAAAATCATTTAAAAAAACAAAAGATTACAAATGATATTGCATTTTAAAACAAGCACCTAAAACCACAGTAGTGGACTGGAAATACTTTGGCATAGCAACAGTCCACAATCAAATCAAGAGGATTGTATGTTTCTACAAGCTACTGTTGCATGTAAGGCATTACGTCAGCATATATTACCGCACCAACGGCCTTGATCACTTGATGTCTTCTTTCCTCTGCTCTCAAGAGCACTTTTACCACTCTGCATCATCCACCCTTCTCTGAGAACTCATCAACTCATTACTGACCAGTGAAAGCCTTCAGTATTTTTCGAGGTATTTCAATTAACCAAATTATTTAAATGAATTGTTCAGCCAAAACTGAACATTTGCTGAAATGAATTGTGCTTGCTCTCAGGCCATCCAAGATGTAGATGAGTTTGTTTCTTAATCAGGTTTGGAGAAATGTGTCACTGCATCAGTGTCTCAGCAATGGATGCTCTGCAGTGAATGGGTGCCGTCAGAATGAGAGTCCAAACAGCTGATAAAAACATCACAATAATCCACAAGTAATCCACACCACTCCAGTCCATCAGTTAACATCCATAAAAACGCTTTGGGCGAACTATTCCTTTAAAAGAATCCATGCTTTACCCATTCATTCCCAGGAATTGCAGTCTTGTTTATCATCCATTATGTTCAATACACAACATCTGACAATAAAACAGAGCAAAGCACACATACTGCATTCTAAAAAACAACAAGACTGATCAACATAAACGAGACAAGACTAATAAACCAATGCAAACTCTAGAATGCATACAAGAACTGCAGCCATCTTGACTTCATTACAAACTCCAAGATGCATCTATAAACATTTTATTGCTCTATTCTTAACAACAACAAATTGTACAGTTGCAAAGTACCAATATCTTGCAAACACAGACCAAGTCCCCAAATCCACTTTTTGAAAGCATTGTAAAAACGGCAAACCTGAGCATAAGTAGCATAATCTGTAATATTTCAGATTAAAATGAATGTCAGTACCTGCTCTGTCTATCCAGGCCCGGTAGCCGTTGAGTTCTCGCTCCACCTGTTGCTGGCGTCTGAGCTTCATGAAGGCACGTCTGTTCTCCACCCTCTCTCTCTCTTTAGCAAACTCCCTAGAGAAAGATTTCGGAAATGACACGTACACACATTCACACAGTAATTCAATAAACGATCGATAGAATGGACATAATTTAAGTGCTTTTTGGGTTTTGACCTTTTACAACCTGTAAAGGCGTGATCAACTGAGAGATGCTGTGGAGGCAAGAGCAGCTACAGTAATCAATCCCTAGTGAACCAATCATCCAGATAGTGTGCGTTTCAGCCCACCCACGACTGCACATTCAGTCAATTTTCAGTACATCTTCAAAATAAGCATTAATTTTTACAAATCAAACCTTGAAATTATTGGATTAACAAAAGATTCGTTGAAGAATCTGTACATGTTTTTCCTTGTAATCACAATGAATGGGGACTGGGGCTTTCAAGATTTGCAAAAGCACTGTACAAATATCTTAAAAGTATAATCAGTGTTTCTGCAGGTTTTATAGAGGTAGATTTAAGACTTTTTAATGACCAACTAAAGAAAAATGTTAAAGCTTTTTTTTAAGGTTTTAGCTTTAGTTATAGTTAATATAATAACTCTGCTTTCAACAGATTTGCTTTAACAAAATAAATTTCTCAAAAAGTAAATAAAAAAAAAAAGAAATAAAAAAAGCTTAACTAGAACATGGAAATAACTTTTACTTTACCTTCTGACACAAAAATTAATGTTCTTCCTCAGTGTTTTGTTTTATTTTCCAGTGCAAACGTTTCTTAAATCAAGATACTTTGAGAGGCAAAATGGCATAAGATAAGCAATCACCATTTCTGAGAAACATGCTATAAGTTTTTGAACAACTCAACTTAATTCACAGTGGAAAAAGTTTTCATGCCCCACTGAGAGATATTTATTCTTGTTTTAAGCATAAATTCACTTCATTTTGTTCACTTTCAATGGATGTTTAGATATTAGTTTTGGAAAACAAGACAAACATAGTCAGGAAGATATTCATGTTTTGCAGTGTTTGCAACATTTAATGCCATGACTATGAATTTAAGACTTTCTGCTCTGATTTAATACCTTTTTAAGGCCTTCATTTGTGAAAGGGCAAATCAAGACTTTTTAAGACCTTTCTAAGACTCACAGAAACCTTGACAATAAAAATAATTTATACGACTTGTGCACTTTATACAAAGATTCAGAAGCTATAAGACAGACTTTCATCTTTAATCACTAAAAATCCTAATATAACCCTCCTTAATGCATTTTTGATTGTTCATAAAATAAATACTGTTACTGATTAATGAGCAAAGAATCAGTTGATCCAGTACAAAAAATCAACGTGAATGATTCTTCACGAATCAGACTGATCTGGTTCATGAGTTCACATCACTGTGATTGTTCAAACATACTGTATAATTCCAGAAGATGACACAGAAGTTACATGAACTACTTTAATAATATTTTGATGGCACTTTTGCATCCTTTTGATTCTTAAAAACTCCAATCCTCATTTATTATTTATGAGCATGAATAATGACAAGATTCCAATTTTTATAAAACAAAAATGAAATTCTTACCCAGAAAGGACACCCAAAACAAGGTTGAGCACAAAAAATGAGCCGATAATGATGAGAGGAATGAAATACACCCAATTCCACGTGGGTCCCAAAGCATCATTAGTCTGTGGAAAAATAACAGTAATCAATCAAAGTAAAGCTTTAATGGAAAATGATCATTTAAAAATAATTATGGTTAGCTGGTGTGTTAAATACAGTTTTGGGATAGTATAGTTTATATTTGTTTATTAAAGTGTATAGTGTAGTACAGTTTATGTTTTTAAATTATAGTAATTATAGTTTGTTAATTATAGTGTCATCATTTACTTACCCTCAAGTGTTTTCAAACCCGTATGAGTTTCTTTATTCTGTTGGTATGTTGGTAACAGTTGACGGTAGCCATTGACTTTCATAGTATGAAAAAAAAAAATACCATGGAAGTCAGTGGGCACTAGAAACTGTTTGGTTACCCAAATTCTATAAAATACCTTCTTTTGTATTCAACAGAAGAAAGAAACTCATACAGGTTCAGAGGTGAGTAAATCATGATAGATGTTTAATTTTTAGGTGAACTATCCTTTTTAAGGGAGTAAAATCCTTTATCAATAACAATAATCAGCTTTGTCACATTAAGCAAAGGTATTCAGTTAAACACATCATACTATCATATTTATATATAAATCACTGCAATTTTAGTAAATAACTTCATATGTTTGGTCAGTATAGGTTAATAAGGTTACATAAAGACAAATTATGAGTATCAATGAGTATTAATGAAAATATAAATCCAGTCAACTATAAAACTGAATTTTTTAAATGTTACTGCTGTAGGAACTCACATTGTACAGGACAGCAGTCCATCCCTCCATAGTGATGCACTGAAATACTGTTAGCACTGCAAACAGGATGTTGTCAAACTGAGTGATACCATCATTGGGCCCAATCCAGGTGCCATTGCAGGTGTATTTCTCAGGACACTTCCTCACTCCACATGCAAACTCCACCTCAGAAGAGTCCACCGTCTCATTTTCTGAAAGAACAGCAATATTATACAACACATTCAGTGACTACACTACTATAACAAATCAAAAGATTGTAAAATCATTTATCATTTCGATAAACAGTATCATATTTTTTATCAAACATGTGAATACAGTATATTTGTGATGCTTGCTTTGTTTGTTTTACATTTAAGTTTACATTAAAATCATCAGTTAGAGATCCTCCTCGTCTGAAGGGGGCAGTGTCTGCTATGACAGACTTCATTTAGCTTCTCAATTGGAAGGCTGCATCTGAGTGAAGCCTTGTAATTAACAGTCCAGTCCTTCTGAGGCTTCTAGACTCAAATGCAGCAATGAACGCTAGAATAACTGCTGACAGGGATCGTTCTCAAAACTTTGGTAAGTGATGAACAAACATTCTTCCAGTAATGTTAATAGAATGTTCATTCGTTCGTTATCTGGGGGCGTATTACAGAAAAATCCTAACTTTAAAATCTTATCTTATCTGTTTGGTAACCATGGTAATTTCAGTTAGGACCGCATTTAGGACAAAAGCTATTAGAGAACAATATTTCTTAAGTGTGTTATCTTATCTTAACTACAGATAGGAAGATGGTATCACAGAAACTTTTACCCAGTTTTTCTGGACGATGTCAAGGGAGCTTGATTATGATGATACCACCCTCAATGCCTGCTTGGATGATCCTGTGCCTAAGTGGGAGATGGATCACCTCAAGATTTTAAATTTCTGGGACTTCTCCAGGTATCTTGGTCATCGTATCCAGTGGGGAATGCCTCCTCCACCTCCTAGGCCAGCATGCAGCAACCACTCCACCCCACTTCCCTTGTCAAGTCAAGACCTAGACCCCCTTTTGACTCCTACTCAGAAGCGAAGGGCGAGAAGGAAGAGGGCTCTTCGGTCTGCTGCATCCATTTATGACTCTGACACCTTCCCAGTCACCCTGTCTGAGATCGCTCATGTTTCCCCCGAACCAGTCAAATCAACTGATGTCATTTCCCAGACATACAAGTCAGTCCCAGTTATTTCTGAGTCTGTTGTACCAACCTCAACTTTCCCAGAGATGGTCAAGAGCGCTGCTGACATCTCTATTCCAGTCAAGCCAGATCCAGTCGTTCTTGACCCAGTCAAGCCCACTCCAGTCACTTCAGATCCAGTCAGGTCCACTCCAGTTACTCCAAAGCCTGTTAAACCCGTTCCCATCACTCCAGAGCCAGTCAAGTCCGCTCCAGTCATTTCTGAGCCAGTAGACCCCCCTCTAGTCATTTCCAAGATGGCCAAGTTGGCAGCTATCCAGTCAGTTCCAGTCAATTCTAAGCCAGAGTCAACTTCTGTCATCCCTGAATCAGTTATCTTCACTACCGTTATCCAGGAACAGATTGTGTCAACCACAGTAATCACCCAGTCAATGAAGTATGCATCAGACACCTCAGAGTCTTTTGAGTCAACCTCTGTCTTCCTAGAGTCAACTGAGTGCACCCCTGTTTTTCAAGAATTAATCAAGTCTAATGTTGTCCCTCAGGCTATAAGGTCTGTTCCCAACTTGTCACATTCCGCCGGGCCAGTTCCTGTCTCCACTGAGATGACCAAGATCACTACCTCTCCGCCTGTGTTGGCGGAGTCAGCTACAGATACTACAGAGGCGGTCAACTACTCAGTTTCTATCCGTCGGAAGAGGAGGAAAATGGCCCGTACTGTGCAGTCTAATGTCCTTCCTGTTAGATCCATTGAAGCCATGTTTTTGAATCCTGTCTTGTCTACAGAATGTGTTCCCACCAGTCACGTCAAGACTAAGAACGTTCCTGCTAGTCATGTCAAGATTAAGAACGTTCCTGCTAGTCATGTCAAGTCTAAGAATGTTCCTGTCAGTAATGTCATGTCCGCAGAGGCTCTTTCTAAGCTGGCTGCTTCTCCTGTCATGGCCACGGAGGCCGATGCAGAGGCTTTCATGTTGCCTGTTCCGCCCACGGAGGCCAGTTCCAAGCAGCCTGCTTTCCCAGTTGCGTCCACGGATGCCATTCCTGTTAGTCATGTCAAGTCTAAGAATGTTCCTGCTAGTCATGTGAAGTCAACGGATATTCCTGTTAGTTAAGTTATGTCCACAGAGGCCATTCCTGAACAGCCCACTCTCACTGTGTTGGCCATGAAGGCCATTCCAGCGGCTCTCATTCAGCCCGTTATGGTCAAGGAGGCCATCTCTGAGTTTCCTGCTGTTCCTGATATGCCCCCAGAGGCTGTTCCTGAGCGGCCCGCTCTCAGCGTTTTGGTCATGGAGGCCATTCCAGTGGAACTCATTCCGCCCGTTATGGCCACAGAGGCCATCTCCGAGCACCCCGCTCTCCCTGTCACAGCCATGGAGGCCGTTCCTATGCAGCCCATTGTCACGGCCGCTGAGGCCTTCTCTGAATCTCTTGCCAACCTAATCAATTCCACAAGGGAGATTCTCGCCACCCTTGCTGTGGCCACCAAATACGAAATTCCCGAAGAGGAGCCCCCAGAATCCGCTATGGAGGAGGTTGTTTCGAAATCTGCTTGAGGTAGTGTGGTCCCCGAGCCCACTGCAGAAAGGTCTGTTCTAGAGCCCGCTCCAGTGTCGGCTCCAGCCCCAGAGCCCGCTCCAGTGTCGGCTCCAGCCCCAGAGCCCGCTCCAGTGCCGGCTCCAGCCCCTGAGTTCGCTCCAGTGCCGGTTCCTCAAAAGTGCTTTGCTGTGCCTGCTCCTCGAGAGCGCCTTCCAGTGCCAGCTCCACGTAAGCACATCCCAGTTCCCGAGGTCAGCCCACGGAGGACTCTGGTCCCCGAATCCAGCCCAGAGAGGGCTCCAGATCCCGAGTTCAGCCCAGTGTAGGTTCCTGCCCCCACGGTAGTTCAAGTGAACGCTCCTAAGACTGCCCCTATCACTATGCCCAGCTGGATGCCCAGACCAGTAAGGCCAGTTCCTGCACCTAGAGGCACCTTCAGTCGGGCTCCCCAGCCATTAACCGTTTGTCTGGTCTGGTTTGACTTGGAGGCGTCCATTGGGGGGAGGGTACTGTCAGGATCCTGCCCTCACTGTCTTGTCTGTGTTGTCTTTGTTTCATGTTTCTATGTTTGTGTTGTGTTTGAGCACATGGCTCTGTCTTTGTTGTTGTCTGTCATGTGCTCCTCCTTGTTTCCCATTTCCACGCCCCCTTGTTTAGTCCTCATTTGTCTCAGTGTCATCACCTGTCCCTCTCGTTCTCTTCTTGTTTGTTTGAGTGTTCTCACCTGTTCCTCGTGTTCTCCTGTTCTTTATAATGTGCTCCCTTTCTCTCGTGTGTTGTCAGTTCATTATTCTAACCTGTTGTGCGTACGGCAGTGTTTACTAGCTCTGTCTACCAGTCCTGTGATTCAGTGTTTTCCCAGCCAAGTTGTTTGTTGTTTTAGTCTCTCGTCGGTCTCTCGTCTTGTCTTGTCTTGTCTTGTCTTGTCTTGTCTTGCCCTGTCCTGTCCTGTCCTGTCCTGTTCTGCAGGCTGAGATCCTGGTTGGCTCCCTTTTCCTGCCACGCAGATAATCTTGTGCAGGACCTGCGAGACCTTGAGTGTGGAGTGGCTGCGCCACATGTTCCAGTCTGGCCACCGCTGCTAACCACAGGTCTTGAGCTGTGCAGCCTTCCCTGCTCTCTGGTAGACTACCATCCTGGAATGGACTCTGGCCGTTCTCCCAGTCTGCCTGTCTACTAGCCTTTCCCTGCCTATTGTTTGGACTGTGTTCACTCCCCACCTCACCCTCTCTCGTCTTGTCTGCAAGTTTGTTCAATAAATCTGTTAACATTTAAATATTGATTCAATAAATCATTCTGCATTTGAGTCCTCCCTCCAGATCCTTGACAAAAAGCTCGCCAGTTTTATTTACCTCATCAGCAGCTCTTGCAGTGTTGGTTGCTTGGTAACAGACCTGAGAGTGGATTGTCGAACCTGATGATACGATTTAAGATTTCCTAACTAGAGATGAGATACGATTTTGTAAGATAGGATAAGAATCCTAAATCAAGTTAAGATTTGCTTCTTTAATACGAATTTGCGAAAAATCCTAATTTAACGCATCATATCTTAAGTTAAGACCTAAGATAAGAAACTTTCTGTAATATGCCCCCTGGTTTTTAATAATGTTATCAATGTTAGTACAAAAACATTATTTGGAAAATTTTTCTGAAACATTTCAGTTGGACGTTCATCTAACGTTTTTTAAATGTTGCTACTTGTTTCAGAATGTTCAGAGAACATTCAAAAGTAACGTTCCCATAATGTTGGTAAAATAACAAAATGGAATGTTCCCTTAATATTCATATAAGCAAGAAAAAAACTTTTTTAAACTTTTTTTTTTTTTTTTTTTTTAAATGGCATTCTGAAAACGTTCAGAAATAACATTTTCATAACTTAATGGAAATGTTGGCATAAAAACATTATAGCCTACATTGTTATACAAGATTTTTTCCTGAAATATTTATATTTCTTTTTTCTTAAATGTTTTAGTTTGTGTAACATTTTTTGAAAGTTACTACTTGTTTTAGAATGTTCAGAGAACTTTCAAAAGTAACGTTCCCATAAAGTTTACAAAACGACAACATATTCTCTTAATATTTGAATATAAACAAAAAAGATGTTTTTTTTTTTTTTAAACAGACATTGAGAGAACATTCAGAAATAACATTTTCATGACTTAATGTGAACTTTTGCAAAAAAAAAAAAAAAAAAAAAATCTTAAACATTTTTCATGGAACTTTTTTTCTGAAATGTTTTAGATCATCTAACATTTTTTTTTTACTATAAACGTTACTTGTTTCAGAATTTTCAGAGAACATACAAAAGTAACATTCCCATAATGTTTGCAAAACGATAAAATACAATGTTTCCTAAACATTTGTGTAACCAAGAAAAAAAAAAAATGTTTCTGCCCGTACGAAAATACTTTTAAAAATGAATTTGGGAAAATTACAGTACAATGCAGTACAGTGAATAACAACCGTCTGTGGTCTCACAGTGGTTTATGTGATTACCTTACAAAAAACAAAAGCAAACATATGCCTTTTTGTCTTGCATTTCACAATGAAATTGGACGAGCTCAGTGCCGACTCGTTTTCTGTAAATTCTTTTTCATAATTGTGTGCTAATGACTGTGGGTGATTGGAGGACACACTTGATGAATGACCAAAATATGCTGAACGAAGGGTGCAAAATAAAGGCCGCCTTCCAAGGATCTTTCAAACTGACAAAGCCTTTGATGCTGCCTTACTAGGACACAGCCTTCTGATTGAGAAACACCCTAGATTTCACCTCAGTCACAGTGTAAATGATGTGCATGAACTCGTTAGCCTCTGTTGGCATCTTTCTCCATTTATGGCCATTCCCATTCAGAAAGGCCTGTGTGTTCTGACAAAATAAGATTACTAATAAAATTAGATGTTGTACCTACATTGGTTCTTTCTGGGAGTGCAAAATAGATCCACAGTATGTATTTTCTTGTCTGCTGCCTTTGATAACACAGCTCAGGATAGATGCTAGTGAAGAGCTTGGGACTGTGATGCTGTCAGCCAATCACATTTGTCATGATATGATTTTCCAGTGGCATTTGAGTGATGGCATTTAGGCTCAGGAATCACCTAGAAAACTTGGCAGCAGAACTGAGCGCCCAGGATCAAAGATGGCAGATTTAAAATTGCATACTGCATTGCAGCTCCAGTATATTGCATTAGAAATGTCCAGCATTCCTGTTTTATTTGAGTTAAAGGCTGAAAGGATTCTCCATACCAAGTATATCTGGGGAGGCCAGGCAAGTGTGGTGTAATTTGCCACTGTAAAACTCCAGGCCAATGATAGCGAACATCAGGATGGCGAAGAACAGCAGAAGACCGATCTGCAGCAACGGCACCATCGCTTTAATAATGGACTTCAGAACTATCTGTAAACCTGGTGGAATTCATCTGGATTAGTGCAAAGGACTTTTTGCCAGTAAGTGGTTTTACTTTAAACTTTTAATTTTACAAGATGATTTTGATTATTATTGATATGGCGGCTAAATAATTGGATGAGTTACTTACTAGGGATACCGGAGACGAGTTTGAGGGGTCTGAGCACACGCACAGCCCTCAGGGTTCTCAGATCCACAGGGATATTCATATGAGAACCAGCAGTGGCCAGAATCCTGCAGACAAAAACAAAAAACACACAAAGAAAAGGGGAAATAAGGCTTCGTCCACACAACTGTTAAAGGGACAGGTCACCCAAAAATGGAAATTCTGTCATCATTTACTCATCCTCAAGTTGTTCCAAACTTGTATGAGTTTCTGTTGAAAAGAAAATAGTTTAGAATGTTGGCAACCAAACAGTTTTTGGTCCCCTTTGACTTCCATTGTTTGTTTGTTTTTTTCCTCCATACTATGGAAGTCAACTGTTTGGTTTCCAACATTCATGTGTTCAGCACAAATGATGACAGAATGATGGCAGAATTTTCATTTTTGGCAAACTATCCATTTAAATGTTGCCCAAACCTGATTTTTTTTCCCTCCACCACCAGGGGCCACACACCATCATTCATGAATTGCACTTTATGATACTGAGAAATTGCAAAAAAAAAAAAAAAACTTTATTTACAATATATTTTAATGTACATTATGACTTAAATGTTGTGAGACTCTACAGAGTGACAACAGAAGTTCAGATGTAAATAAATAAAACTTTACAAAGTTTATCAACCTTAGTTAATGCATTACATGTAGATATACTTAACTAATACATTTCTAGTATTTCAAATTAATGTATTATATAAATAAATGGTAACACTTTAGTATAGAGACCAATTCTCACTATTAACTAGTTGCTTATTAGCATGCATATTATTAATATATGGCTGTTTATTAGGACTTATAAAGCACATATTCTGCATTACCATATTCTACATCCCTAATCCTACCCAATACCAAAACTTAACAACTACTTTACTAACTATTAATAAGCAGCAAATTAGGAGATTATTGAGGCAAAAGCCGTAGTTAATGGTTTGTTAATGCCGAGAATTGGACCTTAAAATAAAGTGTGACCGAATAAATCATATGAATAAATACTGTAAAAAAATATTATCAAGTTTTAAGACTAAATTATTATATTGTATTTATAGATTATTTTATTAAATGGGGCGATTGTTTTACATACAGAATGTCATCAAAGAACATTCTCTTTACAATTGCTAGAGCAGTGAGAGTCTTTTAGTGATTTGATTTCTGCAATTTCACGAAAACTCTCATTATAATCAATGACAGTTTACACTGCTCAACAAGTCTCATGTTTACATCATGTTTTCACTGTGTTAGTTCTGATGAAAGCATGCGTGAGATTGCAGATCATTGAAAATACTGGTGAGACTGCATTGTTTGCTCTGTAAACATGACTGTGTTACAGCTCTGCAACCTTTGACGCGACGGGAGTAGCTCTAAATATAATGCTATAATCAACACTTTTCACCATTAGTTCATCTTGGCGGCAGTTATAGTAAAAATGCAAGAGTTCAAGATGTAATGATCATTTCATATGCAAAGATGTTAGCCAATCAGAGCAGTGGGCATTTACTCTGAAGTCTCACTGCAGACACGCCCCTTACAACAGAATGTCGGTAATGAAACCCATCCCCACTGACTTCCAGGTTATTTTATTTTTTTATTTTTTTATTTTTTTCCTGCTCCATACTATGGAAGTCAACTGTTTGGTTACCAACATTCATATGTTCAGCACAAATGATGACAGAATTTTCAATTTTGGGCAAACTATCCCTTTAAAATGTTGCACAAATATGATTTTTTTTTCACCATGCAGATCCCTTTCCCTATGACACAGAAATATATTTTCTTTTATATTTAACATGATTTTTTTTTTTTTTTTCAAAATTGCATGCTTGATTTAACACTGAATTATAAAATTATTCATGAATTGCACTTTGTGATACACAGAAATTTCAAAATGCATATATTTACGATATATTAACGTACATTATGGCTCCTCAAATGTTTTGATGCTGTCTACACAGTGACAATAGAAGTTCAGATGTAAAAACAGCTCTTTATATAATAATTTTATATAACAAAATGTGATATAATAAATGGCATTTACACTGAAGTCTCACAGCAGACACGCCCCTTCAAACAGTGCTTAAATCAGAATATCTAAATTAGGACCATTTTGATGAAAAAAAAAAAAAACATAACTAAGATTGTTAGTGCACCTCAGGACACATTATAAAATATATTTTTTAAAAATGTTCCCTTTAAAGTCAGCATGAAACAGAAATTGAAATCGTCTTTTCTTCTCTATTGTGAGGCATATCCAAGTGAAACAGCTTCTTGAATGAGAAAAAAAAAAAAAAAAAAACTTAGAGCGGGATGTGATTTTGTCCATCTGGAATTGATTGGATCATTGAACACATAGCACATTGTCGTTTGCTATTTCTGGATCTCATGTGAGTTTATTGTCACACGCCATCAGAAATAAGAGAAAATTATGAGGGCACATGAACATGAAAAAATGAGCGATGCAAAAATATCATTCATTTAAAATAAACACTGAAATATGACATAAAAAATAGGAATTGTTAATTTTGATTTTAAACTAGATGATGCTAGGGTAGGGTATTTCATGCAAGCACGTCAGTTGTTCATCCTGATATGTGCTACATTTAAAAGGTCATGTGAACAACCTCACAAAAGAAATGGGAACTGGGCACTTTGGCGTGCGCTGCGAGCATTAGTGAGAGCTGCTAAAGTGTGTGCACTTCCCAGAGACGACACAGTGACAAACACATTATCTGTAAGCACTAAGACAATAGCTAATATTCAGGAGGAACCTAAAGTCATGAACTCAGGGATACATCTGAATAAGAGAATATTAATTACAGTATGGAAGAGGAAAAATGAAAAAGCGAGCGTCAGAAAGAGAGCGAGCCGTGGAGCGAGTGAGTGGGTGAGTGGATGAAAGCATTGCTTGGGGGTGTAAATGGTGTGAAAATTCAAGGTTGTGAATCTTTCTGTAGCCTCCAGAGCTGCAGCACGTCTGTACTATTGTACATCATGATTTGCATCAACAAATCCTTCATATCGGCTACAAGAACAGAGAGGAGCCTGCTTTATTATGCCTTTTTATAAACATCCGCTTTTCTTACGGGAGCTTTCAATCTGTGATTCAAAGGAACTTATGTAATGCTTCCTGATCAATCAATGGACAGAGTACAAAATGTACTGCGTTTAAACCACAGGACAGTCTGTTTAATAATAATCTTCATCTGATAGATTGTGCCCTTCCTTAGGTTTAACAGTGTTTTATGCATTTACTGTGGTGTCTTTAACACAAGGGCTTTTTCTGACTGAACCGTTTTTATTTTGTGTAGCCTATGTCATCATAATCAATTACGTTTGTACCTTTGTGTCATTTCACACATTTCTATCAATCAGTGTAACATGACCAAACACTTAATTATTTCACAATTTGATTTCTTTGTACCTGTCAGTGAAAAAGCTGAAATGCAAACATGAAATGAATATGGGCTCACCCACGCATCTACAACACCTACACACAGCGCTGAACTGAGCTCTGAGAGCCAGTCAACGAGAAGGGGGATGGAGGAAGATGGAGGAATAACATTATCAACACTTAGTGGTGAATCATCAGCATATCTGCAGCAAATGCTTCATGTTTCACACACTATGAAAGAAAGGCTTCATGCCGAGTCTATGCTGCGTTCTCAACATCTGAGCGCACTGTACGCTCCTGCGGCTTTGAAGTCCGCTTCCTCAAGACACGCAGTAGAAGTCCGGTTAAACTGTAAAATATTCACACTTGATGCATTATTGAAAAAAATTATTAGGGGAAATCTGAATCACTAATTCTATGAATCATTTAATCTGAATTCATAACATAATATATAATCAGCAGCTGCACTACGCAACTTTTGTCTCTCTATCCTATCGCCATCTGTGGCTGAAACATAAAATTGCATGTCGCTTGCAGCGGATTGTTTTAAATCTACTTGTAAATGGTTTTAGAGAAAAATTGGGCATCATACACTAAATGACTAGCAGACTTTCAAGTCATTCTGAATACAACAAACTCATGCTGAAAGATGCCGTTTGTTGCTAGGAGACGCATGATAAATGAAAACAAAGTGTTCTAAAATCAGTTCAAAATTTCAAACATGTTTGATATCAGATTCTACATGTTGACAGTGTTTACTGTAGCAACAAGATACAACCACTCCTAAGCACTCACACATACAATTTACAGACATAACTATATTTAAAAAAAATCAAGTTGTGTCTCAAATGATGCACTATACATTATGCACTTTTTTATACACTGTGTACTCAACCATAATTAAAGCTGCAACAGTTGAGCTCATGAAGTGTCAAACATTCCACACTTCGTTTTTGTTTTGTTTTTTTTAGTTAATTAAACGCATCATCCGGGCATTTGAGGTGCATTTTTTTCCGATTTGGAATTTTTAATACTAATCACACTATTTACAGTATACTAAAAAAACAACATACACTCTTAAAAATAAAGGTGCTTCACGATGCCATAGAAGAACCTTTTTTGTCTAAATGGTTCCATAAAGAACCTTTAACCTATGAAGAACCTTTCTGTTTCACAAAAGGTTCTTTGTGGTGAAAGAAGGTTCTTCAGATTATAAAAAGGTAAGAAAGAGATGATTCTTTAAAGATCCTTTGACTGAATGGTTCTTTGTGGAATCAAAAATGGTTTTTCTATAGCATCGCTGTGAAGAACCATTTAAGCACCTTTATTTTTAAGAGTGTAGTGTAGTGCATAAATAACCTGTGTGAACTGGGACACACATTCAGTGAAAGGCAGCCGTGGTTGTCAGAACTGTAAAAAAAAAAAAAAATAAAAAAAAATAAAAAATTATGGCAGCAGATTTTTTTCTCTCTCTAAATTTACAAGGTTGAAATCAACTTGACAGTAAAAGGACGTCAATTTTTTTTTACTGAAATAATGTTAATATACCAAATTACAATCACCATAAAAACACAGGTGGTAATGAGAAATTCACAAAGTTGATCACAACTAGATTTTCCACAAACTGAAATAAACACTAATATATAGGAGCACACAGTGTAATGCACACAAACACAAAACACCATCATGACAGTAAAACAATCCAATAAATATTAATATAACAACATAAGATGTAACATAAAACCATAATGTACATAACTGATAGAAAAGAAGACAAAACTTGTTATTTCAATGAAAAACCATCAAATGTGAGCTGCCACACAGAAATCTGGGAATGTAAATTGTAAATTATGAGATTACTTTTTCACTTCGAAAACCTGTGCATTTAACAGCAATTTTCTGTAAAATTGCATGAAGTGCCCCATTAGATCTATTACAGTTTTTCACTGTATAGAGTAAGAGAACGTCTCCAGGTTACGCATGTAACCATGGTTCCTTGAGCGAACGAGACGCTGCGTCACAATGCTTTGGGAATGCCCCTGCATGACCGGCTCTGAATCTGCTGTGTAATCTGTCCAATGGAAGGGCGCGACGTCATAGGCGGATGACGTCAGAGACCAGGAAGCATAAAAGCACGTGCGGCAAAGCCGGCGTCATCCTCAAGTCATGAAGAACTGCGCTGGAAGGGATGCCGGAAGTATGGCAACGTGACGCAGTGTCTCGTTCCCTCAAGGAACCATGGTTACATGCGTAACCTGCAGACGTTCCTTCTCAGGAACTCGAGGTGCGTCACAACGCTTTGGGAACGAGATGCCCACGCCGCCAGACTTACAAGTCCCTGCCCTGTGTGTATGTCTGAACATAAATGTTTACCGATGTACCGATGTTTAGGCTGTAAAACCGGACAAAGGTGGAAGGGGTGGACCAACCCGCAGCGTTGCAAATGTCCGATACAGGGACACCTGCACAGAAGGCCTTGGAGTGTGCCTTGACCCCCAAAGGCGAGGGGAGGCCAGAGGACTCGTAACAGGCTGTTATTGTCCCGACAATCCACCGGCTGATAGTCTGCTTGGTAACAGGGAGACCTCTCCTGGGCGGACCAATGCACACAAGCAGTTGGTCCGACCTTCTCCACAGGGCAGCTCTGTGGACGTTAAGTTAAGCTTCGCCTGGTCTGGATCCCGAAAGGGAGGAGGATGGAAGGGCTGCAGTACTATTGGCCGTGGTGCAGTAGTGGGGACCTTAGGGGTGTAACCCGTTCGAGGGTACAGAAATGGTTTCGCCAGTCCGGGCGCAAAGTTGAGATAGGAAGGAGCCACTGATAGGGCTTGAAGGTCACCCACTCTCTTTAGAGAAGTGATCGCTAACAAGAACGTAGCCTTGAGGGTAAGATGACGATCTGAAATCTCCTCTATGGGCTCGAAAGGTGGTTTACACAGAGCCTCTAGCACCACCGCCAGGTCCCACGTGGGACACGAGAATGCACTGGCGGCCTCATCCTCAGCGCACCGCGGAGGAAGCGTATCACCAGGGGGTGTTTGCCCACTGTGTTTCCATCGAACGGTGAGTGGTAAGCCAATAATGCCACCACATGCACCTTCAATGTGGAGTGGGTTACCCCTGCAGAGAATCTAGCCTGCAGATACTCAAGAACTGTACCAACTGGGCAGTTAACAGGGTCTTGCTGGCGAACTCTGCACCATGAAGTGATGAACTTCCACTTCGGGGCGTACACTTTCCTCATAGAGGGAGCTCTGGATTGGAGAATGGTCTCTACCACCTCAGCTGGGAGACCAGAAGCTATGAGATGTGCCCCCTCAGGGGCCACACCCACAGTTTCCATAACTCCGGGCGGGGGTGCAGAATGGCACCCCCTGCTTGTGAGAGGATATTCCTCCTGACGGGAATCTCCCATGGAGAGCCATCTAGGAGGGAAATCAGATCCGAGAACCATAGTCGGCCCGGCCAGAGTGGGGCTACTAACAGTAGGTGAACACCGTCTCAGCGCACTCTCGCCAGTACTCCCGGGAGCAGAGGGATTGGTGGAAAGGCGTACAGACGAAGCCTCGGCCATGTCTGTACCATAACATCCAGTCCCAGGGGAGATGGAGGAGCTAGATAGAACCAGAGGGGACATTGCACATTCACTCGAGTCGCGAAGAGGTCCACCTCTGCCTGATAAAACATTCTCCATATCTGCTTCACCACCTCAGGGTGAAGCATCCATTCCCCGGGCCTCGGCCCCTGTCTCAACAGTACGTCTGCTCCCACGTTCAGATACCCAGGAATATACAGTGTTCTCAGTGAGAGGAACTTGTCCTGGGACCACAAGAGGATCTGGTGTGCCAGTTTGTACAATGGGCGCGAGCGCAGACCTCCCTGGTGGTTGATGTAAGAGACCACAGCTGTGTTGTTGGTGCGCACCAACACATGGTGACCTCTCAGGCCTGGGAGGAAATATTTCGGTGCTCGATAAACTGCTAGCATCTCCAGAAAATTGATGTGCCATAGGAGATGGCGACCACTCCACAGACCGCGGGCTGAGCAGCCACTCATGACTGCTCCCCAACCGGTGAGAGATGCATCTGTCGCTAACAATAACTGGCGACACGGAGCTCCCAGCACCGGGCCCTGATTTAAGAACCAAGGTTTCCTCCACATGTCTAGGGCTCGCACACACCGTCGAGAGACCCTGATCGTGCGAAGTGGATTTCCCCTCTGGGAAAATCCTTTGGCCTTGAGCCACCACTGTAGGGGTTTCATGTACAGCAGGCCAAATGGTATCACGTTGGACGCAGCTGCCATCAGACCCAGCAATCTCTGAAACTGTTTGACAGTGAGTGACTGGCCTTCTCTCACTCTCTTGACTGACGTGAGGGTCAACTCGATCCGAGCAGGAGACATTCGTGCCTGCATCGTGGTCAAATACCACACCACGCCTAAATAAGTGGTCCTCTGTACCGGAGAAAGCACACTTTTCTTGGTGTTTAGTCTCAACCCCAACTGTTTCATGTGAGCGAGGACGACATCTCGATGTCTCACCGCTTCCATCTCCAACTGAGTTAGAATCAGCCAGTCGTCAATATAATTTAGTATGTGGATGCCCTGAAGCCGCAACAGAGCTAGTGCTGCATCCACTACTTTTGTAAGCGTGCGGGGTGAGAGTGCTAGACCGAAGGGAAGAACCCGATATTGGTATGCTTTGCCCCCAGAAGCGAACCTTAGGAACTTCCTGTGACATGGAAGGATGGATACGTGGAAGTATGCGTCTTTTAGATCTATCATGACAAACCAGTCCTCGGACCGGATTTGTGGCACGACTTGCCTCAGCATGAGCATCTTGAACTTCAGCTGACTGACTGAGCGGTTCAGTTGATGCAGATCTATGATCGGACGCAACCCTCCATCCTCCTTTGGAACTATGACATACCGGCTGTAAAACCCGGATTCCCTCTCGTGAGGAGGGACCACCTCGATGGCCTCCTTCCTTAATAGGGTTTTCACTTCCTGTTCCATGACCAGAGCCTGCTCGGGGCCCACCAGCGTGGGAGTCACGCCGCTGAAGCACGGCGGTGGAAAAGCTAACTGAATTCGATACCCCTTTTCTACAGTCTGTAGGACCCATTGAGACACATTTGGCAGTAGTTTCCACGCTGCTAAATAATCTACTAAGGGAACCAGCCTCTCGAGGCTGGCCTCTGGTGTTAGAGGTGGCAGCTCGGACCCCTGTGACGGCGCACCGCCAAGCGGGGCCCGAACTATCCATTTTATAGACCCCCTCAGGGGAGACGCGCGTCTCAGTCCCCTTGTGTTGGACTGAGCGCAGCGTCAAGGGCACTGGGGAGAGACGGGCACCGTCTAATTTCTCTTTTCCCCAGAGGGGCCTGCCCTCAGAAGTCCTGCACCCCCATGTGTCAGGACTTTTTCTTCTGGGACCTCCTAGCCGTAAGTACAGACCTCAGATCCGGCATTGACTTCGAAGCCCCAGACGAGTAGCGCTGCTTCTGGCCCCGCCGCGGGGGGGCACGAAAGGCAGCGCTCTCTTTTTGAGCCTCCCTGTATGAGGAGCCGGTACTCGTCGAGGGCTGCTCCCGCCCAGCAGCCCCCTGAGCCCGAGAGCGGCGAGGGAGGAACCACTGGAACGCTGCCGCTTGCTTCCTCACCTCCTGAAACCTGTCGACAACCGAGTTGACAGCGTCGTCGAACAGGCCAGAAGACGAGAGCGGGGCGTCCAGTAGGCAGACCCTGTCCTTGGCTTTCATATCTGACAGGGTCAGCCACAGATGTCTCTCCGCTGCCACCATCGCTGCCATTGAGCGCCCAATGGCACGGGCGGTCTCTTTAGTGGCGTGGAGAGACAAATCAGCGGTCCTTCTGAGCTTTGCGATATCATCTGAGCTTTCCTGCTCGCGCTCATCAAGCTCTTTCAGCAGATCAGCTTGGTACGCCTGTAACACAGACATTGCGTGCAGACAAGCACCAGCTTGACCCGCTGCCGAGTACCCCCGAGCATAGATGTTGTACACAAAGGCTTTGTGGGCAGGGCCGGAGCCTTTAAGGACGATGCCACGTCAGGAGACAGATAGCTCGCGAGCGTCTGTTCTACCTTTGGCATCGCCCTAAAGCCGCGCTCATTCAAACCCGCGACATTTCCATAATAGTCAGACGCGGTAATGAAGAACGGCGGGCCGAGTACAGCCTTCCCCATGATCTACACACCTCAGTATGCAAGCGTGACTTGCCCTCGCCCTTATTGCCACTCTGAGACATGATACTAGAAAAATGAATACAAAACAGTGTAGTGTCTTATCTAGTGCAGTTTATGTATTTCTGTGAAAGTACTTGAGCAGACAACAGAATAGAAACAGACACAGAGACAGAAGGCTGACGCCGGCTTTGCCGCACGTGCTTTTATGTTTCCTGGTCTCTGACGTCACCCGCCTATGACGTCGCGCCCTTCCATTGGACAGATTACACAGCAGATTCAGAGCCGGTCATGCAGGGGCATTCCCAAAACGTTGTGACGCAGCTCGAGTTCCCGAGAAGGAACTTACCATTATTCAATTAATAGGATTTTACTGTCTTTTCCCATTAATATGCAGAATTCTATGTAATGGCTCAATAAATAAACTGGATTTATTTTCAACCAAAAATAAAATAAAACCAGCAACAACATGCCACTGGGAACCTTCTGCCCCAAGCAGAACTGTTCTACACTATTCTGACTATACTAATGTAATTATTCTGAACACTTTCACTTGTATACTGCATGTACATATAAATATATGTTGTGGTTAAAATCAATTGGAAAGGTTTTTGGGAACTTGTCTGTAGTTACTGTATATATTACTGTAGATTTTCAAACACTACTTGAAGGATCATGAGAGGGAAACATACAGCAGTGAGGTGCAAGAGCTGTGTGTGAGCTGTCACTTCAACATTATCATACTCATATTTGTTTTATCATGTCAAATGCAAAGTTTCTCCATATGTTCCCAGCAGACCTGTGAAGGAAAAAATATCAAATTGGCTCTGTCCCAGCAGACTCGCTTGCAGCTAATCATTAATTTCAGGTGAAATGAAAGCCACAAGCACTGGCCTACTGGCCTTGTTTCGGTTCCCAGATGAGTGGAATGACACATGTAGTTTTCTTTTAAGTCTGACTTACTTCCACTGTTTTTAAAGAGGTCAGGTATGTTGGAGCCAAAAGTGTGTCAGATATGTAGCAGGGATAATCGGTTTCATTTCAGATTTTAGCAGCCACTCTAAGAGAGACTTTTAGGAGAACAACTGGCATTTAAAAACAAAATGGATGATAAGGTTGTGTACAAACATAATTATTATTCCTTTGTAACAAAACATTGTTAAAGTGGATCTTTCAAGGCCAAACAAGTACATAGGATCAGATATAACACACAGTCAGCCTCTCTCAAGAAGCATGAGCAGAACAAATTTCTCTTTTAAACCACTCTGCAATTAATTTGAGAGTAGATTTATGAACACTTACACAGAAATATGTTCTGCTCATGTTTTATGAATGAAGCCCAATGGATGCACTTAAAAATGTCTATGCAACCTTATAGAAATTACACCTTTCATTGATGTGATGTGTGTTAAAATCAATGTCAGACCGTTTCCCACCTTTTAACAACATCAATTAAAATGTGAAAAAAAGACCTGGCATGATCTGTCATAATTTCATCTATTAACTGGATAAAAGCTAGGGTGCAAAATGATTTCTTGCTGCAGACACCCACATTACATTGACAACAGGGGGTCAAGGTTTGGCTGGCTAGCACAGGCTGTAGCTACACCGTTATATGTGCAGAAAAACATCTTTCTCCATTCACAGCCATTCAAAAGTAGCTGTGTATTTTGACAAAATACCAAACATTTGATTATATTTCAGTGAATGCATTCGCCAGTTTTTTTCGGCGAGCTCTTAACAGCGTGAAATAGGCTTCTGTTATTTCAAAAAGTGTTTTCTTTGCTTCAACGAGTTAGTGTGATTAGTCACATGATCTTTACGACTCAAGTGATTTGCCTAACAAATGTTTCTAGAAATGAATCCCATTGAAACAAAGCAACCTGAGCAACTGGCATTCAGATGAATGACTCTCAGCTTTTACAGACCTCATTGACTGACGCCATAAATCTGAGACCGTATTACAAAACATTTTGTCTTGCCTCTAAGTGTACTCCTAAATAGCAGTAGAAGTTCTTAGGTAAGTGTTTCCTCTTCAAACCTATTCACAAAGCAGCAACCTCTACTAAGGAATGGGGAGAAATCTTAAGCAGAGAGAAAGGGCAGGGTTGACTCGTATCTATGGATGATGTCATCATGCTATGCCCACAGTGATTGGCTGATAGAAGATAAGTCTCTGTCAGTCATTTAAATATTGGAGAACAAGGGATCATGTTGTCATATTTAAATAAAGATTTTAGAATAAAATGTTGCCATATTCAAACAAAGATTTTAAAATAAGAATGTTGCTATATTCAGATAAATGCATGTCATTGCTTACATTGCATAAATGACCATAGAACCTGTGCAATGGGTTTAAATGGAACGCCTTAAGCTATTGATCACTTGGAACCTGTCAGGAGTCTGGACTGTCTGTGTGTGTGTTTTGCTCCCCATGTGCTCCCTGTGTCCCAGTGTTTATGCCCATATTTGATTATTTTCCTGTTCCTGTCCTCATCATCTCTAATTCGTTCATTCCCTGCACCTGTGTTTTAGTGATTACCCTGTGTATATTAGTTTCTGTCTGTGCATTTCTCCCCTGTCGGGTCTACTTTGGCTTAGTTCACACTGCAGGCTAAAGTGGCCCAAATCCGAATTTTTTTGCCCAAATGTGACCCATATCTGATTTTCTTATGACAGTTTGAACAGCACAAATCCATTTTTTTCAAATCAGGCCCAGGCCACTTTCATATGTGGTCCTAAATCGGATACATATCTGATGTTTTGCAATGCGACTTCAGTCTGAACGGCCGTGTCGTGTTTTTACGTCATTGAAATGCGACAGATTTCACAATTCTGCACTGGAGGAAATCGTGCTCTCCTTCTTCTTAATATTCTTCTTCTTATTACTTCGTTATTTAGGCTCCGATTGCACATTAACTTAAAAATTGCTAAACACACGCTAATACGAGCAGCATCCATTTTTATTTCCGCAAACAGTGCGCTGCGTCTGACGTCACGTCTTCTTCTGCGCATGGGGGTCACTTCAGGGCCGTATACGGTTCACACATGAGACTGATGGCAGTCGCATTTAAATGACAATGTGAACAACAGCGCAAAAAAAATCGTATTTCAGCAAAAAATCCGATCTGAGCATTAAGACCTGCAGTGTGAACTAAGTCTTCGTGTCTCCAGCCGTCTCCCTGTGGATTACCCCTGTGTTTTGGATTATATTAAAGACAATTGTTCGTGTTGACTTCCGCATCTACGTTTTCCTTGCTCCTAGCTCCTCCTACGCAGCACAGTTGTGACAGAACCTGATTTATTATTTATTACTATTTATTTATCTAATTAATCTTTTTTTATGCATCATTCTTTAGATCTATGTCTGTGGAAGCCCGTTTCTGCCACTGAATTAAAAAAAGGTAACTGCAACTTTTTATCTCACAATTTTAACATTTTTATTTTCGCAATTTTGTCTTTTTTCTCTCAGAATTGCTTGATGTAAACTGACAATTCTGACTTTTATTCTCACAGTTGAAAGTTTACATTCCACAATTGTATTTTCTTGCAATTGTGACTTTTTCCCTCATAATTCTAACTAATATTCTCAGAATTACATATAAATTCACAATTGCAAGTTACAAAGTCAGAACTACAAGATATAAATTTATTCTCATGTTATTTGCAAAAAAAAAAAAAAAAAAAAAAAAAATCCAAGAAAGTCCAATTCTGAGGGGGAAAAAAAGACTATTTTCTTACAATTGTGAGTTTATATCTCACAATTCTGACTTTATAACTCACAACTGCATGTTATAAAGTCAAAATTGTGAGATATAAACATGCAATTTTGAGAAAAAAGTCAGAAATGCGAGATAAAATGTTGCAATTACCTTTTTTATTTTTTTATTCAGTGGCAGAAACAAGCTTTCATACCTATGGGTATGAAAGGAAAACTTAAAAAAACAAACAGAAACAAACATGTAATACGACATACAAATAGCTGCATTTTGGGATACGGAGCTGCCTGAAGGGTACATATGAATAGGCTCGCTCCCTCGATCAGAATTGAGTGATCAAAGATCAGCACTAACGCTCCACTTAAGGAAGTGGAATGGACTTCCAAAAAAAAAAACAGTGGAGAAGTGCTTAGGTAAAGTTTGATTGTGCAAGCAGAAATCGAGGAGCAGATACCAACTACAGACCATGCATATCATAGCCATGTTTTGAAGGGAAGTACATGCCTGTAATCTCAAACTATTCAATATAAATGTCACTTACCCACTTAGCACAACAATGAAGTCCATTACATTCCAGCCGTTTCTGAGATAGGAACCCTTATGAAAAACAAAACCAAGCGCCACCAGCTTGATACCAGCCTCAAAACAGAAGATCCCAATGAAATAAGGCTCAGTCTTCTCCTAATGGACCCAATGAGAAAGAAACAGATCAAATGATTAAACAAAACAATCGATAGAAAATATAAATAGAGAAATGCACACTCTAGTTTTGATTTTATAATGATATGAAAAATGTATGGAGCCTGAGAAATCACCTGTTGAACTGTTAATTTTGACAGTTTTGATTTAGTTTTAGTCATATTTTAGTCACATTTTAGTTTTAGTCTAGTTTTAGCCAACTTAATATACGATTTCAGTTGACCAAATCCACAGTAGATTTAATAGACTAAAATCCAACAGGTTTAGTTAAATTGCAATGCATTAATAAAGCGTTTCTCTAAAATGTCAAACTTATTATTTAATGATTATTATACTTGTTATATACTCCTGGAAGAAACTGTAAAGAAAACATTTAACGTCTTCATGCATTAAGGCAGTGATCTTAAAATACCAAACTCAGTATACCTTACTGATGTTGCAAAATGTATACATGCAAGCAGATGTGGCCAGAATATGAATACAATGTGAAAAATTGCATGTTAAGCATTTTCCTACCATAGAAAACCCTTATAAAGAAAATGCTTAATGTGGCTCAATGCATTCAGATAGTAAAACTAAAAATCAGTATACACCTTACTGTTGATGCAGTGCATTGCATTCATATTCTGCCCACATCTGCTTGCCTGTTTATAGCACTATATATATATTTTTTTTTAATAAACTGTATACTTTTATATCACTGTCTTTGTCCCTTAAGCCACATTAAGTGTTTCTAGCCACATCAGCGTGCCTGTATGTAGTTTGCAGCATTAGTAAGATGTATACTGAGTTTGGTCTTTTATTGTCACTGTCGTGAGGATGAATTGCAAAAGATTTGTGAGTATGGTTTATAAACTGAGGGGGCGAATTGCAAAACCGTGGCCACGGAATTGTAGGTCCCTTTTTCTTCCCTCTCCTTACAGGAGATTTCCCAGTGCTGTCGTTTGCCTCTAGCTTCTGAATAACAGTATGCATTTTATTTTGTACTTTGTGGACTCTGGGAATCCAATAATTTAGTTCAGTTATGTTTATTTAAAATATGAATATATTAATGTTTGTAATGCTTACCAGCCTTTTGGACATAGGAGTCTTGTCCTCACCAGGAAGATGCTGTTCCAGGGATAAAACGATGCAGTTGGCTATGATGGTGGCCAGGATCATATACTCAAATGGAGTAATGGCACAGGGGTCAAGGCAAATATTGCATCAGTGGGAAAAAAAAAAAAATGCATCAATGCATCTTCATCTCTGAGGTGACAAAATGAGAACTACTGAATTAAAAAGCACTGAAGACTCTCCTCTTCAAGACTGACACACTATTCACGTCACTTAACACATACAAAAATCTTGTACACCTGCCTGCATTAATACTGCAAATATACTGTGTTTAGATGAATGTTTATGTATCAGTATATATGGACTTGCTTGACTAAATGCATAGCATATGACTGAGTAGCCGTCTAGTGATCCAGCTGACCAGTCAAGTTTAGCTTTTGTAAATGAGTCAGTGCTGCATTAATGGAGAGTGTGTGAGTGGATGAAGTGTGTATATCTTCACTGATAGAATCACTATAGCTGCATTTATCTCCTGTCAGCACTGTTTAGCCTTGTAGTGGTTTGCATAAATTTTGGCTCATATGTGAACACTCTGAATGAACTAACAATGTCATGTCCGTAAAAATTGCAGTACAGTTCGCTTGAAAAAGCTTTGTGAAAATAAACTACTTGTCGAATGGAAGAATTTTCCTCCTGCTGTCCTCAAGTACAAAAAGCACAACTAAAGTCATGTGATCCGCAACTAGTCAACGCAGACCCATCATGTCATTCACTGTCAACCAACCTAAGTTATTAATCACTAGTTGGTGCCACCCCCAATAGCACATTCAAGTAAGCCAGTGTTAATGGCATTAAATGTGCCTCCGAACAACACAGCGTAGTTTTTTACTGAATGATTCCACATTTTTGAATGAATCAGGTGAGTCAATGATTCAGTGACCCATTCATAAAGACAGTCACTTGCTTTGTTTCTGAAAGAATCAGCCGTTTGAATGAATCAATTGAATGAATGGCTCAGTGACTCACTCATTAAGTCAGTGACTTGCAATGACTTTTAGTTTCATATTTAGAGTATCATTTCATTAAAAATAATAAATAAATAAAATTAAAATTAAAACTAATTTCAATGTGATGGCGACATTGCAGTCTTAACAGTTTATGTGTAATAAATTCTATGTTGGATCAAAACAATTTTTCTAAATCTACTTTTTTTTTTTAATGTCTATTCAGTGCTTTTCTCAACTAACACAGTAATTTATCTTTTTGGGCGTAATTTCTCAGCCCAAGCTGATATATAATTAATTAGTGATAAATTAATGGGCGCATCATTTCATAAATTTTAATCAATTGAGAGCCCCTATATATATATATATATATATATATATATATATATATATATATATATATATATATATATATATATATACATACAGGTGCATCTCAATAAATTAGAATGTCATGGAAAAGTTCATTTATTTCAGTAATTCAACTCAAATTGTGAAACTCGTGTATTAAATAAATTCAATGCACACAGAATGAAGTAGTTTAAGTCTTTGGTTCTTTTAATTTTGAAGATTTTGGCTCACATTTAACAAAAACCCACTAATTCACTATCTCAACCAATTAGAATATGGTGACATGCCAATCAACTAATCAACTAAAAACACCTGCAAAGGTTTCCTGAGCCTTCAAAATGGTCTCTCAGTTTGGTTCACTAGGCTACACAATCATGGGGAAGACTGCTGATCTGACAGTTGTCCAGAAGACAATCATTGACACCCTTCACAAGAAGGGTAAGCCACAAACATTCATTGCCAAAGAAGCTGGCTGTTCACAGAGTTCTGCATCCAAGCATGTTAACAGAAAGTTGAGTGGAAGGAAAAAGTGTGGAAGAAAAAGATGCACAACAAACCGAGAGAACCGCAGCCTTATGAGGATTGTCAAGCAAAATCGATTCAAGAATTTGGGTGAACTTCACAAGGAATGGACTGAGGCTGGGGTCAAGGCATCAAGAGCCACCACACACAGACGTGTCAAGGAATTTTGCTACAGTTATCGTATTCCTCTTGTTAAACCACTCCTGAAGGCATCTTACCTGGGCTAAGGAGAAGAAGAACTGGACTGTTGCACAGTGGTCCAAAGTCCTCTTTTCAGATGAGAGCAAGTTTTGTATTTCATTTTGAAACCAAGGTCCTAGAGTCTGGAGGAAGGGTGGAGAAGCTCATAGCCCAAGTTGCTTGAAGTCCAGTGTTAAGTTTCCACAGTCTGTGATGATTTGGGGTGCAATGTCATCTGCTGGTGTTGGTCCATTGTGTTTTTCGAAAACCAAAGTCACTGCACCCGTTTACCAAGAAATTTTGGAGCACTTCATGCTTCCTTCTGCTGACCAGCTTTTTAAAGATGCTGATTTCATTTTCCAGCAGGATTTGGCACCTGCCCACACTGCCAAAAGCACCAAAAGTTGGTTAAATGACCATGGCGTTGGTGTGCTTGACTGGCCAGCAAACTCACCAGACCTGAACCCCATAGAGAATCTATGGGGTATTGTCAAGAGGAAAATGAGAAACAAGAGACCAAAAAATGCAGATGAGCTGAAGGCCACTGTCAAAGAAACCTGGGCTTCCATACCACCTCAGCAGTGCCACAAACTGATCACCTCCATGCCACGCCGAATTGAGGCAGTAATTAAAGCAAAAGGAGCCCCTACCAAGTATTGAGTACATATACAGTAAATGAACATACTTTCCAGAAGGCCAACAATTCAATAAAAATGTTTTTTTTTATTTATTTTTTTTTTATTATTATTGGTCTTATGAAGTATTCTAATTTGTTGAGATAGTGAATTGGTGGGTTTTTGTTAAATGTGAGCCAAAATCATCAGTTAAAAGAACCAAAGACTGAAGTGCATTGAATTTATTTAATACACGAGTTTCACAATTTGAGTTGAATTACTGGAATAAATGAACTTTTCCACGGCATTCTAATTTATTGAGATGCACCTGTATATACACACACACAATAATACACTGTATGGCTATACAAAATTAAACTCTAGCAACCTAGCAAAACCTTGATAGTATGTTTTCCTAAAGCCATGTTTGGACAGGACTAGTTTTAAACAACATTTGACATACAACTCTTATCATGTAGCGATTCGGATGAGACTCGCCTCTCTGTGTTTATAGCAGTGGTGTGTTTTATAGACGTGGGTGTTACAGAAGGACAGTGGTGGCGTCCATCACGAATGACAAATTATTTAATTTATTGCGTCCCACTTTATATGTGGGTGTTTTTAACTATGTACTTACAGCCAAAAATATTTAAGGTACAGTGTATCTATTGTGTTCATGTTGAATTGCAAAACACTTTTGCTGTCATTAAGGATCAATACGGTAACGTTAGTGACAGGTTTGGTGGTATGATTAGGTTTAAGGGGTAAAAGTAGGGTTGACAATTATAGATGTAACTACAGAAATTAATTACGGATGTAATTACAAAAAGGTATTTTTCAATTTAAGTGCAATGTAAAACGTGTACACAATAAGTGCATTGTATCAAATGATTAATTTAAATGTAAGTACATTGCAATTGAAGACACTTAATTTGAAGTGTGTCCATTTATTGTTTTCTTATTGAAATAAACTACACGTTTATAGAAGTGATTTATAATAGACCAATGTAATTGATCTGAGTATCTTACCTGACGCTGATATTAAAATGGACGGTCTTTTTAGTTTTCATGACTTGGCTTTCCATATTTATTTTATTTTTCATGGGATACATCCATATTGATTTGCTCTGGCACTTTACAGAAGTCGTGTAAGAAAAAAATAAAAACAAGACTACGGCCCTATTCGTAAGGTAATTGTTACTCATAAATCTGTATGAGTCCTCAGTTATAAATATTCAGATGACGATTTATTCACAGTGGAGGAGGTCGTTTTGTGATCTTGTGAACCCGGAAACGTGCTTCTCACACGGTCAGTCACATTTATTTAAATATCCTAGTTAATAATAGGAACATTGATGTGCTATGGCTTTTTCTTCAAATGACGGATGCAAGTTTAAAAATGTAGAAATCTCTTATTTACATAAGGCAAACATTTGATCCAGTGACTTGGTTGACTAGAAAAATGATTAGTTGTGCAAACCTAAATTATATAAATGTATATAATACATATTTTAAAAGTTTATTGCAAAACTTTGATTTCAAAAGTTTCAGAACTCTTTTTTTTTCCTTTTTCCTCCCACTTGCTTTAATGAAGCAGTGACCTAATATTATTCTTCTAAACAGATTGCAGCAGAGTCTATTTTTAAAATGCATGCACATTACTATAAAGTGCAACAGCTACCAAATGCATGCAAAATCAGAGATATACATTAAGATACAATTAAATACCACACAACTTTTTTTTTTTCTTCTGTCAAAAAACAGTTAGTAATTAGCCAGCCTACATAAGAATATCCAATGATTTTTTTTTTCTCCCCTTAATGAGCATCACTTTTACTGTTGATCATATTTTAGCATTTGAACAAAAGTCTTAAAATATAGCACTTATACAGCATCTGCACTGGCTGTGCTACGGAAATAAATGGTACCTCAACTCATGCAGCTTGTAGAGTAAAGCCGCGCTATTACTTTTCTACACAAGCAGAGGGCCAATTTTCCCCATTCTTGTCAGATAAGAAGATGGTTGCAAGCGAGGTAAAATACTTGGAAGCTATAATACAGCCACAAAAAATGGCATTATAAAATAATAAGCATAGTAATGTCAGTTCAGTCAGGGATGCATTAACCTAGAATTTTCAGCTTTTTTATTTTTGGCATCTCTCTAGCAGCGAGGATTGCCATGGCAACCTGCTTTCTACACTTAACCTCCTCCAGGGAGGGTTGACTGCGAGTTTTGCTCACCTGAAAACAGCTGATTGGATCGGTAGAGCTGAATTTAATTCATTAAAGCTGAAGGAATGTCAGGAAATATGAAATACAGGTGCATCTCAATAAATTAGAATGTCGTGGAAAAGTTCATTTATTTCAGTAATTCAGCTCAAATTGTGAAACTCGTGTATTAAATAAATTCAGTGTACACAGACTGAAGTAGTTTAAGTCTTTGTTTCTTTTAATTGTGATGATTTTGGATCACATTTAACAAAAACCCACCAATTCACTATCTCAACAAATTAGAATATGGTGACATGCCAGTCAGCTAATCAACTGAAATACTGAAATAAATGAACTTTTCCACGACATTCTAATTTATTGAGATGCACCTGTATATCCTGTATTCAGTTGTTGTGTGACATAGTGGCCAACAACTCAACAAGTGTTTAAAGGAACAAGTAACGAAAGACATAGGCTTGAACAAGCATCAGGAACTAAATTAGTGTGGCAACTATTAAATTATAAATAGTAATAGTAGTAAAATTGTAATCATCTAGTCTTTTGAACATTATAATTTCCTCATATCCATATGTCTGTTTCTTCTTTGGGTAACTGCCTGCTATTTGAGTATTGTAGCCTATATATTCACTTTGAAAAAAAAAAATACATGTAGGCTATATAACATGCTGTACAAGCCGTAATATGCATACACTATATAACAGCATGGATTTGAGTGTAATACTAGTACAGTGTCTTGGGTTCTTGTCCTACCATTGCATAACAGACATTTTTCAGTCTATGTTCAAAACATTAATAAAATCTGTAGCTGTGTAATTGTCCAAAACATTTTGCTAGGGAAAGACATTTGCGATTTATTTTCCCCAAACACAATCTCAGAGGCTTTGTTACAATCATTATGAAATTCTCACAATAGCCCTGAGCAAAATGTTCTTGTTCAGCACTTGTTCTTTTTAGGAGACTTAGTAACTGAGTTGTCATTGTTTTATTTAAATACCAACCTTGTCTCAGATGTTTCTCCAAATGTCCTAAAAAATACATCATTGAGATAACGGTTGCATACAGTAAGAGTGTAGAGCTGTACAAAATGAATGCAGGTAGCTTTAACAGTTTTGTCAGTTCTTATGATTATTAAACTGCGCTTAGGTTCCAACATCATGTCATTCTGCTGAAGAATGCACAACCAGCAACTATGAACTCAGAAAACTCTCTTCTCTTAGTCAAGGACAGAGACGCATAGAGACATACATACCACAATGGACATTTACTACTCTACCACTCCAAAAATGTACCTACACATACAATTCACTGCAGTTTCCATCTGAAATGAAGACTACTGGCAGTAAATCACCAAGAACTTTAATTCTTGTTCACACAAATTTTAATTACAGGCGTAGATTATTTTTGCATGATACTATGCGTAATACTATGTTATGACCTGAAAACACTTCCACCATAGTGTATGATTTATAAACTAATACATTTTCACATCTGTATCACATAACCATCTCTATTTGTATGGCTTTTCTGATGTAGTAAACTTACTCTGTAGCGCACCCGGTACAGCTGTGCACTCAGGTATGAGTCCCATGAAACACGAGTCACAATAAAAGTGCTCAAAGACATGGAGAAGCAAGTTAAAATGGCATGGTAGTTTTAGCAAATGCATTTCAATCTCACAATGCTTTTGTTAATACTGTCGTTTAGGTTTGGTGTAGGTGCGTTATTTTTAGATGCAATAGAGCACTAACATTTTAACACCACTCACCGGACATTTCATATCCAAACTGCCGCAATACAGACAATCATTTTTGCCAGATTCACATCCATCTGTTTTGGACAAAATTTAACATGCTTTTAGTGCCACTCATTGAACATTTCATTATGAAAGTGTCGCGAAATATCCAGAAAGCAATATAATATCATTTTGTAGAAATTTTTGTGATATTTCTCATTTGGTCTCAAAAACATTTGTCTAAATGAGCCAGTCTAATTACAGGCAAAGTGGTGTTCACAATTTTCCCTCAGTTTGGCCCTAGAATGCCAGATTTCTCACTTCCATCTGCTGTCACGTTCACAGCCATGAGTCCACGCTCTTGCCTAATATGGATCCTGAATCAGCACACATATCTGCCACAGATGAGGTCATGTCCATCTCAAACCAAACTTGTGTACTATCGGCACCCAAGCTGTTCACATCTACAAACCAGGAACTCAAACTCCCTGCTTCAAACCAGGAGCTTCCCTTTTCTGCAGCCTCTCCAGAGTGCACAGTTATGCCAAGTTATGCATTCCTTGTCGTATAAGCCATGTTTATGGCTTGCGTTTTGGTCATTCGGATCACAAGCAGACAAGGGAGACGCATTCCCATTTACACCTGGTGTTTTAAATTGGTCTCTTTTGTCTACTTTCAACCACTTTTCTGATTTATTTGAGGGGAGGGTCTATATACAGGTGTATGTATAGGGTTTTCCAGTCGAACGCGTTTTCGGCTACCTCTGGATGTGGTCGAAAGTGGACAAGCTCAAAATGTTTCAGAGCCTGTTTACACCTATATTTAGCATTGTCCACTTGTGATTGGATTGACAAAAACGCATCTTAAAGGGCTCTTATATGTTTTTTTTTTAACTTTAGTTAGTGTGTAATTGTCATGAATCTGGTCCATGGACTTCCATTTGTTCACCACCAGAGGCCGCTCAGTCATCACATTGACTCTCACACCACATAGACTCTCACACATTACCCCGGACTTCATTTCCCAGCAGCCATTTCCCTAATCACATGCTCACACCTGATACCCATCACACAATCACACACACTACTTAAGCCATTCCTCAGTCACATCGCCGAGTATTGTACGCAAATATCCTAGTGATAGCTACCCTACGAAGCCCTCTTAGTTGTCTTAGTCTTGCCTTGCCTGTCTTCCCGTGTTTTATTCTAGCCCGTGTTTCCTGGATTAACCCTTGCCTTGCCATTCGGACTCTGTTTGCACCTCGTTTGGATTATTGCTCGTGTACCTGGATTATTGCTCTGCCTTGCCCCGTTGGATATTGTTTGCCGATCGTCGACCCACGCTTGCCCTAGGATTACTCTTTGTCTTGTCCCTGCCATACCTATTTGCCATTGTTTCGACCCTGCCTGTATTTATGACCATGTCTTTAAATAAAAGCTTGCATATGGATCCGTACGTCTCACGTCTCATCAGCCCCGTAACAGTAATGTTGGCCGAAGCCGAAACCGAACAAAATGAAACACTGGGCCAAAAGCCGAATACCGAACATGGTTTTTCGCGTTTTTTCCCCATGTGTTTAGCCAATTTTTTTCACCATTGCATAAATTAAATAGCCAAAATGTGCTTTTTACTGTTTTGTCTTGCTTTTCAAAGAAAAAATCAATTACAAAATAACAATTTAAAAATATTTAACACTAAACATTTGAACAGTATGTGTGAATGTTATAATAAATGTTGTTTATTATTATCACTATTATTGTCTTACTTTTTTATTTTATTTTACAGAACAATAGTAAAATTACAGTACTAACATTTATGAATGTTGATGGAGTTCTTGCTTTTTGTCAGCTTTTATTTTGGAGGAAACCTGCAGTAAGTCCTCAGTGCTTCTTTTTGTTGACAACAGCAGATTTAAAAATGATTCTCATTACAAATTTCAGAAGATGTTTGTCGCACGAATCACGTAAAAATTCATAAAAATGTTACTGAGCATCTGACGAATAACACTGTTTCAGCACAGATTTTCCTCTTGCTTTGGACTTTGAACCCTGGCTAATGAGCTTGTACAATGCTGTCAGAATACAATTCGTGCCTGTATTATAAAACATAAATTTATTTACTAATTGTTTAAGGCCATTTCACGATTTCAATCAAAATATAGTAACCAGCATCAAAGACATGGGATACAGTACTAAACAGTCTCTCGCTGTTCGGGACTACAGCGCGCTTCTTCTGGATTTTGTGACATCACAAAATCTCTCTTTTAAATAATTCCTGCACACGGGATACGCAAAAAAGTGGGCAAGGCCTGGTTGAGCTACACTAGAGAAGACGACGAAGAGCAGCTGCTTTAGTAGCGTGTTGTCGCTATGTCACGGTTATGATAAGGGCATGACATTTTTGCAACACGTTTTAAGCGGTTCACCAATCACAACAAACTGGGCCAGCTAACCAATCAGAGCACATTGTGTATTTCGTAAGTAGGGGGTTCATCGTAATAGGAAGTAAACAGCGAGTTTGAGACAGTTTGGGAAGAGAGGTACTGCAATAATGTAAAGTATGTGAAAAGTAATGTGCTTTTGGAACAACCAAGCATGAAAACCTATTCTAGTACACCCCAAAAAACAAATCAAGACTTGCACAAGATGGTGTCAGTGAGCTCTGGGCATGCTTACTTCCGGTCTTTGCAACGCTCACATTTACTATTAAGGGGAAACTTTCATATGAAACTTGGCTCTAGATAGATACAATTAATGTTTTTCAAATTAAATAGGGAATAGTGGTATATCTAAGACAAGAAAAAACGTCTCGTTTACGTATGTAACTCTCGTTCCCTGAAGGAGGGAACGGAGACGTCACGTCGGTGACCGACGAATGGGATCTCGCTAAAGAGACCAATCCACTTCGAGTGTAACTAAACAAGCATTGGCATGCGGTATTTCGCATCTGGCTACCACACCCCGCAGCGCGGGTATAAGAGGCAGCAGGTGCACCGCATTAATTGATGTTTTCGCTGAGGAGCCGAGCAGCTCAGCTTTGGTACAGCGACTGTGGAGATGGGACGTGACGTCTCCGTTCCCTCCTTCAGGGAACGAGGGTTACATATGTAACCGAGAGTCGGTGACCGACGAATGGGATCCCTACCAAAGCGCCACAGGAGCTGCCCCCTCCAGTGCCCTGTGTAGGCCTCCAGGTCCCTCCTATAAGGTAGACGATAGGACCGGGCTCTACACAGAGAAGGTCGACTACTGCTGTTCCTCAAGCAACCCAACAGTAGGACTTGGATAACACTGGGAAAGTGTGCCCTTCCATTTGGAAGAGGTACACTGCGGAGTCACCTCCTCCCAGAGGGGGTGAAGTGACATTTATTCATGTGAAGTAACCCTGTAGGGCCCTATCGCACATGGAAGTCTCTGAGATGGCTCAGGCTGCATCATTTAGAGACGGCAGAATGCGGTCTGCCGGGGGAAACACGGCTCTAGTAGCTGTACCGTGGAAATACACATATGGAACCCAACAGGGTCGCTCATATGGGCACTAGCCTTACACCAGATTTCAGGAATTCATTGGCTGAAAGGCCTGGCACCGGACGTTCCGCCACATCTGGCCGCCCAAGTGCTGGAGGACTCGACAGGGTTTGCCTGGTTAAGGAACTCTCTGGAGAATTAGGCGTTAAGGACGCCGCAAGCCGACTCTGAACTGGGCCTCTCAGTGCCACTGCCCGTTTGAGGTGAGAACACAGGAGGAAACCGGTTCAACATGTAGGCTATAGAACCTAGTGAACGTGTTAGGAGTCGCCCAGCCCGCAGCTCTACAAATGTCTGCTAGCAAGGCACCACGAGTCAGTGCCCAGGATGATGCAACACCCCTAGTGGAGAGAGCACACAGCCTGAACGGGCAGGGCACACCTTGTGCTTCATAGGTCAAGATGATGGCATCCACTATCCAGTGGGCCATTCTCTGCTTGGAGACAGCCTTCCCCTTCTGCTGTCCTCCGTAACAGACAAAGAGCTATTCTGAGGTCCTAAAGCTCTGAGTTCTATCAACGTACTGACGCAGTGCGTGTACAGGACAGAGCTGGGTCTGCCTCCTCCAGGGGCAGCGCTTGCAGGTTCACCACCTGGTCCCTGAAGGGAATGGTAGGAACCTTGGGCATGTAGCCAGGCCAGGGTCTCAGTGTTGCACTGGAGTCAGCCAGCCCGAACTCAAGGTACGATTTGTCGACCGAAAATGCCTGCAGGTCCCCCACCCTCTTAATTGAGGCTAATGCAGTCAGGAGTAGGGTTTTCATAGAAAGAAACTTCAACTTGACTGACTGCAAAGGCTCGAAGGGGGCAGTTTGAAGGGCTCTTAACACCAATTCCAAATCCCAAGAGGATAGGGAGGGAGGCCTAGGAGGATTTAACCTCCTGGCCCCTCTAAGGAACCTGACGACCAGATCATGCTTCCCCACCGACCTCCCCTCTACGGGGTCGTGGTGAGCGGAAATAGCAGCAACGTCCTTAAGGGTGGAGAGGGACAGCCTATGCTCCAACCCTTGCTGCAGGAAGGAAAGCATGGCTCTGATCGAACATCTCCGGGGGTCCTCATGGTGAGAGGAACACCATTCGACAAACAGGTTCCACTTCAGAGCATAGGCCCGTCTAGTGGACGGTGCTCGAGCTGAAGCGATAGTGAGCACTACCTCCTGGGGTAGGTCACCTAGAACCTCCGCGTCCCATCCAGGGACCACACGTGGAGTTTCCACAGGTCCGGACGCGGGTGCCAGAGGGTGCCCCGTCTCTGAGAAAGCAGATCCCTCCTCAGAGGAATCGGCCAGGGAGGGGCTGTCGCGAGGAGCATGAGTTCTGGGAAACAGGTCCTGTTGGGCCAATATGGAGCCACTAACAGGATGTGCTCCTCGTCCTCCCTGATCTTGCACAGTGTCTGTGCTAGTAGGCTCACTGGGGTAAACGCATATTTGCGCAGGCCCCGGGGCCAGCTGCGTGCCAGTGCATCCGTGCTAGGGAGTAGAACCACTGGCATCCTCAAATCACCTCCGACTCCACAGGACGCAGCGCCGCCCGGGTGCCGGGACGAATGCTGGATCGCGGCAGAGGCAGAGGGACTCCACCATGTTTGACATAGCGGAGTCTTTTATGCAACTCTGAGATGGTCATGTCCCCACAAGAAGAACATGAACCATCCACGAAAGCTTCCTCAGCGTGCTGAATGCCTAGACACCTGAGGCAGCGATCGTGACCGTCCTGAGGCACCAGGAAACGACCACACCCAGAAACGCAAGGGTGATAAGACATTTTTAAAAAGACGCGATCACCCGTGTTTTCTGTGGCCACGAAAATATCCTTTCTTAGAGTTGATATGAACATACACTGAATGTTTGCTGGACGAACAGACTAGTTGATGGCAATTTAATTTTGCTACAGTTATTACTATCAGCCGATATAAATAATTGTAATTAATCATAATTGATTGTAATTAATTATATACAATTCCCTTTTGAGCTAATTTGCAACATTATATTGGTGGAGAACGCTGGCAATCGTTTAAACATTATTTGCAAGCGGACTCAGTATCAAACTTGTGTGTTTGTCTCATAAATTTTATTAACGTCCTACACATGCAGTTTCTGATAAAATCAGATAGACTATAGCTTGAATGCACCTTACTACGAGCAGTAGAAGTTTATCAATGCTATAATACATGTGTAAATCGTACGATAAGGAACTAACCTGATATTAGTGAAGAAGTCCTAATTTCTGTTGTTAGCAGAGTACAAGACTTCTTTGACGAAAAATCCAGATTAGCAGCCGGTATAGATGGTACCAGAATAAATTAATCTGATTTTGGGCGAAGAAACCCCCATTTCAGCTTTAAATGTGTAAGTCTTCTCTGACGAAGAAAGCTCAGATTAGAAACCCACATAAATGAATAAATTAATCTGATTTTGGTCGAACATATCCCCATTTCAACTTTAAATGTGTAAATCTTTTCTGATGAACAAATCTCAGATTAGCACAAATTAATCTGCGTGGCGAAGAAACCCCACTTGCAGTGATATTAAAAACTGGGAAACGAAGAAATCTTGCTACAGGATATTTAGTTAAATGGTGATTTGAGCGATGTTCCTCATTCCCCCGAGTTAAGGCCTTCTTGTAACCTTCGCGTATCATTGTAGTCATTGAAGTGTTGCAACTAAATAGCGAATTAATGGTGTAATTCTAGCCTAGCTAACTAGTAATTTTGCCATTGTCTGTGAAGTGAATGTGCTGTTTTGATTTGTGAAAGAAGTTGTATGCGATACTTCATAACTGACTGCGCGTGAGTTCCCATGCATGTTTACAGCAGCGCAAGTTTTGCTCCACTTGCATGTGTTGTAAGCTTGCATCGGTCTCTTAGCAACGTCTGACCCCGGGAGTTGAGAGCAGCCTCTGCCGGTTCAAACTGATAACAGCACACACATATAAGCTAACTAAGCCCTTTACCTCAACTGTTAACTGTTAGCATCTGACTAGTGTAAAGTGTAGCCACTCCCACTCTCACTCTCACTCTCACTCTCACACTCTCTCTCTCTCTCGAGGTGCATGCTGGGAGGTTGTGGATGAGAGTGGTGTTGGGTGAGAGTGAAGCTGTGAAAGTTCATTTTTTTTTCTAATCTTATGTTTCTTTTTTTCTTTTTTCCCCTGCATGGTTTGGTATTAGGTTAAATCTTGCGATTTAAGTGGGAGTTGACAGTAAGAGGATGGTGTCTCACGTGGAGACGCCATCCATCTCCCTGTGTCATGGCTTCAGGTGTATACCGGAGGATGGAGTGATGGTAGAGGATGTTGGAGAGAAGGTAGGACATGAGAATATTTTTTCTGCTTCTAGAATGAACAAAGCCGTTGTTGTTTTTTTGAAACAACAACAGCTTGTTAATCAGTTTATCGAAAGTGGTATTGTCGTTAAAGATGAACTGGTGCAAGTTACACCGCTACATAATACATCTAGTAAGGTAGTGATTTCAAATGTACCGCCATTCATCTCTGATGATGTCTTAGAGCATGAATTAACGCGGTTTGGCAAGATCGCGAGTCCGTTCAGAGCGATTTCTCTAGGGTGTAAGCACCCGGCATTGAAACATGTCATGTCTTTTAGGAGACAGGTCTACATGTTTTTAGATTCACCAGATCGCACGCTGAACGTTTCTTTTCGTATAAAACACGAAGGAGGATCATATATGGTCTATGCGACTACTGGAAATTTGCGCTGCTTTGAGTGCGGAGATGTTGGCCATAAACGGCAAGTGTGTCCACATAAACAGCGTGGACAGGAAAACATTGGTCAAGGTCCAGGGATAGAGGGTGACGCGCAGGTTAAACACACTGTTCAGAAGGAGAGTACAGAATTCATTCAGGTGAGTCATTCAGAGACTGATATGCCTTTAAATATAGTGGAAAATACTTCAGAGATGGAAGTGATTGAGGGACAAAGTTCAAATGCTAATGTTGATGATAATGCTGGTAAAGGTAAAGAAACTCTAGCGGTTGAACAGGACAATGATTGTAATAAGGATGTGGTGCCAAGTACTAGTGTTGATCAGCATGGTTTTGATACAGAGAAGAACCAAATGGAGCTATTGATGAG
The DNA here is from genome assembly GCA_039654775.1 of Spinibarbus caldwelli. NCBI lineage: Eukaryota > Metazoa > Chordata > Actinopteri > Cypriniformes > Cyprinidae > Spinibarbus > Spinibarbus caldwelli. The sequence goes on along the minus strand of CM077235.1, from coordinate 2,110,606 downwards.
TGCAGATGAGACTGCATTCTTGCAGGATATTGATTCTTGCTCACAGTGTGGGCTTGAGGAGAATTCCCAAGATTCTCAAAAAGATCTTACATTGTATACTTTGGAAGAAATTAATCAGTTTCTGGATGATACTTTTGGAAGGCAGGTTGATGTTAAGGATTTTTTTCCTGATGTAGAGAAGTTTGTAAAGTCAGTTACATTTCTTCAGAAGACTGTGGGGGTTGATCTCTTGAGTGAAAAAAAGCGTTTTCATTTAAAGAAACACTTGACTGCAGTTAGGAAGAATCGAAAAACAGGAAAAAAGAGAATGTTAAAAGCATTTTTATAATTGACCTTCCATGCATCACGTGGTCTCTTTGCATTTACTTTTTATTGTTTGTCTGCTCTTCCTTCCAGCTTTTTTATGGAAGTATTGAGGGTCGGTTCACTTAATATTAATGGTGGAAGGGATGGACATAAGCGTGCTCTGGTTTCTGAAATAATAGAACAAAAGTATTTAAACAATTTTTCTTCAAGAAACGCATAGCGACATTGTTAATGAAGTTGAGTGGGGATTGTGGTGGAAGTTATTTTTTTTCAGTATATTGAGTAATGTTTTTAAACAGTGTTTGAATGATGGCAACATAATTATGGGAGGTGACTGGAATTGTACTTAAGATTTTACCATTGACTGTATCAATGAAGAACCTCATTTGCAATCTTCATCTCAATTATCAAAAATAATTAAAGAGATAGAACTTTTAGATATGTGGCGTATTAAACATCCACAAGTGAGACAGTATTCATGGGTTAAAATTATGGATAATAGAGTTAGTGCAGCTCGATTGGATAGGATATATGTGTCTAATCATTTTAGTAATAGGATTATTAATTGTTGTATTATTCCAGTAGGGTTCACGGATCATCATTTGGTTTCTGTAACTATAAGTATGTCAAAATGTACAAAGAAGTCTTCTTACTGGCATTTCAATACTAAATTGCTTCAAGATGTTACTTTTTGTAAACATTTTGAAACTTTTTGGCAACAGTGGAAAATGTGTAAAGGAAATTTTGAAAGTTTAAAACAATGGTGGGAAATAGGCAAGGTAAATATTAAATTGTTTTGTCAGCAGTATACTGCTAATTCTACTAATAAGTTAAAAGAAACAATTGAATCTATTGAGAAAGATATATCGACCATAGAGGGGGATTTAATATGTAGATATGATCCCAATTTGTATAACAACCTGCAGGAAAAAAAAAAGAGAGCTGGGGCTGTTTTTGATTGAAAGGGTAAAAGAAGCCCTAGTAAGGTCTCGGTATGTCTCTGTTAATGATATGGACGCACCTAGTGCATAGTTTTTTTTAACTTAGAACGTAAAGCAGCACAGCAGAAACAGATGGTATGTCTTTGTCTTCCTGATGGGAGAATCACCAGCAATATTATGGAGATGTGGCAATATGCTGTGAATTTTTATTCATGTCTTTATACTGCTGATCATGTTGATAATGATTGTACTGAACAGCTATTGCAAGACTTGCCTCAAATAGACTCTGACTCAAAGATTGCCCTGGATACTGAACTGTCTTTTCAAGAACTTACTATTGCAGTTGGCCAGCTTGGTATTGGACGATCTCCTGGCATTGATGGGCTACCGCCTGAATTTTATAAGCGTTTCTGGGATTGTATTGGAGAAGATTTTTATGAGGTTTTGTGTGAATGTAATAATGATGGTTATTTGCCTATGTCTTGTCAACGGTCTGTTTTATCTTTATTACCAAAGAAGGGAGATTTATCTCTTTTAAAAAATTGGAGACCTGTGGCCTTATTGACAACAGATTATAAAATTTTGTCTAAGTGTCTTGCCAATAGACTTAAAAAATATCTTAATTTAATTGTACTTCGAGATCAAACTTACTGTATTCCAGAAAGAACGATAATGGACAATTTGTTTTTAATTCGGGATGTTCTAGATATTTGTAATATTTTTAAAATGGAAGTTGGTCTAATTTCTTTAGATCAAGAAAAAGCTTTTGATCGTGTTGATCATACTTATCTTTTTTTAATGTTTTAAAAATTTTTGGTATTGGAGAACATTTTTAAACTGGATTAAATTGTTGTATAGAGGTGCTTCTTACATTGTTAAGGTGGGAGGTGGTTTAAGCAGACCAATTCCAGTTTCAAGGGGTATCAGACAAGGTTGTCCTTTATCAGGGCAATTATATAGTATTGCCATTGAGCCTCTTCTTTCAAATATACGTAAAACTTTGTCTGGTTTCATTGTTCCTGGTTGTTCTCAGAAATCAAGTATTAGTGTAAGTGCTTATGCTGATGATGTGACAGTGTTTGTTAATCATGCACAAGATATTAAGGCTCTGTCTAATGTACTTTATATGTATTAAAAAGCTTCATCAGCTAAACTTAACTGGGACAAAAGTGAGGCTTTTTGAGTAGGGCAGGGTTTTCATGAACATTTTTTAAAGTTGCCAGGAAATCTTAAATGGAAAATAGAGGGGTTAAAGATTTTAGGTATTTATTTTGGTTCAAGTGAGTTTCAAAATTTAAATTAGGTTGGTTTAGAGGACAGAGTGTGTACCCGATTGTCTCGCTGGAATTGGTTGCTACCTCAGTTGTCCTACAGGGGAAGAGTTTTGGTTACTAATAATTTAGTGGCATCTACTCTTTGGCATAAACTGAGTGTATTGCAGCCACCTACAGGACTAATTCAAAGTGTTCAAAGAAGGTTGGTGACCTTTTTCTGGTCAGGACAACACTGGATTCGTTCGGCTGCTTTGTATCTTCCAGTACAAGAAGGGGGGCAGGGCTTGGTGGATATTAAGTCCAGGATCATGACTTTTCGTCTGCAAATAGCTCAGAGACTATTGTATAAAACAAACTCTGCTTGGATGGATACTGCAAAAGCTCTCTTAAGGAAAGCTGGTGGAATGGGGTTTGATAAACATTTGTTTTTAATGCAGTTACAAGAGACTGAGATGGTTGATCTTCCACTTTTTTATAGATCTGTGTTAGAGGCCTGGAAGGTTTTTGTTATATCAAGACCATCTGATACACCTGCTGGTCCCTGGATACTGGAAGGGCCATTTTTTTTTATTCTTTTTTACCTTCAAGACTTTTGAACTCTGAAAGTTTGTGGAAATGCTTCCTGGTGACTGGGTGTAATAAACTGGGACACATTATGGGAAGTGATGGGCAAACCTTGAGCCGAAGAAGTGGGGTGAAATCGATCCATTTTTTACAACAGTGTATTGCAGAAATATTCAAGGATTTAAGAGCGGATCATCAAGTTTTTTTGAAAAACCCAGTTGTTTTAAATGAATGGGTAGAAGGGCATGATTACAGTTTTCCCTCTATCATCATAAGTGCTGCTGTGAAAGATTGGGAAGAAAATGAAGGCTGCTTGATGTCTTTAAGTACCCCAGTTTTGGAAGATTTTGAATCTGCTGGAAAAAAAAAACTCTTTACTTGATATGTGTGAAAATTTCCAACATGCAGTTACTGAATGGAGTTCCTGCAACAAGATGGACACATTTTTTTTGGACCAGACACTTCTCCTAAAAGCTGCTGGCGTTCTCTGTACAAACGTCCGATTGACAAGCGGACAGGTGACCTCCAGTGGAGGATTGTACATGGAGCAATAGCTACAAACAGACATGTGGTACACCTCAATCCTAGTGTTGGGGTGGGTTGTCCCTTTTGTTCTGAGATGGAGTCAGTTTTTCATCTTTTTATGCAGTGTTCACGATTGGGTAATCTTTTTGGTTTATTAAGTAATTGGTTTTTGTCCTTGGGTGAAGAATTTTCCTTTCAATTGTTTATTTATGGGCCTAAGTATTCGGTTTGAAAAAAAATGTGTTGGTTTTAATTAATTTTTGTATCTGGTACTGCAAAATTAGCTATTTGGAAGACAAGGAAAAATAAACTGTTGGGGCAAGGAGCAGTAAGTGTTGTACCCATGTTTTTGGGGCTTGTAGCATCTCGATTGAGAGTGGAGTATGCATACTACAAGTTGGTAGATTCATTGACAAAGTTTATAGAATTATGGGGAATAAATGAAGTATTATGTACACTGCATGATGATGAGTTTGTTTTGATGTTTTGAAAGAAAAATGTGATCATATAATGTAATCTAATTGTAAAAATAAAGGTGAACTTAAAATTCAAATTCTCTCTCTCTCTCTCTTTCCCTCTCCCTCACTCTTGGTTTCACTCCCTGCTATCACCTTCTGTTTAGATTCAGGTTGGCCCCTCCTCACATACGTTGGTCCTATTTGTGTTATTTTTATTTTGACTTTATTCTACCTCTCTTTGATTTCATTTCATTCATTTACTTTTTAGCTTGAATGTACAGATTCAGCTAAGTTGATTTTAATTAAATCCGAGATTTAATTAGATCAATTTGTTTGTTTGTTTTTTTTTAGTTTTTTTTTTTTTAGTTTTCTTTTAGTTTCTTAAAGCTATTAGGACATTTTCATTTTGCCTTTACCTTATTTTAGTTATTTGACCATCACCATCTACCCACGCGGTATAGGATTAGAGCAGTTCTCACAACTGTTGTCTCCTTAAGGAGCTGTACAGGTTATTAGTAGCCTAATTCCTGTCTCTTCTATTACCCTCCTTACTCCTGGCCCCTGAGAAGACTAGAAACACATCCTATCGTTTCTGTTTATTTACCTTGCAGTGTTTGATGTTAGCTTAACTAACAGACCCCCTAGGTTTTATGACCCTGCTACAGCATTCCTTTTAGTAAGTGACAACTGCTCAGTCATATCTCCTAGCTTAAACTAAATAAGGAAAGCCCTACCTTCTCCCTCTGTCTCTTCCTGATTTTATTTCAGTTTTGTTTATTTGATACCTTCATAGTCACCAAACCTGTGAACCATCAGTGTTTTGAGTAATAGTTTGACCACACGTATAGCCCCGTCATTAGCTGACCACTGCTTACAGCCCCGTCAACAGAGTTGCTCAAACCCTCTCCTTGTGTTCTTAGCACCCTACCTCACTAGCTGCCCCTCACTAGCTAGTCACACCTTACACGGCCTAGCCTTTCCCCATATAGATAGCCTAACACTTCTGTACGTACTTGCATTTTCCTTCTGCCTCTCTCTCTCTGGTGTTCCCCCAAGCATGCCAGTGTGTCTCAGACGTTCCACAGACATCCAGGCCAACCAGCTCACCAGGACCAGCTGAAAACCTGGCAGAGCAAGGTGATAGAGATCCTTCAGCCCAAAGCAGCCAGCGACCTGCAATGGCAGAGAAAGGAACAGCGAGACTGTGACACAAGTGGACACCTGACACCCAGCCTGAACCACCAGGAGCTGACTAGCAACATCTTTTCCTTGGCCCACACCCTCAAGGGCCTCAGACAGGAGAAAAATGAACTGAACCTGCAAGTCACAGACTTCTACAGGGAACTTACACCCACTCAGCGAGAGAAGGCACAGAACGGATGCAAAGAACCTTACAGAATGGCACAACAGAAGGAAATCACCAGTTTTCGGGAGGCTCTAACAGCTGCTGGACACCAAGCGCAGCTGGAAAAAGCCATCAGACAGGACTTGGAAAGAGAACTGTTTCACACAAAGTCACTGTTAAAAACAGCGTATGTGGAACTTAATGAGAGCAACGCCAGAGCTAAGGCCTTAGACAGCCATCTGCATGCAGTCAGAACTGAAGTTCACACCCTGACTCAGCACTTCTGCAACATTAAAGAGGAGCTTGACAAGCTTCAGAGAGAACTGAAACAGTCTTACAAACTGTGCATGGACTCAAGTAAAAGGCACCCTGCTGCACGTCACACGGCCAGCAGTGCAAGCCCCCTTACTCCCGTACACAGATACGAAGGAGGGAGCCAAAGCCTTCTGTTTGACACTTCACAAGTCAGCTTCCTGAAAACCTCTGCAGCTACAGAAGGAAAGGGAGTTATTCAGGCAAGCCCTGAAACAGGACATGGAGTGACACTCAAAGATCTCAACTGAATGGCCAGAAACATCCCTGCATTCACACCAGAACTTGCAGGAGAGAATAATGTTTACGCTTACTTAAGAGAGATTGTCTTTCACCTGCAGTCTTGGACCAGTGAAAAACACCATGATAGACTCTATCTGCTCTGGATCACCACTGGCCCAGAAGTGTGACGCTTCCTGGCTCGACAGCCAGAACACATCCAATCGGACTACCAGCAGCTTAAACAAGCTATCATAAAGGAATTCTCAGACCCAGAATTTGAACACGGACTGATCGCTGCCCTAGCCATCGAACAGGACCGTCATGAAACTCCCCGTGATTACTACCACAGACTTCGACGAGCTCACTTCGGAGCTCGCAGTGAACCTGGGATGGAGGAGGACACCAGCTTTAAGAGCCTTTTCCTCCGAAACCTCCACCCATTGTAAGTCACCATCTAGGCATTATGGCCTGCCACACAATGCCTATTCAACAACTGCTTGACCTGACACAGAAGGCCTTTAACAAGCACAAGGCCTCTACCAAAGGTGTTTGTAAGACCCCACTGATTCTGAACTGCACAACCCAGAATCCAAAGCAGGCACCAGAAGGCATCCAGCATTGCCACAATGCAAGGCCCTTCTACAGAAAGCCACTAGCCAGCGGAGGACAGAGCCATCACCGTGGCAACAGACCTAGGCCCCAGTCCAACCACTGGCAGAGACCATGGAAAAGGCCATCCTCATCCTGCAAACACCACGGCATGTTCAACGACAGTCCGCCACAACATTCTCCTTCACACCCTTCACACAGGTGCCAAACGGATGCTGCACAAGGACAGCTGGACATGCCTACTTCTGAGTTACAGGAGCTGCTGACACTAGCAAAAGAGCTCCTTGAACAAAACTCAACTGAGGAGTACTGGGAAAGACAAACATCTGACTCCTTGACTGACGCAACACAGCAACGAGACAACTCCAAGCACCAATCGGGTAAAGTCAAATGAAGCCAAGGTGAACTCAATGTCACAAATGAACTGAAATATGCTTGCAGACCACAAGGTGAACAGACAGGGGAAACACAACACAGAATTTCTTGCGAGGGGGGTGGAGGGCGAGAGCCCACTGTTCACACTTAACCAGCTAGCAACTACAGGGGGGTGGGGCAGGGACCCTTCCAGAGGATCACTGCAGATGCACACACCGTGTGGCCCCACAGACCCCAACAAGCTGGCCAGAGACAATACAACTGTCAACCTAAATACTGCAGAGGGCCACAACACTTGCCCACTTGCAAAACATGGACCTTTATGCTTGAACTCTGCCCAATGTGACCATGCAAGACAGACTATCTGCTCTGGATCACCGCCGGCCTTGAGGCACCCAACATCCTGTACCAGCAGTCTGAACCTGTCAAAGCAGATTACAAAAACTACAAGAAGGCTGCTACAGCCAGCTCTGAATCTACGGCAGATGACAGAACAGGCCACAAGGGAGGAAGGCTTCAACTCCAGAACCTTCCCTCCTCCTGAAATCCGCATCACATTGTGAGTCACCACCCAAGCGCCATGGCCTTCCCCCGCATAATGACCACCTGACATCTGCGGAACTCAGCCCATATGGCCTACAGAAAATACAGCGCTGCCTCCATAGAGACTGTTAAAATCCTGCCTATCTCTGCACAGTACCCAGAACTGATTCTGGAGAGCACACGGGCCAGCAACAGAGATCCTGAGGACCTTAAAGGAACTGATCCTGAGAGCGGCCTCACTGGCAGGACAAACAGGATATATCAGCCTATCAGACTCCTTTTAACTACGAGCGGCATGAGAAACCAACAACCTACCAGAATACCCTCCTACTCAGAGAAACGCCAGCTGGTCATGGCACCCAGACAGCACATCAGCAGATGGCTGACCACCCATGACAGGCCAAAATACACACACCGCCAACTCCCCTGCACTTGACCATCAGCTCCATGAGACTGTACACCCCGTGTACACAACACAAATGGACACAGGCTCTCTTTTCACCAACATAGACCTGCTGTATTGTTTTGAGCCCCAAAGGACTTTAAGCATTCATAGAATTGGACTCAAGTGCGGGAACGTTCACCTTTCCAGCCAGCGAAACTCCGGGCTGAAGTGCGAGAATCCCTGCCATTCCAGCCAGACAGGTCAACCCGACAGACTGTCAGGTCGCCGAGGTCACAGGAAAATCTCACACTCAGCCATGAGGACATGGCCTGAAGCCTCACATGCTTCAAAGCACTCACTGAGCACACACCAGACCTGCCTTCGCAAACAAGTGCACGAGTTTCCCTATGAGACCTTGCAACCCCCTGGGGAAACCCTGTCAAGTGCAGGAGCTTCCTGCAAGATCATACCAGATGTTTACTCTGGTGAAAATATGAGACTGCAGTACCAGCATACACAAAAGGGGAACAGACAGCGACAGTGTGACACACAGACAGCGTGGCCAAACCCTCAACCACACACCTTCCAGGGAATGGAGGGAACCTGGCCCCAATCTGAGCCACACCCCCTTTTCTAAGAGGCATCCTGCACCTGCCGACAACTGCCAGTGCCAAAGCTGCTCTTCACAAGAGGCAATGATGCAGATTTAATTTCAACTACGTGGACTCACTCAAGACCACATTACATCATCAAACTCAAATGGCATCTGCATTCTACACCATGCCTGATTTACTCTCATCCCAAGGAGTTTCATCTGACAGCTGGATTCACCAACTACTGCCTTAGTCCTGGTCTACACCAACAACACGGCCAGAACTAAAGGGGGGTTGCCACTTCAGCAGAACACTGCTCCCACCGGAGCACTAACTACTCAGATGACAAAAGAGCCCTGCTCTGCACTTCACGAACCATCCAGCGATTCTCCATTTACAATGGAACATGGAAAGTGATCACAGAGACGTGCCACCAACCTGTAATGGCCCTCAACAGGCAAAGCATCCGTACAGAGGACCAACGCACCCAAAGCCACATGGTCAATGGCCTTTTAAGGATGCAATGTTAAGGCACGGTGTGCCCATAGCGGGTGTTTTGTGGGTTAACAGCAAATCTCTCCCACAGCAACACTTCAAGCTGGACTCCCAGTCATCACAGTCATCACATCGGCTCACAAGAACTGCATCAGAGAACTCTTCATTTACACAGACTCAAATTATGCCAAGCTCAGCTTCACACTCCACCTCCTTGGCTAGGAAAAAGATGAGTTTGCCACAATGAACAAGAAGCCAGTCAAGCATCAACACCTGTCCCAGGCGTGCAACAACATCACAAGTGCATTATATGGTGAGCTATGGTCTCAACCAAGACCCATCCACCCACCCATGACATGGCAGTATGTCCCTGATGACCACACTGCGCCAAAGCTTGTGGTGTCACAGTGACAAAAGTCATGTTAATGCATGCCCACAAAGCACCAGGTGCTGGACACCACAGTACCAGAGACACTTATGAGACACTAAAAGAAATGGCATATGGGGCTGGCATACAGCAAGATGTGGAGGAATGTGTCAGAGCATGTCAGGTTGCTGTCAATTCCAAACAGCAAACCTGAACCACAAAGCCCCACGACAACACATTCCACTTTGGGTTTGCAATCACTGTAATGACACTTAGCTGTCTCACCACATATGGGCCTATAACACCATACAGATCTGTGTCAGTCCTCACTTTCCAGTCTGCCAGCGTGTCACAGACTGCAAACCCCACTGCCCAAGGAGGAGATGTGAACACCTGGCTAAGAGGCATTACAGATAGCCTCACCCACAAGACCATTGAACTTTTACTATTCTGAGTAATAGTCACGATTCGGAAGAGACTCCTGACACATGACTCAAGCCAGAATCACCACCACGGGGAGCTAAACAAGGCCATCAGTCCCCTAAGCTACACCTTCACAGCCCAGCTGACACATGCCCAAACCCGCATCGACAAGCTGGCAGTGAAAGTCCAGGATGATTTCAGGCATCAGGCTACTGAGTTCCTGAGAGATCTATTGCACATCTCACGCTGCACAGACAAGCTCAAAGTGGAAACCCAGGATAAACTCAAGGTACCAGATGGAGTGAAGCAGGAAACAAAGGAAAAAGTTGAACAGCTCCAAGAAGCCCTTGCAGTTGCTGAATGTGACCGACAAAAACTAAAGGCTTCCCAGAAAGACATGAGAAGACATCTACAGTCTGCAGAACAGCTACTAGAGAAAGCCAAAACTGACCTTAAAGCAAAGACTCTAAAATAAATGCTCTCAAAGACCACCCGAAAAGAAATTAGAACCAAGAAAAGCTGAGCCTTCATCAGCATCACCACCGCTGAGCAGAACGGAGTCCCCTATCCAAGAATTGCTACACAATGGAAGAAGTGAATGGCCGCAAACCAAAGCATTGCCAGCCTTCACCACAGAACTCTTCCCTTCTAACAAAAGAAGAAAGCCCATACATGCAGACCCCGAAACTGCACAGGCGACAACTCTCAAAGACCTAGACAAACTGGCTAAAACATCACCCAGTTTGACCAAACGCTACAGAAGGCCAAGGTATCCAGAAGTGGAAGCTCACGCGACTGACAGAGACAGGTTATACCTCCTCAGACCCTCATCTAGTCCTGAGAGTCAATGTGGTGCAAAGGTCCATGAACAGGTGCACGGCTGCACTTCCTCAGACCTTCAAACGGAACCACCAGAGAAGAGGGACCCAGGTGGAGACAATGCTGAACCTGACTAAGGTTCACCCCCAAGCTGAGGATCCAAAGGCTCAGGAAAATTAGAAACCACCTGTCATCCGTCCTCTCTGATCCACCTGCCATCTGACCTTCAGGATCCACCTGTCATCCGTTCTTCATGATCCACCTATCAACTCATGTCAGGACGACAGGTGACACTGCCTCGACACCTGCTGCACAAGTTTGAGGACCCGCATCTTGCTTCAGCTTACATCACCACAACACCACAACCACTCCTGGAGGCAACCAACAGCCCGAGAGCCACCACTGTCTCCCAGCCATGAGTGGCAGGTGTGTGTCTGATTGTTCTGCATCTTTAACATCGCTTGCTGTTGTCTATTGGACGGACAACAACGTTCGAAATGGGGGAATTATGTAGCATTTGGACCAATCAGACACACATTTGTTCATCAGATTTAACAAATCAAATCAAATTAGTTATTAACAAATCAAATTAGTTATTAGATTAACAGACCCCTCATCCAATACACATACTGAGTGCTGGTATGTCTGTCAATGACTCCAGGCCCCTGGTTCCATGGCAACCCATCTGATAACACTAGTTTTATTGGTCAAAGGAATGCGGGCAGAGCAACATTTCCCTTTAGGAAAGACATAATGCCCATAAAAGTGGACTCTTCTCTATTTAATTCATAGAAAAAACCTTTCTTTGAATTAACACCCATATCCTTCAGGTCATTGTGTATATTGTTACGGTTCTTGTATATTGTCTTTTGTACTGTATATTGTTTTATACATGCTTATGATAGATCACTAGTTAATATCACCCCATTTATTCTATGTTTGGTCTCTATCAATTCGTCTTCGGATGATCTAAATGAAAGTGTATATTACATGTTGATACCTATGCAACATATTAGTGTTCTAAGAATCTTTAATAGTTTGTATATCAACTTCCAAAGCCATTCGAACCATGCTCTCAGACAAAGGGTCATAAACCCCCCCCCAATATTTCCAGCCTCCTGCTTGGAAATTCAGCCTTTCTCATTGGTCAAGCCCATCCTGAAAGGTGTGACTCTTCCCCGACTTTTAAGGGCTCATACACAGGTCCCCGTCCCTCTCTTCTGCAAAAAGCTCTTCTGCTATCTTCTGATTGCTCCGTGAGGGACTCACGGAGAGCCTGAACCGGTGCGGGCACGCCCGGTGGGCCCCAACATAGAGCCATGGGTGATCTCCTCAGCCTGGGAGATGACTCTTGACCACAAAGACCCAGTCTGCGGATCTTTTAGATTCTAAGAGGATGAGGAGGATGTGAGCTAGAACTCTTCTGGACCATTAAGTTTTTGTGCCAGGCCTCGCGGCCTTGTCTTTCCATTCGACCAAAGATTCTTGGATCTTAGCTGATGTCTCTTAACTCTTCTTCACTTTAACTCCCAATCACCATCGAGTCAGAACATCTTTGGAATTCATCACTCTTCAAACCAGAAAGAACGTGATTGCAAGTCCAAAACCTTGAAACCATCAAGACTTTCATCCGAAACTGCCTTCTGGACACTCGTCAACGATCAAGGCAGTGCAAGTATAGTACATTTAACTAAACGAAACAGAGATTTAGTATAAGTTATAGACCCCGTTATAAATGGTGCTGATGGTTTTACTCAGGTGGTTAACTGACTCGTTCCATAACTGCATTCTCTGTTTTCTCTAATGGCTTCATCCATCAACTCTCATTTGCCCTTTCCCCATGTATGAGTGATTGTATATTTGTTTGTTTGTTAGACTAGTTTGCGTTAGTGTTTAGTTAATAAAACTCTTGTGCACAAATTACATGAGTTTCTGATTCTGCCTTGCATATTAATGTCCCTTTACGATTTTGATCCTTACTACATGCTCTAATGCATTAATACTTAGGAAAGTATTTTCTGTGGCCACGAAAATATCCTTTCTTAGAGTTGATATGAACATACACTGAATGTTCGCTGGACGAACAGATTAGTTGATGGCAATTTAATTTTGCTACAGTTATTACTATCAGCCGATATAAATAATTGTAATTAATCATAATTAATTGTAATTATTTATATACAATTCCCTTTTGAGCTATTTTGCAACATAGTGACCGACTGAAGGGGAACATCCGCCATACATTATTGTGTACTTCTGTGTGAAAATCCATCAAGATACTAGATAATGCAGAGATTCCTTACTTCTTTCTTCTGTTGATTAAGCAGTTCAGTGACAGGTGTTAGTCAAAATCTGAGGGGATCTCTTCATTCAAACACAAACCACTCAAATGTGCAATTCTGTACATTTCCGAAGAGTTGATTTTGTTTTGACTGCTGTCTATAAGATCATAAGGTTTGTGACTTTCAAATGAGATGATAAGAGATTTCAACCTGCATTATGGACTTAATGTATGTTTTATTAACTTTATTTGTTAATCTTATTTATAACTGTATCTGTACAATTTAACAATTTAATTATTGTAGGTTTGCATTTATTAAAAGTTTGGTGTTAAAAGTTTGTGCGTTTTGTGTTATTTATGGTTTGTGATTTTAAGAGCATCTGTTGCATAAATCATTATCTCTCTGGTGACTATAAGCAGTGCATACAGTATATTTTTACAATTATTTTTATTTATTTATTTATTTATTTTTGCATTAACTAAAATGAAACAAACCTTTAAATGATATCTATAGCTATTTATTAATTTGATCTTTTTACAGCCTGTGTTTTCATCTAAAAATATGTTTTGTGCAAAGATAACTGTGTTGATGGAACAAACTGATGTATGTGCAGAACTGAGAAATGGATATTTATGAAGATTGTGTCTCACAAGGCAAATGTATTTCAGTTCAAAAAAGTTGATGTAATACAAACGTTTTCTAGAAAAAAAAAATGTTATTTGTACATTTACATAATTGGTAAGGGAAAAAAAAAAAAAAACCATTGTGTATGTGTACACACCATGAGTTCAAGTCAACTTTCATTCCGTGAACAATATGTATTAGTGAATTTCCTTCATTCACCTGACCCAAACATACAGTTTAAAATGCCACTGGCTCAATTAACATTCATAGAACAATGATGATAGCAATGTTGATCTTAGTAGCATTTTAAGTGATATTATAAATCCTGCAAACATATATAAAAGGTAATATTCACATTTCTACGGCCCTCTGCACAGGCGTTTAGCAAAACCGGAAGTGTCTATGCCCACACTCACTAGACCGGAAATCCAACATGGCCGCCATACGCAACTAGCAAATAGGACCCCTTTAAAACCAGGTGTAAACAGGACCAATAGAGACCACTTACTGCCAGTCCAGAGTCCACTGCGTTCAGTTCTCCAGGATGCATATGAGATCCCTGAGGTTGGTTACCCCTGTTGAAAAAACCAGCATATGCTGGTTAGGCATGTTTTGAAGCTTGGCTGCTGGTTTGAGTTGATTTAAGCTGGTCATGTGCTGGTCCTAAGCAACTAGCTCCTGCTAAGGACCAGCACATGACCAGCTTAAACCAGCTCAAACCAGCAGCCATGCTTCAAAACATAGGGGAGAGTGGGGTAAGATGAGCCACATTTTACTTATGTGGTCCTCAAGATAAGGGAACATGACGCAGAATTACAATCAAAGTATCTAAAGTAATTTCAGGATGTTTCCTATCATTTAAGATCATTTATCTATTTTAAAAACTAATTTCATAATCAAATTTCCTTTTTCAAACAGTCTTATTTCTTTTCTTAAAGCAAACGTAAACAACATAAAACCAACCAAATGAAGTTTAAATTTCAGTCTTTAATTGTTTGCATTTCTGAAATAATATGTTGAACACCAAAGTTACAATCTTCCCAAAAACAGACTAAACAGAGTGTTTGTTGAGCAAAAAAAAAAAAATAAAAATATTAGAATGATGGAATAAATCTCACTGAAACTAATGAACAGTTTGGTCAAAATATTCTTGGCATGGTAGCTTTTCTGCAATGTCGAACAGGCCATTAGGGACTACAGGTGGAAAGATATACAGTATCGGATTATAATGTGATGAAAAGCATCTTCTGGTTCTTATCAAAGATGGATTTGGTGCACTTGTACACTGTCCCTATCAAATAAACTACAAATAATATGTATATACAGTGGCTTGCGAAAGTATTCATTCCCCTTAATTTTTTTTTTTTTTTTACGTTTTATGTTGCTGCCTTATTTTAAACTGCTTTAAATTACTTTTTTTCCCCACATCAATCTGTACTCCATACACCATACTGACAAAGTAAAAACAGAATTGTCACAACTTTGCAACTTTATTAAAAATAAAAAACTGAAATAAGTACATTGCATAAGTATTCATACCCTTAACTAAACATTTAACTGAAGAACCTTTACAGTCTCACGTCTTTTTTGTTTAATGCGACAAGCTTTGCTCATCAGCATTTTGGCAATTATCTGCCATCCTTCCCCTCATCTCTTCACCTCTCAAGCTCTGTCAGGTTGGACGGAGGCAGATGCACATTTTCAGGTTTCTCCAGATATATTTGATTGGGTTCAATCCCAGGCTTTGGCTGGGCCACTCAAGGACATTCACAGATTTGTCTATAAGCCACTCTTGATGTGTGCTTAGGGTCATTGTCCTGTTGGAAGGTGAACCTTCTACCCAGTCTGAGGTTCTGAATGCTCTGAACTAGGTTTTCATTAAGGCTATCTCAATATTTTGGTGCACTGAGCTTTTCTTCTACTCTGACGAGTACCTCAGTCCCTGCCACTGAATAACAGCCCCACAGCATGAGGCTGCTACCAGCACACTTTACTTTTGGGATGGTACTCTGCAGGTGATGAGCAGAGCTGGTTTCCTTCAAACATGATGCTTAGAATTGAGGTTCATCAGACCAGAGAATCTTGTTTCTCAGAGTCTGAGGGTCCTTTAGGTGCTTTTTTTTTTTTTTTTGTAAATTCCAAGTGTGTTTTCATGTGTCTTATCTGAAGAGAGGATTGAGTCTTGCCACACCGGCATAAAGCCCAGATCGGTGGAGTGTTGCAGCGATGTTTATCCTTCTGTAGATTTCTCCTATCTCCACATATGATCATGGAGCTCAACTAGAGTGACCATCAGGTTCTTAGTCACCACACTAACCAAAACCCTTCTCCATCTCCATAGTTTGGCCAGGAGGCCAGCTCTAGGAAGAGTCCTGGTTGTTTCAAACTTCTTCCATTAAGGGTAACAGATGCTACATGATTATGTGACCCTTCAATGAAGCAGAATTTTTTTTCTGAACACTTCCACAGATGTGTGGCTTGATGCAAACCTGTTTCTGAGCTCTACTGAGGTCTCTTTTGACCTCAGTGCTTGTTTTTTTTTTGTTTTGTTTTGTTTTTTTTGTTCTGATATGCATTATTAGCTATTAGTCCTATTTTTAAGACGTGTGTACCTTTCCAAATCATACCCATTCAATTGAATTTGCCACAGGTTAACCTCACTTGAAGTGTAGTAACATCTACAAGCAATATGAATGCTCCTGAGCTAAATTTCAACTGTCCCAGATAAGGGTATGAATACTTATGCAATGGAATAATTTTAGTTTTTTTATTTTTAATAAATTTGCAAAGATGATAAAAAAACGTTTTTTTTTTTTTTTTTTTTTTTGCTTTACAATTATGGTGTATGGAGTGTAGATTGATGTGGAAAAAAATAAATTTAAAGCAGTTTAACATAAGGCAGCAACATGAAAAAATGACGGGGTGTGAATACTTTTGCAAGGCACTGCATATGATAAACTAAACCAGTTGTGTAATATCACATTAAAATGCCAGTTTATACTTCAGAGATTCAACTTAACTTCAGTGCCTTATAGCAGGGTAAGTTAAAATGCTGGCTCATTTTACCCCACAGCATTTGGCTCACTTTGCCCCATAGCTGCCATTTTGGAAAAAAAACTAGCTTGCTTACTAATTCAGGCTAATATTTAGCTAAATGATCGGGTGTGCCTCACATGTCCTAAAAAGTGAAGCTGCGGGCTCTTTGATTGCCCCCTGGTGGCTGGCTGCAGTACAGGTCATAAACCCCGCCCTCTCCATGTAAACGAATGGGACTTGAGTCAAAATAAAAAAAAATAAATTACAGTTCCAATAAAATTTTACGAAATATGGTTTTGGTCATTTAAGGTGGTTGTTATCACACTGATATATGTTCAATTGTTCATTTTTGTGATAAGTTTCATTTTAGCTAGTAATTTGATGCTATAAAAACGACGTGTGTCGCTATGGTTGATTGGGTCTGCGGGAGTTTGGGTGAGAGTTTGATTCCGCAGCTCCACCTCACGACACTACTGCGCAGACTCTGGCTCCAGACGAATCTCTACTGCGCAGACTCGGGCTCCAAACGAATCTCTACTGCACAGACTCGGGCTCCAAATGACGTCATTTTCTCAAGATGGCAATGGCCATACTGAGATAAATTCGCTTCACTTTTCTATAGTGCAAGGAAGCGGACACGCATCGTCCATCTTTTTTTACAGTCTATGTAAATGATTTACATGGTTTTATACATTGCTAAATCACCTATATGCATCATAAATATTTTAAGACCTGGGTAAATTTACTTTGATTTAACAGCCATTACATCTGTTATGCTCAAATATTACTTTGACAAGCCAAATGTAGTTTTTAAAGTAATTGGGTGCCTTCCACTCCTTCCCTGTGTTTCTTCTTTTCATAGTCTGGCAGAAATTATGGGTGGTTTCAAAATATATGGTCACATGGCAGTAAAAGTGTATAGTTGGCAAGATACAGGGGGTGGGTCAACTTACCCACTGGCTCATCTTACCCCACTCTCCCCTACCTAACCAGCATATGCTGATTTTTTCAACAGGGTCCCTGGGTTACATGTCACGACTCTCAGGTCAAAGTAAGGGTAACCCTGCATTCTTCTACAGCCCATGTTCACGTCACAGGTGCTACAGCTCCTGCCTCCAATGCCTGCCACATCCACCCATTCTCATGTCCACACTTGCTTCTTTATCAATCACGCCAAGCCTTTCTCCCAAGTGCATCTCTCCTGCCGATGCACTCTTGCCAGTTAGTTTTGAACAATGGCTTGTCACAGGCACCGCCGGTTCTGCATGTCAAATCATGTCACTGTAATTGATACCCCAGCCCATTTGCCTGTGTTTGCAATCACAGAGTCAGTTTCTACAGCCACTGCAGATCGTTATCCAGCACCAACACAACATCACAAGTCCACCACAGTCCTGAATCCCAGGTTAGAAGTCAGAAACCTGTGGTCCAGGTCCACTTTAGCATCATGGTCTCAACAAAACCAGATCACAGCTGTCAACATCCTCCAGCACTGAGCCATTATTGAGTTTGAGTTGCCATGATTGAGTTGTTTAAAGTTTAGGATGTTATGCAATGTTCTGGCCAGAACAAATCCGCCCCTACACCCTCAAAATGGTACTAATTTGTACCATTAAGGTACTAATCCACACATTTTAGGTACTAATATGTATGATTGTTAATATGCACTCTTTAAGGGTAAATAAGGTACAAAAGTGTACCTTTTGAAAAGGTACCACCCCAGTGACATCCTTTGTACCTTTTTACTGAGAGTGCAGGGAAGGGGCTCTGTAACTGTTTCGTTGATTTATGCTGTCGTGCCGCCTACTTGTCTTTTTGTTGTACTATTTGTTATGTGTTTATTTTAAAGTTCTGTTCTTTAATATTGATCTGTATTCAGGTGTGTTTTGTCATTGTTAAATAGCCTCAGATAGTGCTTAGGTCTTGTTGATTATTCTAGTCTTGTTATTGGACATGAATTCATCCAATCCATGATAAAAAATGACACGCATATAGAGTTTGCATTTTTTTTTTTTTTTTTTTTTTTTTGTGTGCTTCATTCTTGACCATGAATTTATCCAGCACACAAAGAAATGCACATTTTCCACATTTTCACATCAAGGTCAGATGTGATAATTCAGATTATTTGGTCTTGAAAGAATGAGAATGTATTGAATTGTCTGTCTTTTAAATGGTTGTCAAATATGACAGAGAAGATACATGTAAGATTACTAGATCTGTTTTTCTTTTTCTTTTCATTTTTTTTTTTTTTTTTTTTGAATAATATTCTGAGAAGCTAAATATCTCAACATGCTTTCAATTAATCTCATTGTTTTCATTTCATTTTGGCTAAATCAACCT
Organism: Spinibarbus caldwelli; assembly: GCA_039654775.1. Taxonomy (NCBI): domain Eukaryota; kingdom Metazoa; phylum Chordata; class Actinopteri; order Cypriniformes; family Cyprinidae; genus Spinibarbus; species Spinibarbus caldwelli. The sequence continues at coordinate 2,091,768 of CM077235.1, read as the reverse complement.
TGATCTTGTCACTTAATTTGTGTAGTGGGAGACAAATAAAACCAATAGTTAGTAACTGTGTTCTTATTGAGGTTCCCCAACTCATTTTAGCATTTCTTACAATACTTATATATGTAAAGCTTTCACAAGTGGTTCTGACTATGAACTATAATTTATTAAACTGTTGCGCCCCACAAAGTCTTACATTTTCTAATCGTAGAAACGCAAACCATTTTGCTAAGCGCTGAATGCCATAAGAGTCTAGAAACTCTAGATAAGTCTAGAAAAATCGAGTTTGTCTTTTAATACGGAAAATGATGCCAACAGATGATTTTTGTAACTTTTTTCTTTCTGGCTTTTACTAAATGTGTTCGAAATGTTTCCACAAAATGACTGACAGCAAAAAGGCAGGTCAATTCATTCAAAACAGGTAAGACAACACAACCATCAAAGAAGTAAACAAATTGGTGATAACTGCATGTAATAATTGTATTATTCACAAAAGGCTTATGAAAGGATATGGCCACTCTATAATCCTCTTTGCATATTTTCTTATGATATTATTCTCAGCGAAGATAAAGAGAGACCTGTTGACGGTGAGACAGTTGTGTTTGGCTGGGATGGGGTTGTACAGAGCCATGGTCCGAGCCCGTTTTATCTCCCCGGCGGACTCGCTCTCTCCCTTCCCCTCAGCGCTCACCTCCTTAGGCATGTCTTCAGACTGAGCCATGTCTCAAGATCTGGAATAATCAATCCCAGCTTTCATAGACGATCCCAGTTTTACTCCATTCTTCTAACGGCAAACCAGCTTGAAGAATATCTCACAAGGTTTGCTCAGTTCTGCCTGTTGCGCTCCGTAGAGAAACTTTTTGTGGTTAAAAAATAAAATAAAAAATGTTCTAAAAAATACAGTCCTGTTTATCAGAAGGCTGCATGTCTTTTTCGAAGCCTTGTATCCTTTTCTTGGAAGTGTTCTGCCATGTTTGTCTTGACAAAGATCCTTTTAAAATGTCCAAAATGACACTTCTAAATCTTCTCAGGCTGTTAAATGTGAAATTCAGGCAAAACCCAGCCCATTTTTCTCTATGCACAGATGAACGGTGTAATGGATAATACCTGTTACACTGGTACTGTGCTCTATAACAGTGAATGTGGTCTTTTACCATCACATATTGCCTCATCTCTCGCACTCACCCGCCCCCATTTCTCTCTCTCTGGTGCTCTCGCTCGATCTTTCTCTCTCTCTCTCTGCCCCAATGCTCCCCCTCCCACACACACACACACACACACACACACTCACTCATACACACACACTCATATACACGCTATGGGAAATCAGGACATAGGAAAACTGGTTACCATGGAAATGTATTTTACATTTTATAATGTGATTGTGAGAGTGGCTTATCATTTAGTTTGTCAGATGATGAACTGAAGCAGATTTGTAGCACAGTTAAGGCGTCTGTACTCAGTGCAAACCTCAACAATGAATATAGTTGTCTCTCTCATTTGTTCATCGGTGGATTACAATAATTCACTTTCTAAACACTGGGAATTACCCAAAAACTAAATTATCGAATGAATAAAAAGACAAACACCTTGTAATTTGAAAATATTTTCAGAGTATCTTTATAAAAGTTACAGTCCCTTAAAGTTGAAATGTTGCTCTCACACTAGCATCTAATAAATGTCTAAATTGATTCACAGTGTACATAAATAAATATGGAAAATATACATTTATTTTTGCTCATCTTACCCTGGAACAGCTGTAAGTGTCACAGTAGCTTGGCAAAGCCTTCATAGTGATTGAAACGGGCTACAAAAATGTAGGTTAAATTCAGGCATTTGGCAATATTAGCATTTGCACAGCTTGTACTTTTCCAGTGTCTTACATACTCAAACTGTGACAGCCGTCCTGGAAAGTCTAAGCTTGAATTTGTCTAAATGCCTTTCTCCCATTTTTAGCACTGATGATTCTGACAACATTTATATTCAGTGCTGGGTAGTAACTGATGATTACAAGTAATCTGGATTACGTAATCAGATTTAAAAAATTTACTACTTATAATTAGAGTATATTACATTTTAAAATGCTCATAATCAAATTACAGTTACTTTTTTATGGATTACATGATTACAAATTATTCATACAATGGCAGTAACTTATTCATAATTTATTGATTCTTCTTAATTCTTCTTTCCCTTTTAAATTTTTTTCCTTCCAAAAATTGTACTGTGTGTCATATTGTTTAGCTTTGAATGTTCACAATATAGATTGAACATGTAAATGTCATGTAAAATAATTTGGAGACAAAAGCACCTCTTAGTCAATTATACCATGTATGAGATGAATAATTATTAAAGCTACTAAATACTGCTGACATATAACTGACATTATTTTTTAAAACTTGGAAGACTTTGGCCATGTCATTGCTGTTTTCATGTTTATTAATGTTTGTTCATGTAATGCCGAGATGTTTTTATTTTTAATTTATTTATTTATTTTTTTTTTGTCAGTCAAACTCCTTTGAAATAAAATATTTACTTGAAGAATTTACTTGAGATTTAAAGTTAATATTTCAACCATTTAACAACATATTTGCATGTTTACAGTTCTCTGATATTGGTTAATGGTCACATGCAGGTAAACAAATAAATTATTTCAGATATAAAAATGTAAATTAATATATTCATTTAAATTTGTATGATTTTATTAATTATTAGATTTCCATGAACTCATAAAACCCCTTCTTTCATGTACCCCAGTTTAAGAAACCCTGAAGTAATGTAAATTTTATTGCATTGCAACATGTCGATAACAAAGAATGGAATATCTTTTATTTCTCTTTCTCTCTCTTTCTTTCTCTCTCTCTCTCTCTCTCTCTCTCTCTCTCTCTCTAATAACAATAATCCCATTCAAATCTATCAACAAGTTAGGTCGAAAGTAATCTAAAAGTAGTCTGAATACATCACCTAAAATGAGTAATCTAGATTGCATTACTAAATACATATCATTTGTAATCAGTAACAGACTACTATTTGGAAGTCATCTACCCAGGACTGTTTGTATTTTTATTGCATTAGTGACATTTTCTCCTGCGAGTGTCTTATTGTGGTATTACTGATTTCATAAATGTGAAATCACAATGTTTTCTCAAAACAAAATGAACTGCAAGCTGCTTTCACATGTTGATCAGACTGTTCATAGACAAATTTGCAGATTTTGCAACAATATACAGTCACATTTTAAGGTTCAATTCTCGCTATTAATAAACCATTAACTACAACTTTTGCCTCAAACTAATTTGCTGCTTATTAATAGTTAGTAAGGTAGTTGTTAAGTTTAGGTATTGGGATTAGGGAGGCAGAATATGTGCTTTAAAAGTACTAATAAACAGCCAATATGTTGATGTTAGGCATGCTAATAAGCAACTAGTTAATAGAAAGAATTGGTCCCTATGCTACAGTGTTACCCAATATACATGTTTGGCTAAGTGAAACTGCTATATATCTACAGCATTTACACTGTGATTTATTGGCAGATTTCTCAGTGTTTCAAACAGTAAAACAATGAAACCATAATCAGAACTGTGAACTTTAATCGTGATACACTAAAGCTTAAGATTTTTAGATAAATAGTGAAAAAGCTGACTATTGACGAGCTGAAGAGCTCTTCCTCACATTTTGCTCTCTGTCATGTTCAGTTTGCTCAAACATCATGTGGGCCTGTGGTTTATAAGAGTAAGTTTCCTCTGAGTCATCACTGAAGACTTTCAAAAGATTTTAAAGACTGACCCTGCTTTGGCAAGGAGTCCCTGAACATTTATCTCCTACACCACGTTTTCCAGAAGCTGTGTCACGCGTAGGCTATCCAATTACTTTCCATCGTTCCTATAGACACAAACAGAAGAGAAAAACTAAACTGTGATGAAAAAGGCCCACAATAAGGGTTATGCTCACAAATACAGATAAAATTCACAATTAAATGTTTGGCCAACACATTTCGGAGAGCGCTGTAACACAAGGCAAGTTGGAAATGCATAAATACATTTCTATCACCCTTTGTGAAAAATGTAAGTGATTTATAGGATATAAGTGATCAAGTTAATACATTATCATGATAGAACTGGCATCATCTGAATCAGCAGATTCTCAAAATGAGACTGTATTGTGACGCAAGTGTGAAAGTGACTAACATGCATGCACACACACACTTTGTCATTTTTTTATTTGTTTGATTAAATGTTTTAGATGAATAGTGATGAACAAGAAAAATACAGCAACATTTTAATGCACAAAGTGTTAAAACACTAATGAAGTTGCAATACTGACTTAACGCTTACTAATTCACATAATAATATTCATCATTTGCATACATTTCAGGTTAACTTACAAAAATTTAATTGATAATTATTCTGTTGCCATAGAAACAGTTCAGGATCATACATTAGCTTCATCTGTTAGTTCATAAGGCATCTTCTTTGATGTGCAACACGTAGGCTTGTTCTTTATATGCTTACAGTACATCACTGCATACAATTTGTTCACATTCTGCTCACTTTTATTTTCCTTTGCTTATGACAGGGGAACATAACACAGGATTAATAGAGAAAAGAATGCATATTAAGAAATCATCATGATGAATAATAAAACATCATGAATAATAATATCAATATATCAGCACTGTAAAAAAGAAAATAATAATAGAAAGCACAGGCTCAGTGTTAACAGCTTTAGAACCAAAGCAACAATTGTTTGGAAATACTGATACATTAATGCATTCATTTCTATCCCCTGGTTTCATAGACAAGGCTTAAGCCTAGTCCCAGACTAAAAATCTATAATTCTGCTCACTTTCATTAATTTATTCACTCTAAGAAAAGTCAGCCCAATGTATGATGTTAATATGAAGGAATTTTCTTTTTAAAAGGTGTTTTGCCCATATTTTGAATTACACATTTTATTTTGTTTTAGGGTTGAAAGAAATGACTTTTTTTTTTTTTTTAAATCAAGACATTATGCATTTTTTTTTTTTTTTTTTTTTTTAAGAGTGATGTTTTATTGAAGGCATTATTGTTTATAAAGTTCATCCACAGTCAAAAGACATGTTTGCTTCACAAATCACTTCAGTATTCACAATTTACCTTTCATCTCTGTCATTTATTGCATAAATATTTTGGATTAAGTAACAGAAATTGTTGCGGTAAAAGTATTCTGCATCTTCCTCTTATATTTTTCATGAATGGTCTGATGTCCCAATAACATCTTATCCCAAATACATTTTCAATTTTTTAAGAGTTACTGAAAAACTATTGATGTTATTGTGAATTTTCTTTGTTCATCACAAGGGAACATAACACACCAAATATTAATATATTAATGGATGATCAGATGTTCTGTAGTGCATATTGGCAAACTATTCAGGAAAGTGTTGTGGTGGGTTCTGTTGCTATTTTGGGAGATAATCAACAGGCTTTGGCCCCATTGTATTCTGAGTTAAGCTCTCTTTTACAGCATCTCTAGCATGCTGTCATTTAACACACACAATTATTTTGACATCCCTCAGTTTGCAAAAACATCTATTAGCACTTTTTTAACAGAGAAACTCTTCATCCACAGGAATTATATCAGTAAACCTGTTTATCCACTTAGACAAATAGTCACAAATCAACTTTACAGATTTAATAATAAACGTTTTACTTAATGCATGCAATTAAAAACTACAAGCTTTACATTTTTTTTCTTTTCTTTTTAATGCTCCTAGACTTGCTTTAGTTTGGTCTTTCAGACGTTTCCTCACTGATAGTTAGTGGAGGACGTGCTGTACAGGTACAGTGCACACAATGACCCACTGATCCAGTTTCAGATGAAACATAAAATTTAACGCACATGTGCTGTGCTATTACAAGAGACATTCAGGCTGTAATGTGTAAATAAAAAATACTCGTACTAATATGCAATATACTAATGTCTAGTATAATTACAAAACAAAGCTGGAAAATTAGCATGTTGTTATACAACACTACAATCCATTGAACACACTGTACTTCAGTGACATACAACATTAAATATCAAAAATAAATTGTCCTACAGGGATAGTTAGGGACTAAAAACTGACAATTGTCTTCATTTTATCACCCTCATGTTGTTCCAACTCTGTATGTTTCTTTCTTCTGTTGAACAAAAAAGATGATATTTTGAAGAACGCTGGTAACCAAACAGTTGCTGGTCTCCATTGACTTCCATAGTATTTTTTTTTTTTTCTCTACTGTGGAAGTCAATGGCTACCAGCAACTGTTTGGTTACCAGCATTCTTCAAAATATGATCAAAACTGATATTTTGTAACTTTCCATGTAATCTTTATTCTGTCTTCCTTAAAACTAACTGAAAACTAAACTAGAGAGAAAAACATGTGATTGTCAGCAGCTGCACTGAAGACAGATGGGATGAACATAAATCAAGCCACATTCTGGTATCAGACTTACACAAACTGTATTTAAGACAGATTCTTACTTAACAAACAGATTTAACCAAGTATGACCAGTATTGTTTACCATGGAAACTGATTATTAACTGACAACTGAATGAACTGAAGCAACGAGGACATCTGTTGGTTGCAGAGGAAACTGACTTGTGATCAATATTAATTGACTTTGGTTTTATTACTATGAACAAACTACATGTTGACTGGTCTATGCTTTAATACAACATGGTCAACAATTTACTCTGTTAACAGTAAAAAAAAAAAAAAAAAAAAAAAAAAAAAAAAAAAAAAGTGCATTTTGGAGATATAGTGACAACCTTAAAGGAAAGCTTGCCAGATCTCCTCAGGACATCACCTCGTACATTCACTACACATCTTGATTCTCATAGCACAAGTGTTGCAGTGTGTTAGATACTGTATACTGAAGGTCATCGCAAAATAGATGGCAGAAGATTTGTCTGTGTAACCCTGGGCACTAGTAGTGCAATGTAGTTACTACGATTTCTCTCTGTGTCTCAATCTGTATGAGAAGATGCACTGTAATGGAGCAGTTGATGTGCTAGGTTCACTACAGGGGGGCAAAAAATTAGGTAAACCACAATAACAAAAACAACCAGACCAGGAAAATCACTTGAAGTTTGTCTTTTACTTTGAATAAAAGTAGAAATGAATGAAATTATGAAATGAAATGATAATTAAAAACAATTGAAATAACACCAAGAAAATTCTTTTTTTTTTTTTAGAAACTAAGTTTTGAGCTCCTTTGTAGTTATTTGATTTAAATATTTTTATTGTGCTCTATTTGTTTCCTTTGATATTTAACTTCTATTTTTTGAATTTATTTTTATTTACTTATTTTTCTTTCTTATTGATTGATTTTATTTTATAGGTTATTTTGGAGCTTTGCTTATTTGGTTACTGGTTTGAGTTAGAAGCTCTAGCCCACAACAAAAAAACAATTACAATAAATCACTCCAGGAAAAATAAACTAAAATAGCACAACAGTTGAATTCAATACATGAAGAGTTCTCAGTCCATAGAATAAGTGTGAACGTGGTTAAAGAACTGTCCTTTGAATCCAAACGATGAATCCATTAAGCACAAGAGTCTCTGTGTGTAGTTCAAACGTTTGTAGTGCAAATTGTTCAATAGTGCAAAAAAATAAATACAAATAAAATAATCAGTTAGTATGATAATCAGTGTTGAGGTAATTTGGTGAGAAACACCACTAGGAACAGATGAAGTCCACTTGTGATAATGGATAAGGCACAGATCACTTGATGAATCTCAGGATTTCTTCTAGTTGTCTTTCTCAGGGTTCTCTAGCTGTGTGTTAAACTAGCTCTCAGGATCACAGCTTTACTCAGTCTCTGAAATAAACAAACAGCCTCGCAACATCACAGACAATTAACATTACTGTTAAACAATACATCTTTCACACATAAACTCAAAATAGTTGAAAAAAAAATACAATTTGAGCACTTTTGTCACTTAATACATATGAAATCAGTTACATAAATGATAATCGTCTGCTGATTAGCATTTTTAAGCTCTTCAGAAATACAATACAGTCACATTACGTTATATATGACATGTGAACACTAAATGCATATAAACTCGCATAAAACGCTTCAAAACATGAATACACCATATTAACACTTCATTTAGAGCTGAACATGGTATTTTGAAACTCACCAAATCCGAGGGATTTCAACAATTAATCTCACAGGGTTTACAACCGCATATCATCTGCTTCATTACCATCGATCATCGCGCTAAAATGACCCAAATAAGATTTATACAAGTGTTACAACATATTATTTATGCATATCAAACAAGGATGATTGTTATAATTGCCTTTTAATCAGCGTTGATGACACTCGCGATCTGCGAAGCGCGCGCTCTCTCTTTGCGACTTTGTGTCTCGTATTAGTGACGTCATACACAGTGCGTCTTATGACCACCGTCTCGCTTTAGTTATTACAGTTATTTTAAAGTTTACAACACAATAGAACAACTTTTGAGTACCCCTTATATCAAGCGTTTTAGCTTTTTTCTTCTTTGAAAATATAATTATTGCAAAGTATATTTGTTCTATTTATTATCATTATTTTTAGTCAGCTCATTTCTAACCTGGGTCACATCTGCACTTTCAATAACTTCTTCTTTACATGACTTTGATTTACAGAAATGTTTGAACGGAAATAGCTACCTGCTAACACCTGAAACACAAAGATTAAGAAAATTATTATTTTTACATTATATTTTACATTAGATTCTTTTATGAGCATCAAAAGTTTTAAAACTCATTAGGAAAATCACAAAGCTAAAAAAAAACATAGGCTTGAAAGCTGTTTAACAACTGTAAACTTCTTTCAGTGCGTGCGCTCGTGTAAAAACTCAAAGAATGCAAAGAATTGCAAAGAATTGTATTATTTTAAGATTTCTACCGTTATTTTATTTTATGTTTTCGTGGGACAGAACTGCATTTTTCCTGTGCTACTAGTGTCACTTAGCGGAAATACAAAGGTATAAAAGCTGCAACATATTAGCAGTAGGTCTACTTTTAACTTGAAGTTTAGCTTACCTGTCGAAAAACACTCCTCAAGTTAGTCGTATCGATCGAAACCCAAACATCAAATTCCTCCATCTTGTAAAAACACTGCCAGTGTTCACCCTTGTTTTACCCCGCTGTCTGTCTCTGTGTATTTCGGCTTGCACTTCTGTAATGGAATCTGAAGTTGTTTTTCCTCACAGGCTAAACACCCTCTGGATCAGCTGCTGCAGTAGCCACGCCCCCAAACTCTCGCTATTGGCTGCACAGAGGTATGCAAATACATAGTTTGACAGGCAAGTAAGGCATCCAATCATTGCACACGGACTGAATTATTTTTATAATGTATGTAAAGTCATAATTTTGTTATAACACTACTTTGATCTGTTTGCTATTTGCAGTGGTTACTATTTTTTTTCATAGTGTGATTATTTTTGTGAATTGTATTAAATCAATTAGGATTTAGTACAGGCATCAGCAACATAATAATTATTAATAATTCTAATTGATATATATATATATATATATATATATATATATATATATATACTGTATTAGTGTGTGCAGAATTATTAGGCAAATCGATATTCTTATTATATTTGATCATTTATAAGAGATATTTAATTGTTAACGAGGGCTGGAAGTGAAAACTTCTTTTATTCAGATGTGTTTGCATACTTATTAAGCAGGTTTTCTTTTACAGGTAAAATGGGCCAAAATTATTAACAAAATTAACAAAACTAGAAATTGCAAAATGAAGGTGTGGCCACTGGACAAGAAATGCTCATTGGGGCAGCAGAGTCACAAAAGAACAGGTTGAGAAGAAAAGACTTCAAGAATTAAGGTGTCATATCAATTTAAAAGAAATAAGGAACAAACATAAAAGCTAGCAGTGGGGAGGTGTATTAATACACTGTAGTGAAGGGAAAGCAAAAGCCTACAGCACCTGGTATTCCCAGGCGGTCTCCCATACAAGTACTAACCAGGCCAGTGCTGATGGGAGACCGCCTGGGAATTTACATTTACATTTACATAGGTGCTGTAAGCTTTTGCTTTTCCTTCACTGTAGCTGATACACCTTCTAACGACTCAGCTTTGATGTTTGTTTGTTTCTTTCATTTTAATTTGATCTCTTCATTTATTTTCTTTCATTTTGGTTTCTCTTTGTTTTCTCTGAAGTCTGATTCATTCTTCCTTTCTCCTCCAGGGGGCGATCGAGAAACTTCTTTCCCCCTACAGCTACACAGTGATATTCTTCCTCAGCTTCAGCTAGACTATCCCTGCGTCCCAATATTCATACTAACCATCCTAAATAGTATGTGAGATCAGAATAAGTGTGTCCCAAAGCATAGCATGTTGAAAAGAGTATGCCAAAAGTCCCCGGATGGTCTACTTTTTCAGGTCGATTTTTGAAGTGTGGATCCGTGCACACTCTAATGGCTAAAATTGCCCACAATCCATTGCGCTTAGGCGAAGGATTCGGTCCAGAACTACAATCACAAATAAAACGCGTAAAAAAAAAATAAAAAAATAAAAAAACTACAAACGTGGCGGATATGCGAGATCGACGGTTAGGCAGAGAGGTTTATAAAAAGTGGGTTGAGTTACTAATAATCAACATTTAACTTAGTAAAAAATATGTATTTATTGTTATCTGTGTTATATTTCATCTGCAACAGCAATGTGAACTTTTATAAGTATCCATTTGGTCGTTAACTTTTAAATGCATCATTATACAGAAAATATGAGTAGAGTTCTCGGCATGAAAGACCCGCGACTGGAAGATCAACGAGCTACTTCTTTTCTCTCCAGTACTGTAGGAAGTTAAATGTGGACAGGCCAGTTTACAGTGACAGGGTGCGTGTAACAGATGCGACAGAGCGCTCAGTTAAGAACATGATAGTATGTTCCAAAGCTTGCCTACTCTTCTACTACACACTCAAAAGTGTGTACTTTTTCTTCACCAAAAGAATACATACTTTAAGGGCGTAGTATAAGTAGGCACATTGGGATGCAGCACAGATGTTCCCAAACGTTTCTGTCAGCTGAACCCCTTAATGATTTAGAAGAAGTACCCCTTGAGAAGTTAAATTTAATTATTAACAGCAATTTTTTTTATTTTTTAGTTATTTTTTTTAGTCCCCCCCCCCCCAAAGCTACAAAATGGTAAAAATGGTAAAAATGGTAAAAATGTAATTATAAAAATATGTCACAACGGTCATACGGTTTCTGTACGGTTCCAAAAATGTACATTTTCAAAATACCAAAAAAAAAAAAGCCAAAAAAATATTTTTGCTAAAATATGTTTCAAAATGAATTAAGGCTAATATACACTATACCAATATATTTTTGGCCATTTTTTTAAATATATATTTTAAAAATATAAATATATATTTTTACATAATTTAAAAACATATTTTTGGCCACCATTAAAATAAAATTCATGAAAATACATTAAACACATTTGAAGAAAAAAAAAAAAAAACTTTATTTGTTGTGAACATATAACACATTTGAATAAAAATAAACAATGAATTAAACTTAATATTTTAAAATATATTTTGGTATATAAAGGTTGAAAATAAATATGTTTTTGAAACTGAAAATATATTTCATCGAGCTTTGTGGTTTACAGCATATATTCAGCATATGATTAAAATATATTTTTGTCAGAGGAAAAAAAAAAAGCCAAACAAAAAATGTGTTTTTATTACAAACATCTTGTGAAGTTCTTTCTCTAATTTAAGACTTCCATAGACATTTAAGAAATGTAATGCCATTTAAGATATGTAAGACTTTTTAAGCACCCGTGGTTTCCCTGGTTCTTATATGTAAACCAGCTATTACCTAAATTTATTTGAAAGCAAAGGAATGCCTGAAAAATTTTATGTGGGAATAGTGAATGGAGTAGATCAAAACACTCTGGATTTTTTGTATGAAATTGCAGGTTAGGTTTGGTAATTACAGTCTGTTGTACTGACATGCCCAATCACACCCATGTACACTAATATCACACAGTAATTTTAAGATACTGAGTACAACATTTAACTGAATCACACACACAACGGATGTACAGTCAGTCTAGAAGAAAGCAGTTACATACACAATGAGGCCTGGCCAATTGAATACACTTCTAAATTTGTATATATATATATATATACATATATATATACACATAGATAGATAGATAGATAGATAGATAGATAGATAGATAGACATATTCAACCCCACGAATTACACCTATATTTTAACACTTTCAATTTTTATTTTCCTTTCATTGTGCACACGTGATTCATATTTTTTTTTTTATTTAATAAATAAGAGACCTACAAGTTGCTGAATATACATCAATTGATTATTTTTTATTATTTGATTTTCACACAATGTATTTTATTTAATATCATTTAAAAATCTAAAGAGTTCATTCAAAAAGATTGGAACAATCCCATTTGAATTTGCTTTATGCTTTAACATGACTTTGCAACAGCAAAATGAGAAGTTTTTTGTTGGATTTGTATAACTCTCTTTTCTCTTAACACCCTCAGGAAGAAAAGGTAGAAAAGCTGTCACTGGGGCGGAACCCTTTTAAAAGTTACACATTTGTTCCTTTTTAACCCCTAAAGGGTGCATATACGTACCTTGAAGGTATTATATATAGTACCTAAATGGTACATATTTGTACCTTTCGAAAAGGCACTGCCCCACTGACAGATAACATTTTTTTCTGAGAGTGTATTGCATTTCCAGAGTCGTGTCTGTATCCCTATCTTTCCCACCACACCCAAACACATGAAGTTTTCCTGACATGCCCATAAAGAGAAGGGAAGAGCTGAAGTCTGTAACCGGAGGGCATGTTTTCTTACGCATTGGGCGTGTGGCGACTTCTCCAGACTGGGTGTGGAAGCTGAGAAAACAAACGTGAATCATTCTGATCAATGTGTAACAGCGTCTCAAACACTCACTGTTTATCATAGTTACTAACAAGGATACCTTAAAACAACATAATAGCAAACATAAAAGCTTCTTGGCGAGATGAGAGAAAAGAATAATAAATAAGATACACTAGTTTGGGAATCAACTAGTTGCTTATTTGCATTCATATTTCTAGCATACTGGCTGTTTTTAGTACTTATAAAGCACATATTAATGCCTTACTCTGCGTACTTTAGATCCATTAACCCTACCCCAAACAAATACCTTACTAACTATTAATAAGCAGCAAATTAGACGTTTATTGGGGCAAAAGTCTTAGTTAATAGTGAATATGCTTTCCCTAATCTAAAGTGTTACCAGAAATGTAATATAATAACATAATGTGATACAATAAATTCAACAACCTCAGTTAATGCATTAGGCACAATTAATTTTATAATAAATTTTGAGCATTTCAGTTTATTGTATTATAATGAATAAATGTTGTAAAAAAAATATACTTTATAAAGGATTAGACAATATTACTAACTAATAACTATTGATAAGCAGCAAATTAAGAGTTTATTGAGGCAAAAGTCACAGTTAACTGTTGATAAATAGTGACAATCGGACACTAAACTAAAGTGTGGCCAAAAATAAATATCAAAACTAAGGTCACACTTTAGTTTGGAGACCAGTTCTCAGTATTAACTTACTATTAACTATGACTTTTGCCTCAATAAACTCCTAAATTGCTGATTATTAGTTAGAAGGTTGTTAAGTTTAGGTATTGTTGTAGGGTTATGAGATCTAAAATATGGTCATTCAGAATATAAGTAACAGCCAATATGCTAGTGATCTGCATGCTAATAAGCAACTAGTTAATAGAGAATTGGTCCTTAAACTAAAGTGTTACCAAAACAACAGGCAATACTGATGAAGTGTGCATTTTTTCTCTGTCTTTCAGTTCATGTGTTGAATGTTTGTTTTGTGCCGCTCAGGTATTTCTCCAGCCAGGTGTTGAGTACAGTACATGTCTATCCTCATCGCATGCCTAAGCGTGACTCAGTTTCCTGGTTCATCTGCGGTCTGATTCACGTGTGCGTCTGAGGTGTTTCACTGGCTCTTTAAGAAGCGCGCAGCTGAGTGCGACATGAGTTATTTCAGACGGATCGAGCAGACGGTAATGTCAGGATCAGCGTGGAGCAGAGCGGTGCTGAGGGCCCTCACGTTTGGGGCCCTGCTGGCGCTGGTGTCTGGAGGCCCCAGACCCGAACAAAGAGGAACCGCACACACACAGAGACTGCAGGATTCAGCGGTCAGAGACGCGCAGCGCGTTCAGTATCCATCTCTTCATCACCACTCACAGCGCGTCCAGTTCCCTTCAGTGGACGAGCCACAGGTACAGGGGAATATTTTATGTATCTTTGTGAATGAAAATGGGTTATTGACAGAAGCAGACAGTACTGAAGTATTTTTACTCTGCTTTAAAAGTACTTTTCAAGTGTCTGTACTTTATCAGTGTTTTTCTTTCGAGAAATTTAGTTCACAACATTCCAAAGCATAATATTAAACTTTTTACTGCACTACGTTTTTTTCTCTCTCTTTCTTTTAAAAAGTTTGTCTTATTTTGGGTGTTTTTACTTTTGACAAAGTACTTTCATTTAACTATAATTTTTCAGCACGTTTTCACCTCTGACAATATGTTACACATAAAATTTTAACATTAAAATGAATATGAAAAAAAAACTGATTTAAAATAATAAAAACCATAATAGTATCTCAATAGTACTCAAATAATACTGTATTGGATATGTTCAGATTGTATTCATTCAGTTTATTATTTCATATGCTTTATTATGGATGTTGTTGGGATTTTTTTTTTTTTTTTTACTGTTTCATATTAAATATCATTTAATACTTAATTACATTAGAAATGTATTACTTTATTAGTTTTGCTCTAGTAAAAGTAATTTAAAGATTTACTTGAGTACAAGAAAGTACTACATTTTTAATGTTCATAAGTATTAAAGGTAAAACAAACATCAACTTTTATTTATGAAATGTATAGTGCAGTAAAAAGTATGACATTATGCTTTGGAATGTAGTGAAGTAAAAGTTGTCCAAAGAAAAACACTCTGATAAACTACAGACACTTTTTAAAATTTACTTGAGTAAAGTAAAAATACTTCACTAATGTCCACCTCTGGTTATTGATTGAAATGTGATGATCGATGAATGGCATTTTTGTCTATAATTTCATTCAGCTTTCATAATTGCCAGAACTGATTTGTTTAATTTCTGTACTGTATACAGAAGTATGAAGTACTTATAAGTACACTGAGAAAAAAACGGAATCAGTTTTAACTAGTAAATTTCATAAACCATTACAAAGAAATGGCAAGTAACACAATGAATTGAACTCTTTTTGAAGTAGAAAGACTCAATTGGTGTTTCCTTGTAAAATGTTACTTTAATAATCTTTGTTTTATTTACAACTTAGAAAAAAAAAGTTTTACAGAGTACACTTATAGATATTGCTGAATGTAACTGAAGTGTATGGTTTCAGGACAGATTTGAGATTAATATCTAATATGTGATAGCCTGGCATTGAGAAATATGATTTAATTTGATGAGTAAAAGATGAAAAAAAAAGATGAACTTTTATTAACTTTTTTTCACTTTTATGAAGTTCATCTTTGTCTAGGTGCTTTTACTTTTGACAAAGTTCTTTCATTTAACAATAATTTTTCAGTACGTTTTCACCTCTGACAATATATTATACATAAAACTTCACTAAAATTAAAATGAAAACGGGAAAAAAATACAACTGATTTCAAATAATAAAAAAAATAAATTAAATAAAATACTTTATTCATTCAGTTTAGTATTTCATCTGTTTTATTGTGGTTGTTGTGATTTGTTTTTTCTCTCACTTTTGTTTAGTGTATTGTTTTACCAGTAATCAGTGATGAATTAATTTCTTTAAACACTCCCTGCTGTCTCTCATCAGAGATGTTCTGCTGGTTATTATCTGGACAGAAGTGGTCTGACTGCTCGTTGTGTTCGTTGCTCCTGTAACGGCTTCTCTAACGAGTGCGAGGAAAACACCGGCAGATGTCTGGTAATAATGTGCTCTGTTTTCAGTATTGCACCATGGATTTGTTACCTGTGCCAGTTTATGAACACAAATGCTCTGTTGAACAGAACTGCGCTGATAATAGAGCAGGTGATGACTGTGAGCGCTGTAAAGACGGATATTTCTCAAACGCAGCTCAGAGGAGATGCAGCGTGTGCCCATGTCCTCTCAGCAACAACGCCAACAAGTAAGACTCACATCTCTGATGGAAAAAGCACTGACAGTTCTGAGGCGAGACTACTGGCGAAAACAATGGGTTTTTTGTGCATTGGTCAGTTTTGATATTTTGGGCTTTTAGGCTTTTCATAAACTGTTGTTACAGACTAGTGGACACTAGAAAACCTCTCCAAAATACACTTTTGTGTTTTATTTTATTGCACTTTATCTATTAGATTTCAATTATAGCCACAAAACTATTTGGCAGTACAACTTGTTTTCAAGACTGATAATAATCAGAAATGTTTCTTGAGCAGCAAATCAGCATATTAGAATGATTTCTGAAGGATCATGTGACACTGAAGACTGGAGTAATGATGCTGAAAATTCAGCTTTGATCACAGAAATAAATTACAGTTTAACAGATATTCACATAGAAAACAGTTATTTTAAATTTAATATTTCACAATTTTTACTGTATTTTTCATTAAATAAAATTTAAATAAAATTTTACTGAATTCAAACTTTTGTCCGGTAGTGAATATTCTGAAGGGTTTTTCTGAGGGGTTTGTTCATGAATCATTCACCTGGTTTTATACAACATTTTATTCCTAACAAATGGTAAAAAAAAAAAAAAAAAAAAAAAAAAAAAAAAAATTTGTCTGTTGATAGTATTTTCTGATTAATGGAATGATAAAAAGAGAAATCCTAAATCCCCTCTGGAAAAACCTTTAATATGTCAACCGAATCAAACGAGTTCTAAACCAGGCTTTTTTCCCCCCAGTGTTTAGATTTCTGTTCTGGAAATGTATGCAAATTTTAATAGTATGCATATTTAAACATAACATTTCAGAAAACTTGTAATACAAAAAAAAAAAAAAAAACGTTTGCAATTCTTAATGTAATCGATCAGCTGGGGAAGTATGGTGATATCTGTTAGTTAAGTGCATATTGTGCTGCTTATTTATTTAAACTTAAATTTACTGACTAAAACAATAAATTTATGTTGTTAACTAATGATGGCCTCTCTTTCTGCAGTTTTGCATTGGGCTGCACTGAAACCGATGGCAGACTTCTGTGTCTGTGTAAAGACGGTTACACAGGTGAAAGATGTGAGCGGTGAGTGTTTAACTTTCCTTAATTTCACAAAACTGGTCTTTCCATCAAATATCCCTGTGTGCTTCACATACTCTATGCAGTATTCATGTAAAAACTCACTTATGTAATCTGTGAGTTCACATCCACGCTGAAAAGACAAGCTTAGACCAACATGCATTTCAATGCTTGTCCAGGCTGGTTTATGCTGACCAGGTACTGGTCAACCAGAAAGCTGGATGAGTGAACATTGCCCAAATCATCCACAAATAATTCTTTTTTTCACTCAAAAACTGAGGTGCGTCAGCAGATCAATGAGGCATACAATCAAAGATTTGCTGATAATATAGCAAAACGAGAGATTTACAAGATGGTCATTTCTGACTGGGAGCGCTGCATGTCTTATACTATAGATATTATTATATTATATGATATTATTATGCATGTGCTGTAGAGATGAATCTGTATCTGATCATGTCTCCTCAGATGTGCTCCGGGATATTATGGCGATCCTCTGGTCTCCGGTGGACGCTGTCGTCTGTGCAACTGTCCTGGAAACCTGTGTGACTCTAAGACTGGAGGTGTGCATTTGTTTGTGTATTATATGCATTTAGCGCTTCGTGGGTGAATATCACATTTCAATTCAAAATGATAAAAAAAAAAAAAAAAAAAAGCACGATTACATTAGAAAAATATATAAAAACTTATCCTCCTCTCTCACCCCCAAAACAAACTATTTCTCAATACTTCAAAAATATTCAAAAACGTCATAATGCATATGGATGTTCTATTTTTTTTTTCATAATTCCTAATATTCTTTGCGATTACCATAATAGTTGCTTCTAATTATTATTATTTAAACCAGAATAAATTATTGCAAGTACAAAAAATATGACTTTTTTCCTACAGTAATGAACATTTGATTGGAAATGTGCATAATTTCCATTTGCCATGAAAATAATGTTCTAATGTAAATAAACAAATAGACAGATAGACAAATTAATAAATACATATATTCATACATAAATATTTTGATCCTTTAATATCCTAATTTCCTTTTAGTAACATTTTATTTCTTATAGTAAATGTAAAATAAGACCTGAACATCTTGGCAGATTCTGTGAAACCCACCCAAAAATCATTTTCTCTTTCTCTCTCTCTCTCTCTCTCTTTATGGCTAATGTCAAGATGTGTTTGTTTGCAGTCTGCGGTAGTTTTGTAACGAAGTAATTGGTAGTTTTTTTCTATGAATATTGCAGCTGAGGGTTGATTATCTTCATTCACAATGTGTCTTATTCCTCCGTATAGTGTGCAGGAATTCTCTGGAGCTCCAGGACACAAATACAGAAGAGCAGTGTGAAGGTAGAGGGTTTTACAGGCATCATTATTTCCTTTTGTTATCTTGTCCTGTGTTATTTTGTAACGGTGTGTGTGATTTTTTTTCAGAGTGTGATAACTGTGCACAGACACTGCTGAATGATCTGGAAAAGCTTGATATCGAGCTCAGAAGAATTAAAGGCCAACTGGATTTTGACTCTCTCAGACCTTCATCTAAGGAACATCTGAGGAAGCTTGAAGAAGCCATTACTGCCACAACGGTATTCCTTTATCTCCTTCTGTAGTTTCTCTGATTCCTCCTTTCTTATTCCTCAGTATTTCTTTTGAGGATCCATATAATGTTGTCATATAAAATTGTGTAACTTTTAACTCAAGTCAAAAGTTATTACTGCACATAGAACAAGTGTGATCCTGTACATTTTAAATGTCTATTACACACACACACACACACACACACACACACACAGACACACACACACACACACACACACACACACACAGTTGTTCATTTCTTGCTGTTGTAAGTAAGTGGTTTAAAATCTCACAGCGTTTATCATTTACCTCAGAATCCACATCGCTCACTCATCAACATAATGCACCATCAGATTAAAAAGAGTCGGGAACATTCTGTGGTCAATTAGGTGATTCAGCGAAATTTACAGACATGACTGAACATTTGCAGCGCTTGAAAGGGTGTTTCAACCACTAGAGAAAAAAATCATAATTTTATGGGTAGTTTTAGTCAGCAGGTCTAGTCAGCAAAGATTACTTTGATAAAATAAATGTACAAGTGTCTAACATTTTTTTGCAAATTACAAAATTTGGTGGTATTTTTTTTAAGAGTACAGACTTGAAATTAGTCTCTTTTTTCCATGTGCTTTCACTGCAAACATGCTGTAAACCTCATTATTCTCCTGTCTTTAAGACAATGGAGTGATTGACTACACTTAAGAAAACCATATAAAACCTTTCCCAAACTCAATAAGCATCAACAGAACAAATGCCTTTTTAATCTTTTCATGATGCAGACAATAAGAACCCAGGCTATACTCTGATGGCCAGGTTTCTTCAAAACAGCATCCTGTAAAACTGCCATCCAGCTTTTGTTAATACTGACATCCAGTGTTTTGAACATAAATGAATAATGAACAACAAATCTCATTCAGCTCTTTATATTCATGTTGTTTTTCTTTCAGAATCTGGTGAACACGTTCAGCTTCACCGTCGACAATCAGGTGCCTAAAATTAACCAGCTGGAACAAGATGTTATTAATCTGGCCGAAGATATGGACAATCTGAAAGAACAGGTACTAGAAGATGTGTTTTCTGATACAAAAACAGATGCAGATTTCATGTAGAATACTGTTTATAAGCAAGTGAGAAATCCCATACATCAAAAAATATATTCTTTCAAATATAATTCATAATATACAAAAAGGGCCAAAAACTATATTTGTTAAAATATGTCTCAAAATGCATTTACATAATTATATTTGCTTTTATTTATTTATTTTTTCCATTTTTCATATATATATATATATATATATATATATATATATATATATATATAATATATAAATATTTTTAAAGCATTTAACTTTTTCTTTTTCTTTTTCTCTCTTTATTTTTTTTATTTTTTTGTTTGTTTTACTCTTCACATAATTCAGTCCAAGAAAATATATTCACATTTCACATTTGAAGAAAAATGATCATCAAGAAACATACTTTACAATGTTTACAATGTTACAATGTCAAATACTTCACCAAGCCATTGTATGTACAGGTCAGAAAGCAATCGGAGGATTCACAGAAAACTCTTGCTAATGCTGAAAACAGCCACCAAAGAGCAAAAGATCTGGACACTGAGACACAGAACCTTCTCAGAAAAATACAAGGTATAAACACAAACAGGTTTTTTTTTTTTTTTTTTTTTTAAATAATAATAATGTGTTACCTGTAATTATGTGTGGTATATGGGAACAGACGTGTTTTGTAGACGTGTTTATTCAATTGGACAGCAGTGTAGTAAATAAACCAGTAACTGGGGCGGCACCCTGTCAAAAGGTGCTAATATGTTCTTTTAAAGTACTAATATGTATGTTTAAGGAACTAATTTGTACCTTTTAGGGGTAAACAAGGTGCAAAGATTGCATGGGTTTGTCAAACCGGGCTAGCAGTGCTGCTTTTGTGTGCTGGATTGATAAATGACCGCAGGTGTGCTGTTTTCTCGCTGTTGAGGATCAGCTGCATCATTGATGACTGTATAGCAGGCCTGTCCTGACAGATCCGGTGTGCTGTGAACAATCCCATAATGCACTGACCTGAGCTGAATGTCTCCTGCTACTGTTCCTAAGGGCTATGGTTTATTTTATCCCTCATAACACATTTGGATCATTCTGACCTTGAAGAGATACAAAAAAAAAAAAAAAAAAATCTAAAAAATGCATAGTTTTTAGTAAAGGAACAAACTTTGCAAATGCTTCAAGAATCTACATTTATTTTTAAATATACATTTATTTTGTAATCTTTTTATGTATTTTATTTTTACTTTTTATTTGATTTAATTTTTAAAAAATATTTTTTACAACTATTTTTAAAGAGATATAAGATTCATAAAAATGCTACACATTTCTGTAACTTTTTGTAAATTTTTCTATGAAGTTATTAGTGTGTAAAAACCTTTTGTAAAATATATTTGGCTTTTTTCCCATATCTCACGTACTTTTGGGACTGAGTTGTGTTGATAAACATGAATATGAACCATTGCAGCATGAAAAACTGCTCACTTTTTTCATCTGAAAGTGAACATTTAAAATGAATTTATTTTGTATGAAACCTTTTCAGAGCAACATTTATGTTGTTTGTTAGCTTTAGACTCTTTTAAAGCAATCATTAGTTATAAATTAAAAGGATTCTATCTATTTATCTATGAAGTGTAATTTGAAAATGATCATTTTTTTAATTACTTAAAAAGGAAAAAGGTGTAAATACAGTAATAACAAGGTAATAACATGGTAACATTCAAAACTCATAACAGTCACTCTTTAATGAGCAACTTGTCATTTACTTCTCAACAGCTTCTCATTAATGAGTGAATGTGACAAATGTGAAATATGAAAAAAAATCTGTTTTGAATGTTGCTATATTATTACTGTGTTATTACTGTATTTACCCCCTCTTTTAGTTGATAATATTAGGTGATGACTGTTTTATAAAAATAATGACTCTTAATGGTCTCAGAATGCAAAAATATTATGCAGATGTTGAATGCATTATGAGGTTTATGCACTCACAGTACATATGGTTGGATAATAATGTCCTTTATATATTAAAAATGTAAAATTTTTAGTAGAAATATATATCAACTTGAAAAACCTTCTAAGTGTACAATAATGATTAAGGTACTATAACACTTTATTTTAAGGTGTCATTGTTACAGTGCAATTATACATTTAAGTACTGAGTAATATTAATTAACTACATGTACTTACTATATGTTTAGGGTTAGGATGAGGGTTTGGTTTAGGGTTACTTGCATGTAATTATGCAACATTTATTGTTATTATAATAGTAAGTACATGTAACGTGTAACAATGACACCTTAAAATAATCTGTTACCGAAATATGTACAGTATTTATGATATATATGTACATGATTTGTTCTCCAGAGCTCCTGAAGCAGCTGATGGAGTCAGAGAGCAGTGGATCCGCTCTGCCCAGCGCTGATTTAGCCAAACTCCTGGAGCAGTCTCAGAGCATGGTGAAGGAGATGGAGAAGAGGAGCTTCACGCCGCAGAAAGACGCAGCTAAGAAAGAGCAAGCTGAAGCAAACAAATGTACATTTACTGTGGATTTAGCCTGTGCACGTCTCAGTTGCTTATGCTAATATGTAGTCATTACTGACAGTCGCTGTATTAATGTTTGGTTTTCATTGCAGTTTTGGAGAATGTTAAAAACATCATAAACCAGTGCGATGAGAACGAGGCGGCGTCCAAGCGGGTTGACAGTCTTCTGAGCAGCTATGAGGCCAAACTGAAAGAGTTAGAGGGTTTGCTCAAACAGGCTGATAATATGGTGAAGAAAGCCAGTAATCAGAATGACATCAACACTGAAGGCCTTAAAGACATTCTGGTAAGAATCAAGAACTTCACAATCCTCAAAACTCAAAAACACATGCTGTCAAGAGAGAAAGTACATTAAAGTTTTTGTCTTTTTCAGAAACAAGTGAAAGATCTAGCGCGTGAGCGAGACCTCGTCCAGGATCAGATTGTTCTTGCGGTGAAGCAGCTGAAAGACACTGAAGGCGTCCTGAAAATCTTCAATGACAGCAAAACGGTAAACCTTCAGAAACACAGATGGTATAAGAAACTACAGGAGGTTTGCTGGGTCCTTTACTGTATAATCACACATTTATGAACACCTCCGGGATGACAAAAATATTCCCAGGTCAGAAATAAAAATAAGAAACAATATGTAGCATTTATGAAGACAGGTAGGTAGGTAAGGTAATTAACGAATTAATTAGCTCATTCATTCATTGTGCATTTCCCACATAATGCCACAATATAATTATAATCACATGTAAATAATAAATCATATTAAATTACATACATACATACATATATATATATATATATATATATATATATATATATATATATATATATATATATATATATATATATATATATGAAAAATGGAAAAAAAAATAATAAAAGCAAATATAATTATGTAAATGCATTTTGAGACATATTTTAACAAATATAGTTTTTGGCCCTTTTTGTATATTATGAATTATATTTGAGAGAATATATTTTTTGATGTATGGGATTTCTCACTTGCTTATAAACAGTATTCTACATTAGATTTTTAATTAGATTTTACTTTTATATTTTCTGGTTTCTTGTTCATTTTAGTTGAAGTGTTAGTAATTTTGTGTTTTTGACATTTTTACTAGTTTTTGTTGTTTGTAAGTATGTCTACTGTATATAGTTTTTATTCATTTTTATTTCAGTTTTAGTTTTACTAGATGCAAATGAGTAAGCTGCTTTGGTAACTAGCTGAAATAACATAAGTTTAAACTTTCTTATATATATATTATTTTAGTTCAGTTAACATTCATTTTATTTCAAGTAATGAAAAACTAATTTGGGGGAGAAATCTGACCCAGACATTTGCTCATGAGATTTACCCCAATTCTGTAATTAAAATTTGAACTTAATTTTTCTTCATGCAATATTTATATTTAATCCTCTTTTCTCATTTAAGCATCAATTGGATTATCTAACTCACTAGAGACAGTTGCAGATCAGTTAAATGATCAGCTAGAGTTTTAGTGATTTCACTGGTGACAAATCCGCTCATGATCCCACAGGAATACGAACAGCTTGCGGCGCAGCTCAACGGAGCAAAGACTGAACTCAAGGATAAAGTCCAAACCATCTCACAAGCAGCGGCCAAAGAGAAGATAGTGAAACAGGCAGAAGAACATGCAGAAAACATGCACAAACTGGCCAAAGAGCTGCAAAAGTAAGACTTCATTCATTTACACTCCTGTCACAAGGTGCCTCTGGTTTTCCCACATTGTGTCACTTTTACTTCAATTTCCAGCTCATAAAAATACCAGTTCCATGTGCTCTTCATGAAGTCTCTGTAACATATTTTTCCCCCCAGAGGGAAGAGAATATGTTAATATATTGTTGATATATGGCATATAAGTGCTGTTTTTGTCCTGGACAGGGCTGTAGAGAGTGTGAGTGGGCGCTCTGGTGTGCAAACTGCTCTCTCCGGGATAGACGCCTACAAAAACATCACCGACGCTGTCAACGCTGCAGAGGAGGCGGCCAAGAAGGCCAAAGAGGCGGCAGACAAAGCACTCAATGTAGGAGACATCACCGAACATGCATGAATGTTAAAGTTAGGGTACATACAGCGGCCCTGAAAAGTGTTTGGATGCTTAAAAATGTCTGAATGTCATTGCATTTGATAACAAAATATCAAAGCAAGTAGCATTTATTTTAAAGAAATATAGCACAAGCACACTTTTCAAGGCAAACATTCACAAAAAGAAGTTTTAAATGATTAAACAAAAGATAAAGTGATGAAAAAAAGTCTTCTGAACTAGTTAAATGTGTTGTGGTGAAACGATAGCAGAGCATAGTTAATGAGATAAATAACTCTGTTAGGAAACCTGTTTGAAGTGACTTCATCATATTGATATTTTGTCAGTCATAAATTGTTAACCTCCAATTTTTTCAGATTAAATGCTCCTGAAATGAATGGGGAAAATAATTAGTGGTAACATTTAGCACTGCATCCAAACTCATTTTTACTGAAAGCTCTTTTTTATTTATTTATTTTTTTTTTTTAATATCAAGCTCAAACTTGTTTAGATCTAAGGTTTTGATTTTCATGCAGTTTTAGAGTAAATCATGATTTGGAGAATATGTATTTCATATAAGATTTTAAATTAGTTATTTTTGTGCATTTTTCATAAGAATTAACTTAAATTTCTATAACTTTTTTATACTTCAGTAATAATGTGCCCAGTCTCCTCATTAGAAAAAGACTAAACTTAAGTCTGTGCTCCAAAACATTCTAGATTTATGATAGTTTAATTGGGAAATTTCATTTTCAGGTTTATTAGCTAGCAGGTATTAAATGGATCATAACTACTGTATAAATTTAATTTAGTACAATAAAATACTCTAAAAATATAAAGTATTAAATAAAAATTTTGAGCTAAAATGTATTACATATATAGTACACGTAATTGAATGAAAAATTAAATTAAATTAAATTAAATTAAATTAAATTAAATTAAATTAAATTAAAAAGTGGTAATTTGAGGAACCACAGAGGGTTAAGTGTGACTTTGAGTTTTTAAGCAGTTTTTTGGGGCAATGTATCATGCCAAACATACGTGTTGATTTTTTTTTATTATTATTTTTTTCAGGATGTCAGTGAAGGGGACTTAATCAACAGGGCAACAAATCTGAAAAACGATGGCAATAACCTCCTTAAAGATGCCAAAAATGCAGTTAAAGATCTTAAAGGTTTGTGTGAATTTAAAATAAAATCCTAACTCTACAAAAATCAGTCTACATATTGAATTTGATTTTATATAATCAATCATTTGTTACTTAAACACTGTTATTCTGTCTTTATCAGGAGCAACTAAAGACCTCAATAATCAGAAGGAGCGCCTGCAAACTGCGGAAGGGAAAAAGAAAGCACTGGAAAAGGAGTTGCTCTCTGTTCAGGAGGGTTTGAAGGGAATTCAGAGAGGTGAGAAGAGAGCATTGCTTGACATATAACTGTAAGGACAAAACAAGCCCATTCCATACATATACAGCCTACTTCATTGAGAGGTTTGGTTTACAGAGGCTATATGAAAGGACAAGTGCTGGCATGTTTGATTTACATGTGCAGTATTGTATCTTATGGAGTTTTCTTGCTTAGACTTAAAGGGACAGTTCACCCAAAAATGAAAACGGTCATCAATTACACTTCTTCAAGTTGTTTCCAACCTGTCTGAGTTTCTTTCTTTTGTTGAACACAAAAGAAGATATTTTCAGGAGTGTTGGTAACCAAACACTTGCTGGTAGCCATTGACTTCCATAGTATTTTTTTTTTTCCTCCATACTATGAAAGTCAATGGCTACCAGCAACTGTTTGGTTTCCAACATTCTTCAAAATATTGGTAACACTTTAGTATAGGAAACAATTCTCACTATATTAACTAATTGCTTATTAGCATGTCTATTATTAACATGTTGGCTGCTTATTAGTATTCATTCTGCATGACCATATTCTACATCCCTAATCCTCCTCAATACCTAAACTTAACAACTACCACACTAACTATTAATAAGCAGCAAATTAGGAGTTTGTTGAGGCAAAAGTCGTAGTTAATGGTTTGTTAATTGCGAGAATTGAACCTTAAAATAAAGTGTGACCAAAATATATATTTGACAGAAGAAAGAAACTCTTTTGGAATGACAAAAGTGCGAGTAAATGATGACAGAATTTTCATTTTTTGGGTGAACTGTCCCTTTAAGACAGTTTTTCAGTGGGGATATGAATATTCTTAAAAATTTGTTTTTGTTCTATCTGATAACAGATGACATTGGTAACATTATCAATGCAGCTAAGAAAGCGGCAGCGGCAGCCAATCTCTCCGCGAGTGACACAATGGACCAACTAAACAACATCAAAGCAGAAGTTACCAAGATCTCCATTACTCCTACTCTCTCTAATATGGACAATGTTCTCAGTAATGTGGAAATGACCGGTAAGTGCTGCACATGTTGCTTTTAATCAGTTTCTTCATCATCTACCTCTTTAACTTATGCATTATTTTCTCCATCCGTCTGACAGTCAGAAATCTGAGCGGCTCCATCCCATCCCTGCTGGATAAAATAGAAGAGCTCAATTCTGAGATGAGCGCCGGGAACAACGTGTCTGATAATATTAATATGATAAAGGAGCTGATCGAGCAAGCGCGAGATGCTGCTAACAGAGTAAGACTATTCATTTTATATATTCTACACTCTAAATACAATCCACTCAAATAGTACATTGAAAATGAAGTGCAAATCTACATAAAGCGATGAGGTTTGCATTTTTGTGAAATCAATACAAGAAAAGAGTAGAAATGATTGTGACAAGACACATGGATTGAAATAAAGATGCTGCTGATGCTGTCAGATTTTTATCCTAGTTTACAAACATACATTTTAAAAGTGAAGAATGATTTGCTCCATTAATGCATTTATTTAATCTAAAATAGTTAAAAAAAGAGTTTAAACCCTTACAGACAACCTCAAGTTGTTTAAAAGTTTCTTTCTTCTGTTGAACACAAAGACATTTTGAAGAATGATCGACCAAACATTTAACAGACTCCATTGACTTCCATATTATTATTATTTATTTTTTTTATATACTGTGGAAATTAATGGCTACCAGTAATGATTTGGTTACCAAAATTCTTCAAAATATCATCTTTTGTGTTCAGCAAAAGAAAGGAACTCATGCAGGTTTGAAATAACTTGAGGGTGAGGAAATGATGACAAACAATTTTCATTTTATGAGGGGGGTGAACTGCCCCTTTAAATTAAACCACTTAACTTAGATATTACCATTTTTAGGTTACCATTTTATTCAGTGTATATCATTTTCACAAGTTTTTTTCCCCAGTGGGAAGGTTTTTTTTCTTTTCCTCACAACCTTGTTTTCATTCATGTCTACCCTAGTAAAAAAGTAATACATTTTAAATATATTTATGTCATACTAAGTATACAGTAGTTCAAATCTATTAACATATTTACTGACAAATCGTTCAAGACTTACTGATATTAAAAATATAATTAAACCTTATTTGGTGTACTACTTGTGTGCAATGCACAATTCTTAATATTAAGCCTAAAATGTGTTTTAATGTTGCTATTGGTGAGGATTATATGATCTTTGAATAATATCGGTCTTTAAATACAAGATATTTAAACCGTACCTGAAGTATACTTGCAATAGTTTCACTTTAGCACAATCAAATGTACTTCAGTATATCTTTAGTTGGACTTCAGCACAATTAAAGTGCATTAAGTGCAAAATTAGTTGTTCCAATTTAGCAGACTTTAAGTATACCAGTTTAATGTACCGAAAGTACAACTGCAGGGTATTTTTATTAGGCACTTAAATATGGAAATGTATCTGTAGTATATTTAGCATGAAATAAATGTATTTCAAATACATTTTAGTATATTTATTTTTCACTAGGCTAGGTAAAGATTGCATCTACACTGACTTCTGACTTCAGTCCATGAAATGGAGTGTAGCATGTTTTGACTATGAACATAAAAATGTTGCATGCAAAAAAAGATATAAAAAGCAGTACATGGTGATGTACCGTTTCAAAAGGCACTAATATGTACCATTTAGATACTAATATGTACACCTTAGGTACTAACACATACCTTTAAGGTATGCACCTTTTGGGGTAAATAAGGTACAAGCGAAGGTTCCAACACAGTGACAGCTTTTGTACCTTTTTGTCTGAGAATGTAGTTCTCTTCCTAATGTTTCAATTTCTTGCAGATTGTTGTGCCTATGAAATTCACGGGTAAAGGGCATATAGAGCTGCGTCCTCCCCGAGATTTGGACGACCTGCGGGCATACACCGCTCTCACCCTGTCCCTCCAGAGACCTGAGCAACCCCCCAATCGGGGCGATGAGAGCGGCCGGCGGCGGCGGCAGACAAGTGATGACAATCTGTTCGTGATGTACCTCGGAAACAAAGATGTGAGTGGGATTTTATTGTGCATCAAGATTCAGGTCATTCAAATCTTTTAAAACTACATCAAGTCAAGTCGAGCTTTATTGTCATTCTGCTACATGTATCTGTTAGTATCTCCAAGAGTATCTATATGGATTTACCTAAGCATTGTTGTCTTTACAAACCATTTCAAGTATTATCTTGGTAATATGCTGAATGCATAATGTCTTAACATTATGCTGAATTTTGAACTATCATCTCTGCTTTCATTTATATGCAAACAGCTGCGTTTGTGCAAACTGTGTTGTCACAAGTAGCTGGTGTTAAATATGTTCAAGTTTGCACCTATTTTAAAGGAATGAAGTATGTTTTGTCCTTTCTTGGGGCTTTTGTTTGCTGGAGCTATTAAAATGGTAGTGCATCTGAGTTATAATGTCACTAGTATAGTTTTACTTGCATTATATCTTATGCACCTATTTTTATTTTGGCCCATATGTCATCTAGAATTTATCAACATGCACAAGTCATTCAAAAAAGGAGTTCACATCAATCAATCAATCAAACAATCAAACAATCAATCAAGTCAAGTCGAGCTTTATTGTCATTCTGTTACATGTCTGGACATATGTGACCCTGGACCACAAAACCAGTCATAAGGGTCAATTTTTTGAAATTGAGAATTATACATCATCTGAAAGCTGAATAAATAAGCTTTCCATTGATGTATGGATGTATGGATGTTATTAGGATAGGACAATATTTGGCCGAGATACAACTATTTAAAAATCTGGAATCTGAGGGTGCAAAAAAAAAAAAAAATCAAAATATTGAGAAAATCACTTTTAAAGTTGTCCAAATGAAGTTCTTAGCGATGCATATTACTAACCAAAAATTAAGTTTTGATATATTTACGGTAAGAAATTTACAAAATATCTTCATGGAACATGATTTTTAATTGATATCCTAATGATTTTTGGCATAAAAGAAAAAAATAATCATTTTGACCCATACAATGTATTTTTGGCTATTGCTACAAATATACCTGTGCTACTTAAGACTGGTTTTGTGCTCCAGGGTCACAGATAGTGGAATGAAATGTCATGTCTCGCAGGACCATGGTGCTACATACTAATTAAACATAAATATAAACATACAACAACAGAAAAACAAAACAAAAAAAAAAACATTAGAAAACCTATACAACATTTTAACTATCTGACTATACTTATACTATAAATAGTTGACTACACATAATCTGAGACTGTACAAGAACTTTACATAAATACTGTACATGAAATTGTGCAAGAGAAATATTTTGGGGGAAGTAGCACATAGTGCAAGATGGTTTGTAGTGCAATACACAAGTAAACATATAATTATCATATTGAGTCTGCAAGTAGGGTCATTTTAACTCAAGCCTCATAATGCATTCGTTAAATGTTCTCGCAGGCATCCGGAGACTACATCGGCATGGCTCTTCGCAATAACATCCTGCACGTTATTTATAAGCTCAATGGACAGGAGTATGATATCGAGGCATCCAGCATCACAGAGTCCTCATCTGATGTGGCTTTCTTTGACAAAATTGACCTTTA
The DNA here is from genome assembly GCA_039654775.1 of Spinibarbus caldwelli. Taxonomy (NCBI): domain Eukaryota; kingdom Metazoa; phylum Chordata; class Actinopteri; order Cypriniformes; family Cyprinidae; genus Spinibarbus; species Spinibarbus caldwelli. The sequence continues at coordinate 2,061,242 of CM077235.1, read as the reverse complement.
CAGGTATAGTAACATGCATCAGTTACAAAAACTATTGATATTTTAAGGTTGTTTATTTCAGGCAGAAACAGTTTGGCTTGAATCCCAGTGTTTCTCTATTACTTCCTGAAAGCTGTGTGCTATTGTGGTCAATAAAAAGAAAAATTGCATTTTTTGGTATTGCATAGTAAGTGTGATCATTTAGATGTAGTAAAAGTGGATTTGCTGCAGTATTATTGCATCCACTTTAGTACACATGTACTACAGTTCATTTGAAGAAAAAAAAAAATGCAGTATTTTACATTCTGAATGTGAATGTATCTGTTAGTATCTCCAAGAGTATCTGCAAGGATTTACTTATGCATTGTTGTCTTTACAAGCATTAACATTATACTGAATTTTGAACATCATCTCTGTTTCATTTATATGCAAACAGCTGCGTTTGTGCAAACTGTGTTGTCACAAGTAGCTGGCGTTAAATATGTTCAAGTTTGTGTCTATTTTAAAGGAATAAAGTATGTTTTGTCCTTTTTTGGGGGGCTTTTGTTTGCTGGAGCCATTAAAATGGTAGTGCATCTGAGTTATAATGTCACTAGTATAGTTTTACTTGCATTATATCTTATGCACCTAATTTTATTTTAACCCATATGTCATCTAGAATTTATCAAGATGCACAAGTCATTCAAACAAAGCAGTTCACGTCAATCAACCCGAAGCCTCCGCTGCTGAAAGAAAAGATGGGTGAACTGACACGCAACTTGCTGGACCTCAGTCCAGATAAAGTGGTCTTCTATGTCGGAGGTTATCCAGATGACTTCAAGGTAAATGTGCATATGTTTTTGTCCTATAGGATTTTGTGTGATGAGCAGTGTTGGGGAAAGTTACTTTTAAAAAGTTTCTCCATAAAAAAGTAACTAATTGCGTTACTAAGTAATGTGTTACTTTTGCTTTACTTTTTGTCTGAGCTGAGCTTGCTTATTTGTTTTTAATAACTAGAACTCAGATATTTTGTTGTCAATTTAAAAGTAATGCAATACTTTACTAGTTACTTGAAAAAAAAAGTAATCTGATTACATAACTCACGTTACTTGTAATGCACTTCCCCCAACACTGGTGATGAGCTCTTTAATTCTTGGTGCATTTTTAAATACCTATTTGTTTTTAAAAAGAGCATTTTTCTCATTTTTAGCCACCAGCCTCTCTCAACTATGGCAAATACAAAGGCTGCATTGAGTTTTCCACCTTCAATGACAGATTCATCAGTCTATACAACTTTAAGAATGCAGTTAATATTAACTTAGAAACCCCTTGCAAGAGGTAAGCTCTCAGCATGTGAATGGAGATATGCTGATGTACTTATAAGTAATAATATATTCATAACCAATAATTGCAGTCACTATATTTGCATGTACGTGTTCTGTATAGTATTTGAACATCACGTTCAGCATGAATGGAAAACTGTAAACTGTACATTGTGCCATCAGAGCATCAATTCTCTCATTTTATAAAAATGAAAGTAAAATCTGTTTCTCTTTCTGTTTGCTCAGACAAATCCCACTAACAACCTCACAGTCAGATTACTACGAAGGCACTGGTTATGCCAAAGTCCTGCTTGAAAGATTCCCCAACTTTCTGTCGATCAATCAGAAAGTGGAAACGAGAGCCAAGGATGCTCTTTTGATGTATTTAGGAGACGAGGAGGATGTAAGAATTTGTTCAAGCCTATTGAACCTTTTCTGATTCAGATTTCCCATAAAAGTAATTGTTATTATTTTATTTGGTTATTTTTTGAGATTTTCATTCTTGTTTTCTTCATACCCTATCAGGACTTTTTCTACAGCGTCTCTCTTGAGAAAGGTTACCTTGTTTTGCGTGGCCAAAACAAAAATAATATTCTGGAGCCTGTCACAAGTCAAGATAAGCCAAGCCTTTCTCCGGTAAGGAAGAGCGAAGTTGACTTTTTTTTCTTTAAGATGTTGTACATAGTCACGGCAGTGATAATTAAATTGCACTTTGTCTTCTGTATTTCAGGAAACAGATGTGAAAGTTATAATTATTACAGGAAGAGAGTTTAAAGTCCGAGTAGGGAACACTGAGGTCAAAAGGACCGACGTTATCCCTCAAATGTTCAAGCACTTCTACATCGGCGGGATTCCCAACAATTTGCGTGAGAGGTCTGTGTCTTAATGTCTTCCCTTTAAAGGGATCATCAACTGCACGTTTTTATTATTTTATAATGTTCTCTGAGGTCTGCTTATACTGTTAGCAAGAGTTTTACACCATAAAAACATCATAATTTAGAAGTAATAGGCAGAGCTGGGTAGATTACTTACAAATTGTTGTCCGTTACTGATTCCAAATGACATGACAAAAATTGTAGTTAGTAATGTAATCCATTACATTATACATTTTAGGTAATATAATCAGACTACTTTTAGATTACTTTTGACCTAACTCATTTATTATATTGATTTAAATGGGATAATCTTGTACCATATTGATATAAAAATACAAAGAGTAAGAAAATATATTGCATTAAAAACATGTGCATTAAACATTATTTTACATCAAACTGCTCTGGGATTCTGAAGGAACTGCAGGTGGTTTATGAGGTTAATGAAAAGCTAATAATTTAGTTAAATGTTAAATTAAAACAAATAATTTTAAAATGAATCAAAATAAAACACTTATTGAAAAAAAATAATAATATTTTATTTGTGACCATAACCAACATCAGAGCAAATGTGATACTTTATTATTCAAATGTTTATTTTAAAATCTCAGGAGTACTTCATATAAAAATATATTAGATGAAAGAGGATCAGATGACAGAAAAAGTTGGTGAATTTGTGCATTTTAATGTGTTTGTAAGATAAACAAAAGTAATATGTGGTAAAATAACTGACTGAGTGATAATTCAAATAAGAATGAATGTGTTCATCAGTAGTTGAACACACTTATTAAACCTGAAATGATTTTTGTAAATCCAGTGATCAAATGCAGTGTATCCACCTTACTAATGACTGATCTCTGTGTGAATGTCCTCAAAACTGGAAGACTTTCTGAATGTATATAAGCAGTAGGCTGTCTTAGACAGTTTAAAAGATGAAAAAGAGGAATTAGTGAGAATCAATAAATTATTGCTATTGTGTAAATGATATGCAATCATGCAATCCATAAAAAATAACCGTAGTCTGATTACGAGTATTTTAAAATGTTATTTAATCTAATTACAATTACTTATTTTATGGAATCTGATTACATAATCCAGATTACATGTAATCAGTTACTACCCAGCTAATAGGCTATTTTGTGTTATTTTATTATAGATACAACATCTCTACCCCGGCTCTGAAAGGCTGTGTGAAAATCGGTACAGCTGGAGGCCCCACCCCAAGCGTTCAGGAGAAAGTGGGCGTCGGCAGAGGCTGCACTAATGAGCTACAGGTTCAAATTCATCTTTCATTATTCATGTTCACATGTAAATGTAATATGATAGCTTGGTTTCTTCAACATTCACCCAAATGAAACACAGAAAGGTGTCATTTCTTAACCATCATGCTCTTTTCCAGATGGTGAGGAAAGCGGAGTTCAGCCTCGGCAGTGCATTAGAGAAACTCCATGAAGACTTCAGTTTAGACGATGTCAGTCTTTCACTGGGCTTCAGGAGTACAAAACCAGACGGCATCCTGCTGCAGAACAGCCAAAACGTGCGTATCCACAGTTACATACACTATATGGTCAAATGCAAGTGCACACTCTCTTCTCATTAGTGGGTTTGGGTGTTCAAGTAATTTCTGAGGAAAACTCTTAATACTAAGAGCTTGAGTCTCGTGTGGAAAAACTATAATGTTCAGAAGAGCCACAAACAGCATAAATACATACAAAAATGCCCAAAATATACATTTGCTAAAATATATTTCAAAATAGATTTTCTACTAATATTTTTTGGCCATTTTTTGTGTATTTTTGAAAATATATTTAAAAATTATAAATATATTTTTAAAGCATTTAAAAAATGTATTTTTCCCTCCATATATTTCAGTCCGAGAAAATACATTCACATTTGTCACATCTGAAGAGATACTTTATTTGTTGTCTATAGGACGTGAACATATGACACATTTGAATAAAAATCAGTAAGAAACATACAATATCTTTTATTGAGCTTCGCTCTTTAAAACAGTTATATAGCATGTATTTAAAATATATTCTGGCCAGAAACAAAATATTTATTTTGCGCTGTATGGGGTATGTTGTACAAATTCACATGCTCAGTGACACAAATTTGTGTATTAGAAATTGTAGCAAATATTTTTTCTTTAATATCTCTTCTTTATAAATTCTTTTAACTTTTTAAAAATTGTTAGAGTCCTAAAGATTTCTATTTAATATCAGTTTATATAAAATAATCCTACATTTCATAGGTGGCTTTATAGTTGAATTTTATATCACACAGCATGTCTCATTGTGTATTTATCATTGGCGCTGTGATTTCTCTGTGGCAGAATAAAGACATCGAGCTTTCCATGGAGAACGGATATGTGCTCCTGAAATTCCAGGGCAGCATCTGGAAATCCACTAAAAAGTACCAGGATGGTGAATGGCATTATCTTACTGTTTCTGGACAGGGCCAACGGTAAGATTCATTCACCTGGAAAAACAGTTGACAATCTTTTTAAATGATTGTAATACATTTTTGGCTGACTACAGTTATTAATATGATTTGACGAAGTACTATATGATTAGAACAATAACATTTACTTACAATGCTTTCAACAATACTTCAAAAACACTTAAATGCAATCAATTCCATAATTATAAGCATTTAAATTGTAAATAAGTCTTCCTATTTTATTAATATTAATGTCCACCTGTTTTAGCATTGAGCTTCGAATCAATGAAGAGGATGTTGGCCAGAGAGTGACGGGATCTTCATCTGGACTGTATTCATCCAGCGTAATGCTGGGCAAAGACACCTTTAAGGGCTGCATCTCTAACCTGTATCTGAGGAGGTCATTATTTGCAACATTTATTTTTTTTTTTTTTCTCCACTTGCTTAAAATTCCCCATAAACCTATGTTTTCATTGTCTCTGGGTTTATACCAGTGAAAGTGTGTTATGTGTCAGCTGATGTGTGTGTTTGTGTGTTTGCAGACCTGATTCTCTATACAGAGCGGAGGATCTGAGTGCTTACTCTTCCTCAGGAGATGTGCTTTTGAACACATGCAGTGCCACACGCGATATGTTGCAGGTTGGTTTGTTATCAAGATTAAAAGGACATGACAACATTGTGTTGACAACATGACAACAAACTCAGTGTCTGTTTTCTGTTCTTTGCTTTCAGATATGAGGAGTATCTGACGCAGACATTTCACATGGAGATATTTGAAAGAAATGCTGATATATTTTAGCATAAACAACTGACTTTAAACCAACTGCTGCATCATGTGTTCTATTTGCATAATTAAATATATTTTCATTGCATATCTGTGGTAGTTTTCATTTCATGGTCCCATTAGATATATAACAATTGCATTGTAAAAGAGAATCAAATAACAATTTTGTAATACTGGAAACCTTTGCTGTGTTATTGAACTCATCTAAGTTGGCATTAAAATGGTTGCCTGCGCTTTTCCACCATGTTTCAGATTATCCATTGTGTTTAATAGATGAATAAAACGTATAAAATAATACTCCTTTGTATTGCTATGACTTACTTAATAACTTGAATTTTATGTGGACAAAATTAAACAGCATTTTCATGCATTTTGCATAATTTGACAAAATTAGATCTTGACATTCCACAGAATAAAAAATATATCATTGCCATTATACTGGCTAATATTCTCATATTTGGCTGCTGCCAATTAAAGTGCAATAAATCTTGCATGGATGTACACTGACCAGCCACTTTATTAGGTACACCTGTTCAACTGCTCCTTAACACAAGCATCTAATCAACCAATCACATGGCAGCAACAGGCATGCTGACATGGTCAAAAAATGATCTGCTCACAAGGAGTCTGACAACAGCCAGTGCTCCACACAGAGATCTCATCATCATCATCATCATCATCATCTGCTCTGTCTGGAATGACACATATATATAAACATTTTAGTATAAAGACCAGTTTTTACTCTTAAATATTTGCTTATTGGCATGCATATGACTAGCATATTTGCTGTTTATTAATATTTATAAAGCGCAAACTCTGCATGACCATAATCTATGTCCTTAATCCTACCCAATACCTAAACTTAACAACTACCTTACTAACTATTAATAAGAAACACATTAGGAGTTTATTGAGGTAAAAGTCGTATTTAATAGTTAGTTAATAGTGAGAACTGGACTTTGAAAAAAAAAAACAAATTTTGACCTATATGTGACCCTGGACCTAAACCAGTCTTAAGTAGCGCGGGTATATTTGTAGCAATAGCCAAAAATACATTTTATGGGTCAAAATTATCAAAAAATCATTAGGATATAAAGTGAAGATCATGTTACATGAAGATATTTTGTAAACTTCCTACCGTAAATATATCAGAACTTAATGTTTGATTAGTAATATGCATTGCTAAGAGCTTCATTTGGACAACTTTAAAGGCAAATTTCTCTGTAATTTTCGCACCCTCAGATTTCAGATTTTCAAATAGTTGTATCTTGGCCAAATATTGTCCTATTCTAACAAGCATACATCAATGGAAAGCTTATTTATTGAGCTTTCAGATAATATCCATAATGAGAATAAATAATAATAATAATAATAATAATAATAATAATAAAAATTTACTTTTATGACTGGTTTTGTGGTCCAAGGTCACATATTTTCAAGTGGATTAGAAAAAAATGCCTTCAAAAGTGCCTTCATTCATTCATTGAATTAGCTTCATTGAACATGTTTGGCTGTGTCTTTGATGTGTTTACAAGCTTTAACCAGCAGATGTCTGGTCGAGCACATCGAAACATGAATTCACTGCTTGAAAACATGAAATCACCCGTCTACAAGACACGCTTACAGGCTGAAGTGGAACCTATTCGTCGATTGGTGTTCTTCCCACTGTGTAGACCCCCGTAGATTCCCGGTCAGGCTCGTGCTCTCTTTCCTGCGAGATGGGTTGGAGCGAAGTCTGTCTCCCTCCACCCTCAAAGTGTATGTTGCCGCTATTGCCGCACATCACGATGCAGTAGACGGTAAGTCTGTGGGAAAGCACAACTTGGTCATCAGGTTCCTCAGAGGGGCGAGGAGGTTAAATCCTCCACGCCCTCATCTGGTACCATCTTGGGATCTCCCCTCGGTCCTGATGGCCTTGAAGGAGGAGCCCTTTGAGCCTCTGCAGTCAGTAGAGCTTAAGTTTCTGTTGTTAAAGACAGTGCTCCTCACTGCATTGGCCTCGGTCAAGAGGGTAGGGGACTTGCAGGCTTTTTCGGTCGACGATTCGTGCCTAAAAATCGGACTAGGTAACTCTCACGTTGCCCTGAGACCCCGGCCTGGATATGTGCCCAAAGTTCCCACCACGCCCTTTAGGGATCAGGTGGTGAACTTGCAAGCCCTTGGCCGGTCCATATGTGTAATCTCCACATGGTATATCCTTTATGCAGGATGTGGCTTCCGTAGCGTTCCCCTACTTGGGTACGCTTTCCCAGTGTTATCCATACCCACCGTACGGAACAGAAGTGGCTGTCATCTCTGCCTAAGCCCTGTCCTATCTTCCATCCCAACTGGTGTGGTGGGACTTGCCGGCTTCCGCAGGGCACTGGAGGGGGTCAGCAATAGTGGCCTTTTCATAGGAATCCCATTTACGCCAGTCACTATGATGTAACGTCTCCGTTCCCTCCTTCAGGGAACGAGGGTTACATACGTAACCGAGATGCTCTTTTCCTTGCCATATGTTCTGTCACACTTGTATTTCTGAACGAATGTTTAATTAATAATAATAATAATAATAATTTAAAAAAAAAAAAAAACATTTTTGTGGGTTCCTGCTCATGTGGGAGTGGAGGCTAATGAAGTGGTTGATAAGCTAGCTAAGCAAGCTCTTAATCACACAGAAATGGATATTCAAGTGACTCTTAGCAAAAATGAGGTTAAAGGGAAAATTAAAGAATTCATAAATAACAAATGGAAGAAGTATGGAACTGTAATAGCAAGGGCAGACATATGTAGGGTAGAGTGGGGGAAAACTCCCCCCTACTGTTTTTCCCAAAATAACCGCAAGATAAAATCAAGATAAATTTTTATTGTAACTATGAACTACGTTGGCAAGAGTGATGTAGAAGTTTTCACCATGAAGCTTACACTGGTGATGTACCTGAGAGAAAACGGATTTCACAGTAAATGATCTAATTTTCAACAGTAAGAAAAAAAGTGTTTTAAAGCTTGTTTTGTAAAACATCACAGTTATATATGATATGAGAACAGTAGGGCCTGTAGATAGGGAGTACGTGTTATTTAATAAAAATATAATTATTTTTTTCAGAATGACATAATTTTATTCTCAAACATAGTCAGCGGGGTAAAACGCCCCCTTTGGTACAAATTAAATTTTTGTTAAAAATCTAATAACTTGAAAACTCCGGACATTTTTCATACTTGGTTTATAATTTATGTCATTGTCACTAAAACTATGATAACTTTTTCGGACACATTTAACTTTTGTTTCACCGAGAAAAAAAAAAAAAAAAAAATGACATAAGGGGGGTGTTTTCCCCCACTCTACCTTATAATATTCAGCAGCAAGTAGGAAATGGAAGAAGTGTATTTAGGAATAGGAAAGAAGATACAATTATTTCTCGCATCCGAATAGGGCATACTAGGTTAAATCAGTCTTTGTTTAACATAGGAAAACATGAAACAGGTCAAAGTATTTATTGTAATTAGGCAGAAACAATAGAGCATGTTTTAATAAAATGTAAAAAATATGAAAAAGAAAGGTTATGAAAAAGAAATATGAAAAATAAATATAGGTATTGAAAAGAAATAGGATTAATTAGGAGAATGTAGGTTTATATATATATATATATATATATATATATATATATATACATATATATATATATATATATATATATACGGTGAGGGGGAAAGCAAGCCTATAGGTAACTATGTTGTCATCTTCTTCACAGTATTGCACTGCAAATTACAAATGATGTAGTAGCGTTTTAAAGCGAGTAATATCTGTGTAGTGAGTGTTATCCTTATCATTTCTAATTTGACCCTCTTCAGTAAGCAGCTTCCCTGTTGAATGTAAGTTAAATCACCTATCAGGGAAAACAAAACGCTTTAAAATAAAAAAGTTTGAATGCATTAAGCTCTGTTCACGCTGGAGCAGTGACAAATAATTAGTCCATTAGTGCCAAATCATAATGCATAAAACTACAAACACATTCAGGATGACAAATTTATCAGTACTTAGAATAAGAAATAGGTTCAGTTTTTCTTTAGTGTCAAACGCACATTTTCGGCGTGAAATTACTATAAACCCCGTGATTAGCAAGCACACATACTCTGTGATACAATTTACCTTAATCACTGCTTATCATCTCTGTTCTGAACATATTTGCTTCAACATTCATTCATTCATTCGTTTCTTTTTCTTTTTGCACAAAAAAAAAAAAAAAAAAAAAAAAAAAACTTGGCAAATAAAAGTAGAAAGAGAATGTGGAGGGGACAATGTGAAATTTGGGTGCAACAGTTTTAGATTATACTCAGTGTTGGGGGTAACGTAATCAGATTACTTTCTCAATTAACTTAATGCATTACTTTTAAATTCACAATGAAATATCAAAGTTAGTTTTTTTAAATAAGTAACGCCAGTTACAGTTTTCCCATTTATTCACTGATGTCTCTGCTGTTTCTGTGTTGAGAGAAATTGGGCCTGAAATTCAGCCTGATGCTTATTATTTTCACTTTTTGGTGTGAAAGGGCCCTTACAGTTGCCAACAATATTATTATTATTTTTTTTTTTTTTCCACTATCAAAAAACGAACCCAGCCCAGATGGCAAAAAGTAATGCAGAAGTAATGTAGTGATTACTTTCCATAAAAAAATAACTAACACAATTAATGTGATTATTATCTTATTATTATTACTTACAGTAAAACGTAATTATGTACATATATGTACACTAGTGATATTATGTTTGATTCTTAAACTTTTTTTTTTTTTTTTTTTTGTCACATTAAAGGCCAGATTTACTAACAGCTTGCATCAGTGCAAACCATCGTTTGGCGCAGAATTTTCTCCTCCCATCAGTGCTTCTATGGCTCTAACGCTAACTTGCCCTGTTTAGTAAATCTGGCCTAAAATGTGCACATAAATACATTTGAAAATAGATCTTTTTCTTTATGTTTTAGCTTTCACGTTTTGTCCTATTGTTATACTGGCATTGTTGTGCATCCTGTTCACTTTCGTAGTACATAGCTGTAAGAATAACAGAGAATTCGCTCAGAGATATCTCCCTTTAGACCATACATGAAATAGCCATTTTGGGGCAGAAAAACAGCATGAGAATTTTATTATTTTTGTTCTCTCTGTATCATCTCAGTGAGTGTTTATGACATTTTACGCATGCACAATAAGACACAGTAAGTACCTACATCACAGTCCAATAAATACTTCATCTCTTTGGTTTTCTGTTTCTATTATTTCTGCTTCACATTTATGGTTCCTTAATTATTTTTACAATTTTATATAGTTTAACTCCAGCCCTGATGGAAGTGAAAGAAGAAAGTGAAGAACTGACTGAAGTGCATGAGATGCATCAGGATCAAAAAACACCTCACAAAACGGGAACCAACAATTCATTTGTCTGTCCTCAGTGTGGGAAGAGTTTCACACAGAAAGCTCACCTGAAGGATCACATACTCATTCACACCGGAGCGAGGCCTTTCAGGTGCATTCAATGCAGAAAGGATTTCACACAAAAAACAAACCTCAAGGAGCACATGAGAATTCACACTAGTGAGAAACCCTTCGCGTGCCAGCAGTGCGGAAAGAGCTTCACGCAAAAAGGCCAGCTTAAGAATCACATCCGAATTCACACTGGAGAAAAACCCTTTATGTGCCAACAATGCAGACGGAGTTTCACGAATTCACTCTGGTGAACGACCTTTTGTTTGCTTACAGTGCAGAAAGAGTTTTTTGCATAAAGGAACTCTTAAGGATCACATACGAATCCACACAGGCGAGCGGGTTCATGTGCCCTCAGTGCAGGAAGAGTTTCACACGTAAAGACATCTTGAAGAACCACCTGCGGATTCATTCTGGAGAAAAGCCCTTCAGATGCCTTCAGTGTGGAAAGAGCTTCACGAAAGCAGTGTATCTCAGGATCCATCAGCACTCTCATTACTAAGAACAGCTGTTCGACTGCCATCAGTGTGGAAAAAAAATTCATTTGCACATTACAGCTAAAAAGACACTTGAAAATCCATGCGGATGAGAAGTCTTATCCGTGTTCCTTTTTTGCGGAAAGACTTTTTCCATGCCTGAATATTTGAAGAAGCATGAGAAAATCCACACCGGTGTGAAAGCTCACGTGTGCTCTGAGTGTGGAAATATGTTTTCTACAATCAACTTCTTGAAGAAGCACCAGAGGACTCCGAAACCGTATGCGTGCACTCACTGCGGGAGGCGTTTCACTCATTCGAGCACTTTGAAGAGACACGAGAGAATGCATACTGGAGTGAAGCCGTATCACTGCGCTTTATGTATGAGGAGTTTCACTGCGTCAAGTACTCTACTCAGACATAGAGACAAATGCTGCCAAAAGCTGCTGTTACAGTAAGCAAAGAACAATTATTAGAGCTCCTGACTGCAGCTGTGTTATTGTTCAGTTACTCAGTAGATAGTGTGCAAACTAGTTTTGATTGTGTAGCGTGATTTATTCAAACACCCATGCACTAAGCACAAAATTATGATATTTATATAGTGTGAAGTCTTCACAAAACTCTGTTGCAAAGTCTGACACTAAAACTGCACTTTACATCTATGGCAGTTGTATTTATAGTTTTTAGATACTGTTGAAGTCAAAAGTTTACGCCCCCCTTGCAGAATTAGCAAAATGTTTATTCTTTTACCAAAATAAGAGGGATCATACAAAATGCATGTTTTTTATTTAGCACTGACCTGAATATGATATTTCACATAAAAGACATTCCCATATAGTGCACAAGAGAAAATAATAGTTTAAGCTTTCTGTGTGAAAATAAAAATGACCCCGTTCAAAAGTTTACATCCACTTGATTCTTAATACCGTGTTGTTACCTGAATGATCCACAGCTGTGCTTTTTGTTTAGTGATGGTTGTTCATGAGTCCCTTGAGTCCTGAGCAGTTAAACTGCTCGCTGTTTTTCAGGAAAATCCTCCAGGTCCCACAAATTCTGTGGTTTTTCAGCATTTTTGTGTATTTGAACTCTTTCCAACAATGACTGTGTGATTTTGAGATCCATCTTTTCACACTGAGGACAACTGAGGGACTCATGCAACTATTACAGAAGATTCAAACACTCACTGATGCTCCAGAAGGAAAAACCACGTATTATGAGCCGGGGGGTGAAAACTTTTTGAATTTGAAGATCAAATTTAACTTATTTTGTCTTCTGGGAAACGTGAGTATTTTTTGTAGCTTCTGAAGAGCAGTACTAAATGAAAAAAAAAAAAAAAAAAAAAAAAAAAGAAAAAAAAAGAGATTTAGGCAAAATAAGAAAGGTGTGCCTATATCTTCATCACCCTGGCTATTAATGTATGGTTTTTCCTTCTGGAGCATCAGTGAATGTTTTAACCTTCTGTAATAGTTGCATATGTCCTCAGTGTGAAAAGCTGGATCTCAAAATCATAGTCAATTTCATTTACCCTACCATAATAAAATAATTGTTTTTGTGATCCATTTTCATACCACAGTAACTAAAAGTAAACATTCAGTAATAAAATAAGAACAAATAAACAACAAGACATAGCACAAAGACACAAATGAACTATTTTTATTTATTTATTTATTTTTTTTTCACGTAGGTCTGACAATATCATTCAGGTACAGAAATTGAATAATCAAATGCAAAATAACACTGCAGTCTTCACTGTGTAAATTAAATATAGATTGATCCTTGTTAAAGCTACAAAAATTATTCGGTCATGAGCAGTGAGAGATTTTCTTTTTGTCTTTGGTTGTTTGATTAAGGTTAATGACATTGACAAGAGTGAGTATAGGCTGCTGTTGCTTTAAGAACTAATGCATAGATACACATCTGGTTTATTTCTCAGCTGTTTACATTCACTTAACTGTGTTAACAAGAATACTCCCCAAGGCAGGTATTTTGACAATTGTTTGTGTATTTGTATATTGAAGTTTAAGTAGATGCGAAAGAGAACTAGATTCGGGGTTGCTGTCAGAGACGCAAGTTAAAGTTCTCTGTCATGTCTTCTTGCACTCGAATGGTGTAAAATCGCTTGAACCTTTCAATCGAAAAGACTTAAAAACATGTATATATGATAAACTTTCTTGATACAACAGCACTGGTCCGGTCAGCTGTCTTGAGTGTCTTTTGTTGAGTTCTGCCATGATTTTAGCATCTCAGAAGAGCTCCATTCACTGTAAATGAACTGTATCATTCATGAACTACATGTGTGTAAATCCTGTGCTTCAAATAAAGAAAATATTTAATTACATCACAGCCTGCGTGATGTGACAATTGCACTAAGCCACACTACGATATCGGTTTTATTTTGATATACTGTGCTGTCCTACCAAGTACTATGTTTTTACCATGTACCAAGTTCCTCGTTCTTTATTTACTTTAGATCAGTAAACTGCAAAATGCCCAATAAAATTATTTTATTGTTTCACTAGTATTATAAGCATTGCATTATGGGCATTTTTTAATGACATTTCATGTAATTTACAGTGACTGTACATTGGGAATTTCCAGCATTCTGCTGTTTACAGAACAGCAGCAGTGTTACTGTAGTTGATGTCCAAAGTAAAGAAAAGTTTGTTTCCCGCACAGCATCAGCTACTGACACAATGTTGAATGAACCAAATGGAAAGAGAACTGTAATGTTGGCTCCATCTAATTTCATTAAAGAAAAAAACTTACAGGTGCATCTCAATAAATTAGAATGTCGGTGGAAAAGTTAATTTAGTTCAGTAATTCAACTCAAATTGTGAAACTCGTTGTGTTTTAAATAAATTCAATGCACACAGACTGAAGTAGTTTGTCTTTGGTTCTTTTAATTGTGATGATTTTGGCTCACATTTAACAAAAACCCACCAATTCACTATCTCAACAAATTAGAATACTTCATAAGACCAATAAAAAAATAAATAAATAAATAAATAAATAAATAAATAAATAAATAAAACATTTTTAGTGAATTGTTGGCCTTCTGGAAAGTATGTTCATTTACTGTATATGTACTCAATACTTGATAGGGGCTCCTTTTGCTTTAATTACTGCCTCAATTCGGCTTGGCATGGAGGTGATCAGTTTGTGGCACTGCTGAGGTGGTATGGAAGCCCAGGTTTCTTTGACAGTGGCCTTCAGCTCATCTGCATTTTTTGGTCTCTTGTTTCTCATTTTCCTCTTGACAATACCCCATAGATTCTCTATGGGGTTCAGGTCTGGTGAGTTTGCTGGCCAGTCAAGCACACCAACACCATGGTCATTTAACCAACTTTTGGTGCTTTTGGCAGTGTGGGCAGGTGCCAAATCCTGCTGGAAAATGAAATCAGCATCTTTAAAAAGCTGGTCAGCAGAAGGAAGCATGAAGTGCTCCAAAATTTCTTGGTAAACGGGTGCAGTGACTTTGGTTTTCAAAAAACACAATGGACCAACACCAGCAGATGACATTGCACCCCAAATCATCACAGACTGTGGAAACTTAACACTGGACTTCAAGCAACTTGCAGGGGTTAAAGCAAAAAAAAAAAAATCCTGAGCCTGAAATTTTTTCTGTGTGTGTGTGTTGGGGGGGGGGGGGTATACAAGTGTAATAATCATGATTTTTTTCATGAATATATGGTTGACCTGAAGAATGAAAGCTGTATCATACATTTGGAAAATTATGAGCAATATCACCGCTTATTGACACTAGGGGAGTGACAATACACTTAGCTCACAAGATGAGACAAAACATAGATACTTGGTTCACTATAAAGAGACAATATTTTAATATTATTTTAAAGAAATTTTCAATGACAAAATATTTGTCTTTTAATTACAAAAAGTAAAACAATGCAGTTGTATTTTAAAATATTTTAACTAATCTAGGGCTGTAACTAATGATTATTTTGGTAATCAATTAATCTACTGATTATTTTGACAATCGAGTAATCTGATATGTTTTAGTAACACAAACAAACCTAAGTGAAAACCAGGCTTTAGTACAACTATTTATATATAAACTAACGATGAGGCAATAATAATTGCCTCAAATAAAATATCAAAACCAAGTAATTACATGGTTTTATTGAACAACACTGTTAAAATACATCATGTAATATGCCTATACATAATATGAACATAACCAACTGAAGTACATTATGTATTATAACAAATACATGCAGAGGGCGCCAACGGCCTGTTTCACTTTACAGTGTGATTAAACGACGTTTTAATCCATTAAATTTTTATATTTGGCTACATGCAAATTCAAACACTTTTATTTTAATATCACGATGTACAATAAATAGCATATTTAGAAATGGGTTGATGTATTCTCCTGTGTTGGCAAAGGTTTATAAATGATTTACGTTACAAATCTAGTGAGAATGCACACTGTTTTCCCAAATGAACATTAAGCAATTCAAATTCACAGCATATGCAGAGGAAGAGTTTAGCCCCTTTCACACATACAGTCTTTACTGGTAAATTACCAGAAAGTTCTCATTAAAAGATCATGTGTGAACAGGACCTTTTCAAAAATCCCGGTAAATTTGTTCTGGCAATCATATCATTCTTATGGAGATGACATGATTAGGGCTGTGACGGTCACCGTGACAACCACGTCACGTTGTCTACTGCCACCGGCAGTAGTGCACATGACGTCACAGACTCTATAAGCATAATACAAAGTTTGTATACAAGTGTAATAACAGTAACAATTGAAAAAGTCTATGCTAATTCACAAATTACCTCAAACGCCATACACGGCGTTTCCTTTAGATTGGCACATTTGAGCGCAGGAAAATACAGTTTATTCTGCATTCAGCAAATTTATTTGATGCTGAGCGATGGACCTTGTTGGGAAACCAAATACTACATCGCCGATCTGGAGCCATCTCCATTCATGTCAACCATCCGCGTTTGTACAAGTGTCTCCAAGTTCACGTGATCGCAAACTGGTCAGGTTGGTATTGGTGAGGCTTTCTCCAAACTGGCCAAATACAAACGAGACAGCGGTAGATGCTAACATGAAATGTGGCAACATACTCCGCGATTCCCATTCCACAGAGAGCGCGTGCAGAACGGATTTAACGCGCCCGCTTGTTTGGTGGCGGAACAGTGAACCGTGTCTAAACCGGACACGACAGGTGTCACGCCGCGTCGCAACCAGACAGGTTGAGTCTGTCTACACAGGACATTTGAACTTTGTCAGTATGTAATAAATAGGGCGAGGCAGTTTATTATGTGGGATTTGTCATGTCGCATCCAGTGTAGACTGCATCACTGATTATAATGAGTTCTATAGAGTTTTATCTTGTCGCGCAGCACCGCTCGCGTCCGGTAGACAGGGTATATTTAGCTTTCTTATTTAAGGCTACTTTCCTATTTAACTATTATTTATTGGATATTTATTTTAGTGATTTGCAGGCTACATGTTCACTGATGGAAGTGCTAAAATAAACACGTTTGTTAATAGATGATCGAGCCTCATTTATTTTTTATTTTTTTGGCGTTTCAAAATTTTATATATATTAATATCACAACACCGCGCCACAGGCTGGTCCATTACCACCGCGGTGGTAAAAATCTGCCACTGTCACAGCCCTAGACATGATTACTCTGAGCCGTTTACAAAGCTCCGCTGCTTTTTAATTAGTTTTTCTATGTAAATATGCGCTAGATGGACATCTTTGACCATTGCGCCTCGCAGCTTTTTTAACGTGTCATGCTTCTCCATTCATCAGGGCTGCCACTCTGTAATTGGATTCTATTATGCGCGTCTCGTGTTTATAAGAGCAGAACATTCTGATTGGCTAGTAATGTTAATTTGGTTGAGAGTGAAAGCTGTGCTCCTCTCACACCATTGGTAGATGAACTCATGGACTCGAAAGTGATAAACAAGTTTTTTTTTTTTTTTAAATGTAGGATTATTTTTTTCCACAGCCAAACGCTGCACGCCGGAGATCCGGCACGGTGCCGGAGAACTTTAAGCCCTGAACTTGGGCTATGAGCTTCTCCACCCTTCCTCCAGACTCTAGGACCTTGGTTTCCAAATGAAATACAAAACTTGCTCTCATCTGAAAAGAGGACTTTGGACCACTGGGCAACAGTCCAGTTCTTCTTCTCCTTAGCCCAGGTAAGACGCCTCTGACGTTGTCTGTGGTTCAGGAGTGGCTTAACAAGAGGAATACGACAACTGTAGCCAAATCCCTTGACACGTCTGTGTGTGGTGGCTCTTGATGCCTTGACCCCAGCCTCAGTCCATTCCTTGTGAAGTTCACCCAAATTCTTGAATCCATTTTGCTTGACAATCCTCATAAGGCTGCGGTTCTCTCGGTTGGTTGTGTATCTTTTTCTTCCACACTTTTTCCTTCCACTCAACTTTCTGTTAACATGCTTGGATACAGCACTCTGTGAACAGCCAGCTTCTTTGGCAATGAATGTTTGTGGCTTACCCTCCTTGTGAAGGGTGTCAATGATTGTCTTCTGGACAACTGTCAGATCGGCAGTCTTCCCCATGATTGTGTAGCCTAGTGAACCAAACTGAGAGACCATTTTGAAGGCTCAGGAAACCTTTGCAGGTGTTTTGAGTTGATTAGCTGACTGGCATGTCACCGTATTCTAATTTGTTGAGATAGTGAATTGGTGGGTTTTTGTTAAATGTGAGCCAAAATAAATAAATGAACTTTTCCACGACATTCTAATTTATTGTGATGCACCTGTATATAGGTTTGGAATCACATGATGGTGAAAAAAATGACGACAGATTTTCATATTTGGGTGAACTATCCCTTTAATGATGGTGAAACCTGGTGAAAATTACACTCTGACCTCATCACAGTCAGTCAAGTGAGAATCAAAATGACTTGAAACGCAAGCAAAATGATTTGTAAGTGCAACATCTTCAGTGCAGAAAAAGAAAGGTAAGACTTGGTTTCAGTAAAGAGTATGTTAATATACAACATTATTGGTTGCTTGTTGATAAGAGTGTAGAACAACTTTGTCAACATCTAAAGGAGCTGAAACATGAATTGTCAGGGATGTCAGTCAGTTTTTAAGATAAATGTTCAAGAATTCTTTATTGATCGACCTGATTGATTATTGGATGAAACCAAAGAGGAAGCCAAACTAATATAAATGTCACTACCTAATAATTGTTTCCTGTAAGAAAATAACTCTCATCTAATGTGCATTCAAGAGTAAAGCCAAATCACCCGTATTCAAATCAGGGATGTTTATGCACTAAAAAGCGCAATCTCATTGTTTCAAATTTTTATTTTTTTACTTACCTGAGATAAAAATGGAAATTAGTTGCTGCAATCTTCATGTTTTTACATAAAACTCTGTATAATATAAGCAAACGGATATTTATTCATTTACAATATGGACCAAAGGCGTGAAATCTCGCTGTATTAAGTAGAAGGCATGGCAAAAGTGATAAAGGCAACAGCAGAACTCCAATCTTAAAAAGAGAATCAGTCACAGTTTAGGAGGCTTCCAGGTAAAGAAGTTGACACCGCACAGTTCTTCAGGAAGATATTCTTGGTCCACCGGTCCATTGCAGTCTGGGTTGTATTTGTATCCTTTGGCGTAGCCCAGATTCTTCATCAGTTTGGTGGGAGCGTTGCGTAGGTGAAGGGGAACAGGTGGTAATGGGCCCTGATGGTTCCTCAGACAGGACTTGACGTTATTATAGGCCTTGTACACCTCCACAGACTTGGGCGCCCGGGCCATATAAACCACACACTGCGCCAGAATCACCTGAAATAATTCAACACCAGATGTAAATGATCTTCAGTCTCTCCTACATTACATTTAGTCATTTAGCAGATGCTTTTATCCAAAGCCCTTACAAATGAGGAGAATGGAAACAATCAAAACCAACAAAAGAGTAATGATATGTAAGTGCTGTGACAAGTCTCAGTTTAACGCAGTATACGTAGCTTTAAGTATTTATTTATTTTTGTTAATTATATAATTAATAAAAATTAAACAAATAGATAGAATAGAAAAAGAATAGAGAAAGATCGTGTTAGAGGCCTTTTTAAGATAAGTAGTTAGAAAACAAATAGAGTGCAAGTCTTAAAGGGTCAAGTGTTTTTTTTTTGGTTTTTTTTTTTATAAAAAAGAACACAGAGACTGGTAGGTCTATTAGTAAATGGGGAAAAAGCACTTTTCACATTTTTTTTTTTTCACCAAAGTTTGTAGCCTGTAACTCAAGTATTAAAGATATCTTAATACCCTTTAGATATTGGGTCTTAACTTTTCTTTTGGTATCTTCATTTTTAAGGGCCCATATAATACTTATAAAAGTACTTATAATTAAAGAAGTATAAATATAATCAAACAATTGTATAAGTATTAAAAAAAAAAGAATTAAGCTAATAAAAAAAATTACTTATAAAGAAGTATAAATATAATTAAATATAACTCCATGAATAAATATTTAAAACTTTCAACAAAATAATAAGAAAAAAAATGTTCTTAGTTAAAGTAGTATAAATTATAATTAAATATAATTGTATTAATAAATATTTAAAAAGTGAAACAAATTAATAAGAAAAAAAATGTACTTATAATTAAGGAAGTATAAATATAATTAAACATAATTGTATTAATATTTAAGAAGTTAAACCAATCAATAATAATAATGATGATGATGATAATAATAATAATAATGTAGATCAAGAATTGTTTTGGAATTGAATCATGACTCCCAGAATCGTATGGGAGTTTAACCCTTTAATGGGGTTGCATTGTGAAATGCAGTGTGTTTGTGTGTGTCGTACCTCACATTCGGGCATGCCGATGAAGTGACAGGCCTGAAACGCTGATACGGCCTGAGTGAGCGCCGCTGGGTCTGCCAGACCTTCAGAGAGTCCACAACACATTAGGGCTGCGACAATAAATTGATGCAGAATCGATTCGTGGATCGATTCTGAGATCTTCAGATGCATCGTGATTCTCTCTGGAATCTATTATGAGCTCAGATTTTAACAGCAGATGGTGCTCTAATCTAGTTTTTCTCCACACACTCAAATGCTCATGAATTTCACCTCGGCTCAGAATGCTTTTATGACGCGAGATTAATGTAAACACAGTCCACTGTGAACACCCTTGTAATTCACTTCAAACTTTTCAGTTTTTATGAATGATTATTTTAGGTTCAAGTGTGTGTAAGTATTTGGAAACAAGCAGAGTACGGCTGATTCTAAAGCATGCAGCGCCATCTGCTGTTCAAAACTAAGCTCAGAATCTATTAGAGAGAGAATCACGATGCATTCGGAAAATCACCGAATCATTTCTCGATTCGCGATGCATCAACGTATTTTTCCAGCCCTACAACACATCTAGTCTGTCAAGATGCTCACTTTTGGATTACACACCACTTATAATGTTTCTATTTAGGTAAAACAACAAAGGTTTTGGAAATGGTTGAACAGTTTGCCTGTAGCTCTGTTCATAAGTTGAACTGAAAAGGGCGGACTGTTTACCGATGTCCTCACTGGCGAAGCGGACGAGTCTGCGGGCCACATACAGCGGTTCTTCGCCTCCCTCCAGCATTCTGGCCAGCCAGTAGAGGGCAGCGTTGGCTTCAGAGCCTCTCATTGACTTGTGCAGCGCTGAGATACAGTTATAGTGCTCCTCACCTGTGTGTGACACACACATACGTCAGATTTTACAATCCAAGCTAACAGTGGATATACTGTGATACAGCATGGCACAAGAGCATTACACAATCCAAAACAACATTTTTAAGCTTTTAACAAAAAAAACCTGGTAATTCAAAACCCTCAATTGCTCTCAGTCCTATTGGTATATTGATATTTCTTGATAATGGGTGAAAGATGGGACATCCAATTTTGGTGTCTGCATCCAATTAAACTTAAAATCATCATTCAGTGTCATTTAAGTGTATTTTATGGCTGCACTGTAATCCTTAAATAGAGAACTGATACACAAACTATTGTTACACTGAATGACTTTTTTTTTCCATTAAACAGGACACATTTTAATGTACAAAAAAAAAAGAAGAATAAATAACTAAAGCTGTATGAAACATTTAATGTTTTGATTCTTGAAAACTCCTTTTTGTTTTTGACCCTTATATATTAGTTGTATATATTTCTAGAATACAATATATTACTTAAAAATTATGCTCATGTTTCTGAAATTTATTTTCTTACAAAAGTATGGTTGCAAAACCTGCATTAAACACACAATCATGAGGGATTAATTAAAGCAAAGCAAGCAATAAATTCATTATGTATACATATATATATTTATATACACACATATATGCACATATACAAATTACTTTATTAAGCTTAAAAATACATGACAAACACAAACTCAAACACTACAATTGGGTTGCAAATTTACTCTAATTTGTGGAAATTGTTGTTCAGTTTATCTGCGTATCTTTTGTTCCAGGTGAGTCACAATAACTGCACTATAGGAAATGGACTGATTATTGGACTTGAGAGCAAACAGGACACACCTGCTTTATCATAAAGGATGTGTGATCTCTGAAGTCCTTCTTTAATGTGCTGCTCGCGCACTGTTATTCTCTGCGGGCCGCTGTGGGGTTTGGCTGGAGCCGAGCGCACCTGTGCGACACACGCCTGCACCGCCAGCTGCAGACCGTTCAGAGCGGCTCGAGCGTCTCCGTCACACAGGTGCGCCACTGTGTCCAGCGCTTTCTGCTCGATACACACCTGAGATCTGAACACAGACAGCACAACGAGCTCAGGCCTGCTCAACAAACCAGAGCTTACAAACACTTTCTGTCTTATGACAGGAAATACACAAAATAATCAAGAAATATAGATTATAATTTAAATACACATTTATAATTTCTTATTCTATATACTTCCAAGTAAGGCTGCATGATAATGGCTAAAAACTGTTAATCAAGATTACTTTGCTCAAAAATTTAAATCACACTTATTAATGACAATTATTTTTTTCTTATACATTGCATCAGAATTATTGCACTTTCACATAAGCACAAATCAAGAGAATGTCACATCGCATGGTTTGCTTGCAATTTTAAATCGCAGCAAACAACTGTGTGAATAAAAACAGACTGGCTGTGATACACTTTTATTTGAGATGTAGATCGCTAAACTCTGACTAACACGTTTCTTGGTGTTTTCAGGTCATTAGTGCATTTTCCTTGATGTGGAGGAATGACCAATGACCAATGCAGGATAATGCAAATGCCAAATTAAAATGAAACACCTTCAGGATAAATAACCCGCGGGGCAAATATTGCAGATGATAATGCTTAATAAACTGAAAGAAGCAGAAATCGTGATTATAATTAAAATACGATTTCTTGTGAAGCCCTACTTTCAAGTTTCAAAAATTACATAAAGACATCATAGAAGTACTGCATATGAATCACCAATTTAGCACCAATTAAGATCCAATATTCGTAAAAATGACAATTTTCCATACTCATTTTCACCCTCTGAAAAACAGTCATTCATATTTTAAACTGGGTAGCAGAGATGGGTATTTCTTACAATTACAGATTACTTGATGAAATCTGTAGTCAGTAATGTAATCTAGGTTACTCATTTTAGGTAATGCATTCTGACTACTTTTTAGATTACTTTTTTTTATTTATTTATTTTTTTTTACACAACTTGTTTTAAACTTAACTAGGAGTCACGCAATACCAGCTCTATCACAACTTCTTGCAATTCTTCATTTTTTGGCCTCCGGTTCTTTTCAACGTACTGTGGCTTCTTTATTACTGTTTTCTTTATTTGCGACTTGCACTGCGCTTGGTATATTGCGTTGGTTGATATGTAAATGAGATGTTGCATCTGTGTTTAATTTGCGTGTTGTTAGTAAATCACAGAAATTTTCGCACCCATCGGCGCTGTTTTGGAATTGCGCTCTCGTGCTAATTTGCCGTTTAGTAAAACTGGCCCCTAAGTCTTTTAGGTTTGCAAAAATTTTGTCCAGATTTCCAAAATCAACAGGTACTGAAGGTCACTGGATGCGACAACTGTTGTGTCTGGTGTAGATACAGTGTTAGGGAGAAGCAACACATTTTGAATGATTTACTGCCATTGTGTGAATAATATGTAAACATTTAATCCATAAAAAAGTAACAGTAATCAAATTATGAGAATTCTAAAATGTAATATACTCTAATTACAAGTACTCGGAATCTGATTGCATAATCCAGATTAAATGCTACATATATGAGATCTGAAATTTGCAATCTCTTTTTATTGCAGAGTAACCTTTTATATGTGTAAATATCCGGAGCATTTTGATTCTCATTTCATGACACCTTTAAATGTTTTATTTTCAAAAAAACAAAACAAACCAAAACAAAAAACACAGGGGTGTAAGTAGGGACTCACTTCATACCACACTACAATCTGTTTTATTAATATGAACAAGATTTAGCATTGCAGGGCCAGATAGAGTATCACTGGACCACAGACCCATCACACCAGATCGTTCATGAACTGCTGCGCTGGTTTCTTTTAGACAGTTATGACATTTGTATCATAAAATATTGGCGGAGGGCAAGAAGAACAGAGTGTCTTACCGGCGCTGAGTGAAATAGACACTTTGAGAGACTTTGAAACTCTGCCCTAAAGTTTAACTGGGGCACGGCTCTCAGCTTACCCACATTTATGGCAGCATCCATAAATGAAAGCAAACAATAAATAAAAATCTGACCTGGCATACGGGGATACTGCCAACTCGAATGGAAATATGTTGAATGTTGTATGTGGAATGCTAAATTATATAAATCTATGAGTTAATAATTCAGATTTGATTAATGATGCTAATGTTGTTAATCTTAAGTCTTCTATGGTTTTGATTAAAAACATTTCCATTTTTCTAAAAAAACAATACAATCAATTAGTATGCTGATAGCTATACTATATAGCTGTCATAAAATATAAGTACATTGGTAGCACTTTATTTTACAGTCCTGTTCCTCATGTACATACTATGTACTTATTATAGTAATTACAATAACTAGGTACTAACCCTGAACCTACCCCTAAACCTAAGCCTACCCCATGTAGTTACCTTATATTACAGTACTTTCCTATGTAAGTACTCTGTAAGTACATGTACTGTAAAATAAAGTGCAACCAGTACATTTATACATAAGATCTTCAGATTTTTCTTGTCTATCTCTACACTAGTGGTGCCAATCATCATAAACTGTTTTACACCATCTGAGAAAAATTTTAACAATTCGATTTGATTTGGATTCACAAGTTTGCAATTTGATTCAATTATTGATTTTAATTTGATACTGATTCATTTTTAAATATAGGCAATCAGGAACAGTACATCCTGTCAGTTGGTACATTCATATTGAAATGATTGGTAAACAAACATTTGAATTGCACATAAAGCAGTTTTATGGTAAAATATATATTATATAATAACTAATAAAATATAATAAATATAATAAAAAAAAAATGTATTATATAACATATTTATTATGATAACATTTTAATATTATTGTGTTTCAACTCCAGTTTGTTGTTGAAATATAAACACGGATGTCTTAACTTTTATTCAAACTTGCATTAAATGCTGAAGACGACAGGAAAACTGTAATAAATATAATATAGTGCAAATATTGAGAAAAAAATCTTGTGTTAATTTTTCTAGTTAACTATTGAGCTATTGACATTAAATGGCTTACCTGAGGTAAACGCCATTTTACATGATATTATTGATCACAGGCTGTTTCACTGACATCGTTCCACAGTTGAAACACTGATTGAGTGATTACATGAGACATGATTCATTTTAGTAAGTTTAGGGCTGCACCTAACGATTATTTTGATAATCGATTAGTTGGCCGATTATTCTTTCAATTAATTAATTGGATAAAAAAGCTAAATTTTCTTCTTTTATTTTATTGACAAAAACACTTCCGCATTCTGCCCAATGTCCTTCAAACAAACGTGCCAAATGAATGCTATGAAAACATACAGTGCTTAACAATTTATTAGACCACCTGTCATCATAAAGAGAAAACACAAATATTTTAGGAATCTGTCAAAGAATTGTTTAAATCTAAAAATGTTATTGTCATTTATTGGGCAAATAACAAACTGAAATAACAAAATATTTATTCACATAATAAAAAAATAGCCTCCTGCCTTTCATAACAGCATGCATTCTTGCTGGCATTGTTTAGCTGCTTTTTGACTGTAATTGGGTATCTGAAAAAATCTTTCATAGATCTAAATCTTCATTCTTTCATAGATAACAAATAATTATATTATAGCATTAGAAATAGCCTACTGTTACTAAAGACATTACGCATAATTGGAGGACTAACCAATACAGATAGCTAAAAAATGATTTTAGTAAACACCAATACTGTTAGTTTAGAGCAGCAGTGGCACAAATCATAATTTGTTATAAACCTTAAATACATTTGTTTTAATAAATTTGTTAAGCACTGTATATAGGCCTATAGTTTAAATCTCTTCATCAAAAATTAAGATAATAATTAAGATAATAAAGACGAATAAAAACACAAACTCAGTGTTAACCAACTTTTTGATCGCAGTCACGTTTACTGTAATTTCTTTATCCTGTAAAAGGCGGCTATGAAGCATCTGATATTTATATTCAGACAACTATACGTGGTTATCCCTTTACAGTTCCTACTCATAAAATATGTGCACTACATGTTGACTTTTAAACCTAAATTTAATGTTCAACAACAGATATTTCAGCACAATGAATGTTTTATTAATCCCTCTCTGGCTCGCGCTCATTCAGTAAAGATTTAAACTTAACGCAGACTGTCAGGACGGAACTTTATACAAAACTGGAAATGCTTGCGTGAATTTGTGACATTTACAGATAAGGATATGACCGTAAACTGAACATTTTTGCGCTGAGGATGCACATGCATCTGTCAAAGCGCCTGACAGGGCAAGCCATTACACTACAAAGAGTTCTCATGTTTTGTGCAGCTTGGATCACGTACTTCTCCCGCAGCATCTCATTCTGTTTCCTCCACTATTTTAAATGCATTTTGGCCACAGAAATGCGTTATTCAGTGCTGTAACGTTAATTTGACGCGACCGGCTGAAGTTGGACGTGCACTGTGTGCAGACCTGACTAATCGATAATGAGAATCGTTGTCGATGATTTTCATTATCGATAATAATCGATTTTATCGATTAGTTGTTGCAGCCCTAAGTAAGTCATGTGCCGCTTGAACTGCGAAGCTATAGCAATCTGTAATGCCATATTAAACAGCGGTGAAGCGGTATTTATTCTTTGAATTTTGTAATACAATTGACAGAATTTACAATCTGAGATTTCGTTTCATATCAGAAGTACCAGAGCACAAAGCTTATCGTGATTTGTTGAATGAGAGGTGCTACAAATAATGTTTGATGACGTTTTGTTCATGCATCAACTGGAAACACCACAGATTGATATTTTCAACCCAGTCTTATTTTATTCTCATCAGTAAGTCACAGGCTGTTCTTCAGACTGAGAAAACTCATAAAGCAATGAGAGAGTTTGGTTCAGCGAAACTCAACACCGTTTGTTTACAGCAGATGCTTCCATGACTCCTGAGGGCCCTAAAACCTGATCTGCAGCACTTCACAGCTGAGAGATAACTGTTTGTCCTGCTTACTAATCCAAACCGCTAATAAATCATCAAAATGAGGCAGTAAAGTCAGTGGATGGGCCGTCTCAGACACTTACTCTGAGCAGATCTCCTCCACATCCCCATTCAACACCTGCAGACCCAGAAAATCCACAGCCCTTTGCAGAATTGAGCCCATCGCTTCCACAGACAGCCGTTCCAGAACCAGAACTCTGCAGCGGCTCAGTAAGGCACTGTTGACCTGGAAGGATGGGTTTTCTGTGGTGGCGCCGATAAGAGTGATCGTCCCGCACTCTACGTGAGGCAAGAAGGTGTCCTGAGACGAGAAGAAGGAGAATACTGAAGGAAAGTGACATGGGAGGACAAGAGAAGATAGCATACACTCCAAAAGTGGAGAAATATCAAAGGTGGGTCTGTTCTAGAGTAAAGATGACAGAGTTAATTAAGCAAAACTCAAATTTGCACATTCAAAAGGTGAGTTTTCAGCAAAATTTCCAGCTTTTAGTTTTTTTTTTTTTTTTTTTAAGACATACATTAGGAGTAGGGCTGCAAAATGATTAAAGTTTATGTTTACATATTATGTGTGTGTGTACTGTGTATATTTATTGTGTATACACTCTTAAAAATAAAGGTGCTTAAAAGGTTCTTCACAGCGATGCCATAGAAGAACCATTTTTGGTTCCACAAAGAACCATTCAGTCAAAGGTTCTTTAAAGAACCATCTCTTACCTTTTTATAATCTGAAGAACCTTCTTTCACCACAAAGAACCTTTTGTGAAACAGAAAGGTTCTTCAGATGTTAAAGGTTTTTATGGAACCATTTAGACAAAAAAGGTTCTTCTATGGCATCGTGAAGCAGCTTTATTTTTAAGAGTGTATATAAATACACACACATATTTAAATAGCAAATGCATTAGGGTCATTTAAATAGCAAATGCATTTGCACCCATTTGTGCGCCCATGGGCGTGCTGGTCTAAAAAAGAGGTGTGTTCAGGCACATTGTTGGCGCGTTGCTATTTTGAGGAACTGAAAATAGACTGCGCCATAGACCAACTCAAACCTGGTCTAAAGTCAATGGCGCAATATTTTTTTTTTTTGTTCCCAAAGTATGTAAACATAAACTTTTATTTTGAATCAATTAATCACAACTAATCATTTTGCAGTCCTAATTAGGAGAAATATATATGAATGCAGAGTTAACCATTAATTGAAACTGAATCACATTGTGAATCAAATGGTTCTGAATTAGCAAAAATCATTGCTGAATCAAATAGAAAACATTTGAATCGTGAATCGATTCAAACCCAAAGATTCACATTCCTACTGCCAGTGTTGGATGAAGTACACAAATCAAGTAACTGAGTTAAAGTACAGATATTGTCAAAATATTACATATATTAAAATATCACTTTAGGTTACTGATACTTCATCTGTGTAAACAAGTGGGGGGAAAAAAAAAAAATCAGTTCAAAATAACAAGGAACGACAAGTTTTTAAGAAATATAGCGGACATTATACTTGAAAAATGTATTGAAGTACAGTAATGAAGTAAAAATACGTTATATATACGTTAGGCCTATGTTATTTTATGTTAGGCCTTTAGCCCCTGGTAGATTCCACATCTGCACTGATATGTGGGCAAAATAAAAATCACGATTATCCCTTGATGGCCATCAAAAGTGGCCTCAGGATACTTGATAATTGATTTGAGTCAAAGAATGAATAAAAAATGCTTCAAAGAAAGATGCCTGTATTGAAATTAGCTGTTTGTTAGATTAATAAGTCATGTTTATACTCGTTCTGGCTGAGTGATTCAGAGGAAGCACAAACTAATTGTCATCTTTCTGTTGACCCTATTTTTATACCACATATTTTCTGTCTAATAGTTTCCATCTTTAGAGTTACAAAGCCACTATGAGGCCACTTTCTGCCACCACACAATAAAGGGCCGCAATAAAGTTCAGTATATATATACACAGGTGCATCTCAATAAATTAGAATGTCGTGGAAAAGTTCATTTATTTCAGTAATTCAACTCAAATTGTGAAACTCGTGTATTAAATAAATTCAGTGCACACAGACTGAAGTAGTTTAAGTCTTTGGTTCTTTTAATTGTGATGATTTTGGCTCATATTTAACAAAAAAACACCAATTCACCATCTCAACAAATTAGAATACTTCATAAGACCAAAAAAAAAAAAAAAAAAACATTTTTAGTGAATTGTTGGCCTTCTGGAAAGTATGTTAATTTACTGTATATGTACTCAATTCTTGGTAGGGGCTCCTTTTGCTTTAATTACTGCCTCAATTCGGCGTGGCATGGAGGTGATCAGTTTGTGGCACTGCTGAGGTGGTATGGAAGCCCAGGTTTCTTTGACAGTGGCCTTCAGCTCATCTGCATTTTTTGGTCTCTTGTTTCTCATTTTCCTCTTGACAATACCCCATAGATTCTCTATGAGGTTCAGGTCTGGTGAGTTTGCTGGCCAGTCAAGCACACCAACACCATGGTCATTTAACCAACTTTTGGTGCTTTTGGCAGTGTGGGCAGGTGCCAAATCCTGCTGGAAAACCAAAGACTTAAACTACTTTAGTCTGTGTGCACTGAATTTATTTAATACACGAGTTTCACAATTTGAGTTGAATTACTGAAATAAATGAACTTTTCCACGACATTCTAATTGGAAATATTGGAAATGTGGTTCAGGTTCTTTGAATCAAGGCTAAATAGGAAAGCACGAGGAGGGAATCCCTTTGGCAGATCTATTGTCTGCTGCGTTTATAAATATAATTATGGATGTGTTTAAAGCCACTGGCGCTGTGGTTGAGGATAAACTGTCCTGGCTGTCTGGCACAAATAAACACACTTCCAGAGTGATCCTGTGACAGCTGTACCTACACCAGACTTCTTACAGCATGAATTCTCACCTGTTCACACACAGTGCTGCCAAAATGTGTTTGGATACACAAGTCAAATGTAAAAAGTCTGAATTTCAAATCAAGTTTTTGTATCTGAAATGCTATAGGAACTTTTTCCACTTTTCATCAATTTTGTCTTTGAATTAGCCATTTTTAATGATTTTTTAAAGTCTATTCTTCTCACAGGTGTCCTAGCAGACAATCACATTAACTATCAAGATGTTTCTCAAACATTATGTGGTCAATACTAGGGCTCTATGATTTCCATGATGCAGAAAATGCGGACGGAATCACGGAATCCAGTAAGACAAATGGAATTTTCTGTAGAATGTCATGGAATTTGGCAATTTTTGGATGAATAAATCAGAAGTAGGTATCAGAAGTGTCTCTTTTAAAGTCTCTGTGTGAATGCATGACGCAGATGCGCGGTTTCACCTATTTAAGCACGTGTGACACTCGTAGTGTTTTAAGCGTCTGCAGTCTCACTATATGAGGACATAAGTAGATGAACAACATTTCCAGAGCTGCTCTGAGAGTCACTTCATGAGCATTTTACGGTTTTATTGGAGAAAAACTACCGTCATATCATACAAAATGAAACGAAAAGGTCTTTACGGCAACACATCACAATAAAAGTTTGGTTTAACTTAAAGAAATTGTGACAGAAATATATTAGAATTGTATGGAAGAATGTACATCTTAATATAACAACAATAATACAATTATTAAAACATTTTTTTAAAGAAATAATAACACATTTTTCCCTCCATGTTTTAATTTAGATCTGTTTAAAGTTGTTTCGCAGAACTTTATTTTGCACACACACACACACACACACACACACACACATACACACAATAAAATACGCAACACAGAATTTCTGGGGGTAAAAAAAAAATAATAATCATTTAAAAAAATAAAATAAATAAATAAATAAATGGTTAGATAAAATAAATAAGCTTTTTTTATGAATTCAATTAACAGACATACTTTTTGATTATTAAAATTTAATTAAAACCATTAAAATGCAATTCAGAAAAAATTCAATAGAAAACATGTTTAATAGGGTCCAAAAAATGCAATTTTTGAGAAAACTTTAATAAATTGATGTTAAATTGAATGTTTCATAATTTCAAATAATTTAACATTTTTTGACTACCAAAATTTAATTCAACCATTAAAACGGAGTCCAGAAAACGGGGAAAAATTGAACTCAGAAAAATTAAAACGGGAAAAAATAGAATCTTGAGGAAATTTGGCAAAAAACAGAATGGATTTCATAGGGCTGTGCTGTACCTGTAATGTAACTGACCTGCTGGGATTTGTTAAAACGATGTATCTCGTCGATGAACAGAATGGTCTTTCTCTTAAACAGCCGGAGCTCATTCTGGGCCTGTTTGATGACCTCTCGCACGTCGCTGGTGGACGCACTGGTGGCCGAGAGCGTCACGAAACGTCCTGTGCCTTTCTTCTTAGTGGAACTGGCAATAATATGGGCCAAAGTGGTCTGTAAACAGCAAACAGACAAACAAAATGAGAAAACAAAAACCTTTTTCTCAGTGGCTTGTCAGACCTGACTTGCAGACTCAATTGAAATAGTGAGAAAGGCAAAATTTGACACACAAACTTCTGTGGAAAGGAACAGACACCCAACATTTGCTCTGCTCTGCTGTAAATCCAAGCGACAATCTATAAAACACCAAAATTAAAAAAGTGAAACCAGACACTTGACATAGTAAGGTCCAGTTCTTAATCTGCCAAGTTGGCTCGTCCCCCTTGTCTGCTCTTTTTCATCATAATGACTTACTAACACAGCACAAACTGAACTATCTGTGCTGAAAACAGAAAACATCTGCCATACAAACACTGAAGGCAAGATGATAACAGGGTGAACGTGAAAATCAAAAGGAAAAAACAATTCATCACATTGGCGAAAACAAAACCAAAGCCTTTTAACATTAGTTTTTTTTTTTTTTTTTGCTCTGTGCCATAATTTACATGACAGTTAAGCACATTATATACAAACTCTCATTCTCGTTACTGTAATACAGTAAAGGAAATCATGCTCCCCAGCCACTGTCTTTTTAAAAATAGCACCTTCATGTTCACTAAATGACCCTCAGGGACTATTATTCTAGCACATGCCCCCGTCGACTGCTAATCTGAGCCTTTTCCCACGGTTTAACCAATCACTTTAGGGCCAACTGGCTCAAACGAAACCAAAGACTTCCCAATATGTAACTTCTCAATTATTATTACTTTTAAGAAAAATCAATGATTCTAATCTGAATAATAATACTGAAACAGGCTCACGTTTACCACCTACAAAGAAAAGATCAAATGGTCTATAATTATAGTCAAAATATTGATGCACATGCAATATTTCTATTTCTTGCATGAGATTGTGCTTATTTGTCTTTACTAATAAATCTACATTTTCTTTAAGCAAAATTTTCATTTTCATTTCAATTCCACATTATCGGAATAATATTTCCTGCTGAGATGCACATTTATATACTGACTATTACATGTGCATATCCTTAAACACATCAAAGACAATCACATCTAGACAGTATGCAATATTTCTTCTGCAATAAAGACTCCAAACAAGGAATGGAAAGGTTGCACTGGAGTCAGATAACACTGGCTAGCCTATATACAGTAACACAGTGACACTGTAACACACATCAGTGATTAGTTATTATTCCACAGCAGCTGAATGATACTCAATCACTGGCTCAGTGTTTTCAGAGTCTCATGTTGGAAATATATAAGCCATACAAGTCGAAAATGCAGCAAGCATGTAGTATTTTGAAGAAATAATTAAAAATCAAACAATTAAAAATCAAACTTAGTGTGGAAAAAAAACACCTAATTTATTTTTAGAGATATTAAAATATTTGAGATTTAAACATTTAGTTCATCCAAAAATGACTGAATATATATATATATATATATATATATATATATATATATATATATATTTATTTTTATTTTTTTTCCATATATAGAAGTCAATGGCTATTGTCAACTGTTTGGTTACTAACACATTCTTCAAAATATCTTCTAGAAGAAAGAAGAAAGAAACTCATACAAGCTGGTGTAAAATATTAAATTAAAAGCCCCCCAAATTAAAATTGAACTTGTATGACACAAAATAATTGTGAAAAATGGCTTTCAAAAGAAAAGAAGACAAAAGATTTATTTTGTGTTCTGCAGATAAAAATAAATCCATACAGCTTTGGAAAGACATGACAGTGTGTAATAAATGGTTATTTTGGGGTAAACTAAACCTTGGTATGTTTTTAAGGTATTAAATTTGATTTTTGAAGGTTTGTAGGCCAAAAAATAAAAATAAATAAATAAAATAAAATAAAAAAATAAAAAAATCTAAATTCAAGTAAACAATCAGTATACTACATTAATTTATTAATTCTAAATCTGGAGTCTCTGGGACCCCCAATAAAGGACTTTTGAAACCCATTATAAAGTTGAAATCTTGTTTATAACAACATGTTTTCATAAAGATATACTAGATCAAAGATCCCAAAAATTGATCCTATTTTGGTGTCCACATCAAATTCCATGTAAAAAAGTGATTTTATACATAAAAAGCATATTAAGCATATTCAACGTTTCAAATAACTTTTGCAAAAACTAAATGTGTGAAATAATGTTCCATTGTCATTCAGAGTAACATTTATGTAACAATGAAACAACTTCTGACCTGTACTTAAAAATATATAAAACAATGTGTTCATACTAAAATGTATCTAAAATGATTAAAAACTTCTTGCTGACAAATGCGTGAAGCCTAGCGGTTCAAAGGATAAACTAAAACTAATTCTAATTCTAGCTCTAAACTAATACTGGCATAAACTAGCCAGTTGTTACACTGAATGACATTTACACGCTGTATTACATTTTTATTGTTTTTTCACCTTTGACCCCACTACATGAGTTTGATCACACCCCTATTAACAGAACATAAGGCTGCAAATGAATTAACTACAAACCAGAGACCTTTCCACAGCCTGGAGGCCCCCAGAGAATGAG
This sequence comes from Spinibarbus caldwelli, assembly GCA_039654775.1. Classification (NCBI taxonomy): domain Eukaryota; kingdom Metazoa; phylum Chordata; class Actinopteri; order Cypriniformes; family Cyprinidae; genus Spinibarbus; species Spinibarbus caldwelli. The sequence goes on along the minus strand of CM077235.1, from coordinate 2,027,261 downwards.
AGAGGGGACCTCCTGTGACTGCAGCAGGGATCTGAGCAGGGTCTGCTCTCCAATCAGCTTATTCTGCCCGAAATACTCCTCCAGAGAGCTGGGTCTCAAGACTTCTGCCAGGGGCTTGCTGTCGTTCAGCCTCAGCGCTCTCGGAGAGCACGGTCCCTCTGGACACTCAGGTTTCTCCATCATCTGTTTCACACCTGGACTGGAGGCTTCTTCACAGGTGCCCGCTGACTCGGTGCTGTGTTTCTGATCGCTCGCTTTAGCTCTGGGTTGAAACACGGAGAACACCGCAGCAGCAGGCCGGGGCTCAGGGGTGTTCGTGCGGGCTCTTTTGGACGGAGGTCCCGCTGGATCAGCTGTGTGATGATGAACACCAGCGCTCTGTAAACACTCATCCAAGTGCGCGTTTATTCTGAGCGGATCAAAGTCTCCCGCGCAAACCGGACACTTTACGGTATCATCTGACGCGTTCTCCGCCATTGTCCCGCTGAAATCCGGTGTTTATTCACGAAGCTCTTATTGACATCACTTCACGTGTACATAAAGAGCGCTCTTCCTGGAGCGCGTGACGCGGGAGAACCGTAATCTCGCGATATTCTATCAGTGTTTTTTATTTTATTTTTATTTATTTATTTATTTATTTTTTATCCAATAACAGAACAACAAATACAATTACAAAGAAGACAAAGTGAGAACAAAAGACACTGAGAGTTACAAAAAATAATCCAAAGCATACTATGTCAGTTTATAAGACTTACACCATGAAAGAGTCTTACATGCAATTGATTTATTAGAGTTTCTTAAAGAGTTTACATAGACAACAAAATCTTTCCTGAAAATAAAAAAGTAAGGTGTTTTCTTTGAAAATTTACATTTATGAATGTAAAATTTAGCAAGAAATAGCAATAAATTAATAATAAATTTGCAGTGAGAAGGGTCTACATTCAAAGAATATCCAAAAAACAAAATATTTGGGGTTATACAAAAGTTTGGATACAAATATTTTTTTTTAACAAAATTGGAAAAGTCAACCCAGAACACTTACAATAGGCACAGTCCCAAAACAAATGATTAATAGTTTCTTCAGACTGAAGGCAAAAGGAGCAATTGGGGGAAATACTATTGTTAAATTTAGCAAGTTTGTAATTTACTGGATAGCAATTATGGATAATTTTGATAGAGACTTCAACAACTTTATTAGATAAGAATTTTTTGTTGAAGACGCCAAAACTCTTCCCATTCTATATCACTAAATATGTTATTCCAAAAAGATATTCTATCACTGTTGCCAATCGATCGATTTGTTGCTAAAAGTTGCTAATTTTTATTTATTTATTTATTTATTATTAATGGCAAGGTACCAAAGACAAAAGTACAGAAAGTATCAACTTTACATACAAAGAGGTGACATTACATGCAAAGCACCAATTATATATGTATGTAACAATAAATAAATAATACAAAACGAAAGCTTTAACAAAATAAATTAAAAAGATGAAATTAATTAACTTGGTTGGTAAGATTCTTGGAAGATGAAATAGTTTGGATATACTGTTGAACCTCTTTTATAAAAACAATAAATAAAGGATTTTGATGAAAGAATTTACTGCGATGAATATGAAATTTCGAAAGAAATAATAATAGGTTAATAATAAAATATTCATTATTTTTATCTCTTTGTATATTAAAGAAGCCAAACAGTACATCCTTGAAAAGCAAAGTAAAAGTTGTTAAATGACGTTATGATGTCATTGCGCAATGACGTCATTGCGTAATCACGACGCAAAACTGTCACATCAAATCTCAGCAAAAAAAAAAAAAAACTATAAAAAAACTATATTTTATGTAATTTAATTTAGATTTGTTTGTAAAATAATATGCAAAATATAATATTAAAAAACAAATAACTATTTGTAAATACATTTTTAAAGACATTGAAGTACTGAACACAATTTTTGAATGATTACATTTTTTTTAATAGCTACTTAACTAGTAATACTACACATTTTCAACAATTATGCTTTAAGCAGTGTATTAGTAGTTAGTTAGTATGCTACCCTCTAAGAAAAGTCTGTAAAATAGGGCACAAACTGCTGTTTATATGAAATAATTTTCCATATTGGTTTTTTACCTGCATTTTAAATTACACATTGTGTTTTCGGGTTACAGGGTTATAATGGATAATGGATAATGTCCTGGAAAATTACTAGTATATTTTCCATTTTTTTCTTACAGTGTACTAACTGATCAACAATCGCAGGTAGAATCTAACAAAGTGTATCATAAATGAACAATTATTAAATTATTATTGTTATTATTAAATTTAACAATTGCAAATAGCAGTAACTCAATTCACGTGATGTGTGTACTGCTAGGCATCTTTGGTTTCCTCTTTTTGTGTAATTTGGATGGAAAATGTGTGCCTTTTTATTGTCACTTATCAAAAGTTGCTAAAAGTTGCCAAATAAATTTTAAAAATTGCTAAATTTGTTGCCAGGTGCTTTTGGAAAAAAATAGTTGCTAGGGTAGTCTGAAAAGTTGTTAAATTTAGCAACACAATTGCTAAGTTGGCAACACTGTTCTATAGCCTACTGACAGCTAGGAACCTCTCTCGATCAGCCAAAACTTTCTTTCGGAATCAGTGAGACCTTTATTTAAACTTCTAAAATATTCTGAAAGTGTTTCCTGCACTGCTTGTTTATTAGCAAACTACAGCGAGAAACAGAAAGCACAGAACTGATTCATAACGGAATGGTTCTTATGAACCGATTCCTTATAATGAATCGTAAACATAAAGTGGAGAAGTGTTGTCCGATTCTCGGAAGGAATGATTCTATTGAGTCGATTATTTTTTAGTGAATCAAACATATACAGCTTGCAACTTAAAACAGCGTACTTCATAAGACAAGGTTAAGATGCCAAGTGGAGAAGTATATAAAGATATAAACTGTGTCACAGGGCGCAATTAAATATTAAGCTGCAATTTAAAATAAATAAATAAATAAATTACAAATGCTGCATGTAAATAACAAGCTTATGAACTATAGCTAAGTTTTTGTCAGCCTTGATTAATTTCACAGAAAGTGTACAATAATGGTTTACATTTAAGTAAAATCCAAAAACTGGGTCTAAGAAAAAGATAAATAATAAATGATGAATGATTCAAATTTCTTTATTTGGTATTAAGTGATGTTTATTACCAGACCAGGTTGATATTATGTGCATCAACTGCTAAGCTAAATAATGGCATATATTTCACAGTTGACCATTTACGTTCTGTTGCAGAATTTTATTGATGTACTAATTAATTTCCTTTTTGTTTTGCACATCTAGCTGTAGAAAGAAACTAAGCCATGAGGGGCCAGTGCTTGATGTGATGCTGCTGGGAAACACAGAGACTCCAGATGAATCTCCTCGAGTCCAGCAGGCCAGACTGAAGGCTGTGCATCAGTAAACTGGCCCTTTTCCATTATCTGGAGAGGGTCGAGACCCTGCGCTGCTTCTGGGAGCTGAAACACATTGAGCTTGAGGGTGAACAGGTAGACATACAAGTAGACACGCATAGACAAAGACTGCTTAGCTCTACCAAAGATGTAATACATATTATTTACATGTGATCTAAGCTTTTGAATTCCATGCCAGTTGTGGCGGGTGTCGCTGTAGCTCAATTGCGAAAGTATGGCATTATTAACTATTAAGGTTACTGGTTTTAATCTTATAAAATGTTTAGCTTTTAGTTTCTGCCAATCCATAAATGAGCATTTACTGGTAAAGTTTGAGGTCTTTCTCTCAAACCTTGGCTCCGCAGTGATAAAACATGGTAGACTGCAGCCATCTAGTGGAGGGGCTGTGCTACAGACTCACATTAAGCACATAAAGCTGAACTCAGCTATTCAAAAGTGTACTAGATCTATTGTTTGTTTTTTAAAGAGTGACTGTGCATTCCAATGGTAATAAGAGAAGCTTTGTAGATCACACTAATGCGCTGTAGAACAATGACAGAGAATGATAATTTGCTGATGAATTGGGCTGTAATTAAATCTGATCACTGCACATGTATATGCAGGGCCGGATTGTTTATTTCTATTGTTCCTAACTTTTTAAATTTATCCCAGCTCTCATCCAGTCTGACTTATAAAACGAAGGGTTGAGAGGGGAACTGAGGCACAGTGGTCTACCCACCTAAAAAGGCCAAATGAAATAGATGAAATAAGAATAAAAAACAATTATTTTGTTATTTTACAATAATTAACAAATAGCTAAAATATAGCATAAAAATATAAAAAATGAATAAATAGGTTAATGAGTAATAAATTAACGAAGTAGCTTAAACTGGTTTGCACATAAATGTTACAAACAAAGTTGAAATGAAAAAAAAAGAATGCTGAAATGCAATCATTACATAGGAACGATGACTGCGGGAAAGCCATGCAACACCTTTAAACTCTTACATTAAAGCAACAAACACTCACTAGCTTTCAGCTACTGTATGTGATCTTACAGTATGAAGCATCTGTCATAGGGATGTGCCATGTGCTGTAATGAACCATGCAGTCTCATCAATAATTATGAGATATACCAACACGTCTTCAGTGTATTGTAGGTCACACCTCCATCCATGGTTCCTGGATCCATTCCTGGTTCCTCCCTCAGAAATTCGCAATGGGCTCAGATTGGTTAGCTGGCCCAGTGTGTTGTGATTCGGGTAGTTGCATGTTCCTGGGGGCAGGGTTTATGTAAATTTCAGGGTTTGTGATGTCACTAACCCAGGAAGTAGCTTGTTGTAGTCCCTACCAGCCGCTTGTTGTAGGCCTTAAAAAGCAAATTCTGTAAAACACAATTTCTCTCTTTGCATTGAACTTTGAGCGTCGTAACTTTGCAGATGTTGTTTATGCTCAAACAGCCGCATTACACACTAACTAAAGTTAAAAAGGTGAAATCGTAATGACCCCTTTAAAATCTAACCATCTGAAGGTGAAAACAATGACCATCGCTTGTTAAGGACCGTGTCATGAATTCAGCCTCTGTGGCTCCCTCTGATCGTCACAAGAGGGAACCGTCACCTGAGTATTAACTGTCACGAACTCCAATTCCCATAATACCCCATACCTGTGGCTGATTACCTGCACAGGTGTTTCATATTGACTCTGGTCCATTTAAGCTGTTCTCCCAGTCACCTCATTGCGAAGTCTTGTCTTGGCATGCAAACATTTCCGGGCGTTTCTCCCGTGTATGACTCCCCGTGTATGACCTGGACTATTTACTGGACTCTGATTCAACCTGCCTTGTTATTTGATTATCCTGGGTGTTTGCCGCCAGCCCTGATCTTCAGCCCGAACTCTGACTTTCTTTCGGGACATTCTTTCGGGAGAGAGAGAAGCCGCAGCGTGTGCACGCGCCGCCATCTTGTTTTTTTTTTTTTTGCACTACACTCATTACATCTGCACAGTTTTTTTGCACTACACCCATTTTGCATATCTGTATAGTTTGTATTTATATATATTTAAACTGTAACTATCTGTTTTTTTACATTACTGTTAGTGTTTAGTGTTAACTGTATGCACCAAGGGTCTGAGAGTTACGCAATTTCAATTCTCTGTATGTATGTGCTGTACATGTAGTGGAATTGACAATAAAGCTGACTTTGACTTTGACTTTGACTTGACTTGACTTTGATTCTGCCCTGTCTACGTTGTGTTTGAATCTCGTGATTGAATTCTGCCTGTTTGACTTGCATTCTGTTTTAATAAAGCTGCACATGGATCCTAACGCCACTGACTCCTCATTACAGAAGACTTCGCCAGACTTCAATCCAGCAGCATTCTTCCACTTCACCACGGAGGTCTCTGCCCAAGCGTCGGTCCTGGCCACACACCAAAACAGCTCAACCGGCTGACCTCAGTAACCGAAGAACTGGTAAAGACTTTACAAGCGCTTCGTCTCCAAGCGCCCAACGCTTCTGCTCCACCTCCCAGCCCGCCTCAAGCACACGCCACTTCCACCACCGCCAGCCCTCATCTCGCCTTCCCAGAGAAATTTGATGGATCTCCAACCAAATGTAAGGGCTTCTCACTCCAATGTTCAATGTTTGTCAACCAACAAACCATGCTGTACCCTACAGACGAGAGTCGCATCGCATTCGTGTGTTCGCTTCTCTCGGGGAGAGCGCTGGATTGGGCCACCGCGGTGTGGACCTCGGATAGACCAACCTTCCCTTCGTTCAGGGCGTTTATTCAACAGTTCAAGGAGGTGTTCGAGCACCCCGCTGGAGGTGAGCAACTACTGTCTCTCCGTCAAGGAAGGGGTTCGGCGGCTGACTACGCTCTCTCATTTCACACTTTCGCAGCTCAGATGGGGTGGCCAGACGATCCCCTCAAACTTCATCACCGTAAAGGCTTGAATACGGAGCTACAGTCTGAACTCGCCTGTCGTTTCGAGGGAAGGTCACTGGAACAATTCATCGAGCTGTAAATCAAGATCGACAACCTCCTCCGCTCTTGTCGCACCAACCGTCTGCCTGCATTCCCCGTTGTACCCTCAGCAGCATACTCAGACGTAGAACCCATGCAAATTGGCTTGACACGTATCAGCGAGGAGGAGAGAGAGAGACGCATTCGACAGAGCTTATGCTTGTATTGTGGATTGCCTGGACATCTACGAGCATCCTGTCCCACTCGTCCATCTTTCAACCCTGCTGTGGTGAGTGTAATTTCTAAATCTGCTACCAGTTTAGAGATTTCAGTCACTCTGGAGATCAATGGGAGGGTTATGGAGACGGTAGCATTGATCGACTCATGTGCTGCAGGAAATTTCATTGATGTGTCATTCGCTAAAAATAATAATATCCCTCTTGTCCCCTGTGACTCTCACTTGGCAGTCGCAGCGCTAGATGGCTGACCCCTGGGCTCCGGTTGCATTCAATTCACCACTGAAAATCTCCAATTGAGTACCGGATTCCTCCACACTGAAACCATCCGCCTGTTTGTGTTCCAATCTCCACAAAACCCCATCATCCTCGGCCTTCCATGGCTGGAGAAGCATAATCCCTCTATATCATGGACTAAGAAACAAATCATTCAATGGTCAGACTTCTGTCTTCAAAATTGAATCCACAGCATGTCCGTCAAGAGGGGGAGTGAGACTTCCTTGAAAGACCCATTACCCAGCGAATATCAAGATCTAGCCGAAGCCTTCAGCAAAGTTAAAGCATCGCACTTACCTCCTCACCGAGCCAGCGACTGTGCTATAGATCTCCTCCCAGGATCACAACCTCCCAAGGGCAGAGTCTTTCCGCTGTCACAACCCGAGGCAGAGGCTATGAAATCATACATTAAGCTCGCAAGGGTTTCATCCGTCCCTCCACGTCACCTACATCGGCAGGGTTCTTCTTTGTCAAGAAGAAAGATGGAGGTCTTTGTCCCTGTATCGACTACCGGTCTCTCAACGACATCACCAGCAAGTTCCGTTACCCTCTACCACTCGTTCCCGCAGCCCTTGAACAATTCAGACGAGCTAAATATTTCACCAAACTGTACCTTCGCTCTGCCTACAACCTCATCCGCATTCGTGAAGGGGACGAATGGAAAACGGCATTTTCCACCACTACTGGGCACTATGAGTATCTTGTTATGCCGTTCGGGCTGTTCAATAGTCCTTCAGTGTTCCGGGCATTCATTAACGACATTTTCAGAGACATGCTGAACCAACGGGTAATTATCTACATCGACGACATCCTGATTTACTCCGAAACCTATCAGGAACAGGTCAGACACGTCAGAGCAGTCCTGAAACGCCTCATACAACACCAACTGTACGCCAAGGCAGAGAAATGCGAGTTCCATCAAGAGACCATCTCCTACCTCGGGTATGTGATCAGTTCAGGAGGGGTCGCCATGGACGAACAGAAGGTGCGAGCAGTAGCCAACTGGCCCCAGCCTACCACTCTCAAAGAACTACAACACTTCTTAGGATTCGGTAACTTCTATCGACGGTTCATCCGTAACTTCAGTACGATCGCTGCCCCCATGACGTCCATGATCAAAAAGGGAACCCAACGTCTCACCTGGTCTTCAGCGGCAATAGCAGCATTCTGGTCACTGAAGGAGAGATTCACGATCGCTCCTATCCTGCATCATCCCGACCCAGATCTCGAATTCATTGTGGAAGTAAACGCTTCCAGTACAGGCATTGGAGCAGTGCTTTCACAACGCCAGGGTGATCCTCCCAAACTATACCCCTGTGCGTTCTTCTCCCGCAAACTGAACCAGACAGAGCAGAATTATGACGTTGGCAACCGCAAACTCCTCGCTATGAAAGCAGCATTCGAGGAGTGGCGTCACTGGCTGGAAGGGGCAAAACATTCATTCACTGTTCTCACTGACCACCATAACTTAGAGTATCTGAAATCAGCCAAGAAACTCAACCACTGACAAGCAAGATGGTCACTCTTCTTCACCAGATTCGACTTCAAAATTACTTACCGTCCCGGCTTTCAAAATACCAAGGCTGATGCTCTCTCTCGTCTCCATGAGTCTGATTCCCAATCCCCAGATCAAGAACCCATTATTCCATCCACCATCATTCTCGCACCTGTGCAGAGGGACATAATGACCGAAATCACCGAAGCTCAGGTCACTGATCCTCCACTGGCTGAAACTCCACGCAGCCTCACGTACGTTCCGCAGGTCTTAAGACAGAGAGTGATGCAACTGGTCCACTCAAATCCCAGCTCCGGTCATCCAGGTATCGCAGGCACATTACAACTCCTCAACAATAAGTTCTGGTGGTCCACACTACGAACTGACACTATCACGTTCATCCAGAACTGCACTGTCTGCAATACATCTAAGTCTCTGCATCAACTAACTGCTGGGCTCCTTCATCTGTTACCCATCCCACAACGCCCATGGTCACACATAGCCATTGACTTTGTGACTGACTTACCATCCTCTCAGGGCCACACTACTATCCTCACTGTAATTGATCGCTTCTCCAAGGCCTGCAGGCTGATAAAACTTCCCAAACTTCCCACTGCCCTAGAAACCGCTGAAGTTCTCTGCAGCTATGTATTCAGGTTCTACGGTCTACCAGAGGATGTAGTTTCTGATCGGGGTCCACAGTTCACCACCCATGTCTGGTCAGCCTTCTGTCGTCAACTAAACATAAATATCAGCCTCACTTCCGGGTACCATCCTCAAGCCAACGGACAAGTGGAACGGCTGAACCAAGAACTCACCCGCTTCCTTCGTTCATACTGCCATAAGAATCAGTCCGACTGGAGTCGATATCTGCTATGGGCCGAGTATGCCCAAAATTCACTCCGCAAACCATCTACAGGTATCACTCCCTTCCAATGCGTCCTAGGCTTCCAACCCCCATTTTTTCCATGGTCTGGAGAACCCTCAGACTTACCTGCAGTCAACTCATGGTTACAACGCAGTGAGGAGACATAGAACGATGCTCACATCCATCTACAAAGAGCAGTTTGTCGCACCAGAGAACAGGCCAATCGTCATCGGCGTGCCAACCCCAACTACCAGCCAGGGCAATGGGTTTGGTTGTCCACCCGTAATCTAAGACTCCGGTTACCTTGCAAAAAGTTCAATCCCAGGTACGTGGGTCCCTTCAAAATCATCAGATAAATCACTCCAGTTTCATTCAGATTAGCCTTACCTGCTCATTACCGTATATCACCCACCTTTCATGTCTCTTTGCTCAAGCCCACTGGTGGTCTGAGAAGAGTGGAGGTCCTAGACGTGGCTGGTGACCAGAGGGCCCCTCCCATTGTCGTTGACGGCCAGGAGGCATTCCAGGTCCAAGAAATCCTGGACTCTCGTCGTCGGGGCAGATACCTCCAGTATCTCGTGGACTGGGAGGGGTACGGTCCGGAGGAACGGTCCTGGGTCAATTCTGATGATATCCTAGACCCTTCACTTACCACAGACTTCCATAGAGACCACCCGGACAGACCTGTCCCAAGACCTCGAGGAAGACCCCGGCGTCGTTTGCCTCCTCACGTCAGGAGCCGCTCACAGGGGAGGGTCTCTGTCACGAATTCAACCTCTGTGGCTCCCTCCGATCGTCACCAGAGGGAACCGTCACTTGAGTATTAACTGTCACGAACTCCAGTTCCCATAATACCCCGTACCTGTGGCTGATTACCTGCACAGGTGTTATATATTGACTCTGGTCCATTTAAGCTGTTCTCCCAGTCACCTCATTGCGAAGTCTTGTCTTGCCATGCAAACATTTCCGAGCGTTTCTCCCGTGTATGACTCCTCGTGTATGACCTGGACTATTTACTGGACTCTGATTCTCTGCCGCCTGCCTACTCTGATTCTACCTGCCTTGTTATTTGATTATCCTGGGTGTTTGCCGCCAGCCCTGATCTTCAGTCCGAACTCTGACTTTGATTCTGCCCTGTCTACATTGTGTTTGAAGCTCGTGATTGAATTCTGCCTGTCTGACTTGCATTCTGTTTTAATAAAGCTGCACATGCATATATATCTGCATATATATATGTATATATATGTATGTATATATGTATATATGTATGTGTATATATATATATATATATATATATATATATATATATATATATATATATATATATATATATATATATATTTCACCACTTATCAATCACACTGTCTCACTTATACTCTAAGAAAACTAGCTACAAAAATTGTCACTGGGGTGGTAACCTTTCAAAAGGTACTCCTTTATACCTTGTTTACCACTAAAGGGTGCATATTAGTACCATAAAGGTATATTTTCATACCTAAAAATATATATTTTAGTACCTAAAGTGTACATATTAGTACCTTTTAAAAAGATATCTTTGTTTTTCAGAGTGTTAAATATGATTTTCAAAGTTCGCTGATTTTTTTCAGATCACTGTTCATTTCACACTACATGGCTGTTTTGGGTATCATAAAGTTGCTTTGGTTTGTACATACATGACAGATTTGCCTCAGATTTCAGGGCTTTTGTCTGCATTCTTCAGAAACCTTTGGTGAATGAAAATTGTCCCTAAAATGTTAGCATACTCACCTTTGTTACTCACCATCGCTGGTCCTCTAGCTTGACACACTTTACTTACTTATCAAAACTACATCGACATGAACCAGCAGCTAGTTTTAAACAAATTAATTTTCAAGACTAATAAAACCCTGTGCATCTTTGAATCTCCTAATGTTTTGTAAGGACCAGCCACCAGTGTACAAAATGCATTAGTCGGTCTGTGAGCTTAATTTGGGAATCAGATTGGGACTACATTGATGTCCGTTTATGTGCTAGGGGTTGCTCAACACCAAGACAATAGCTTAATATAGCTCAACCTGAAGGACATATATGTACTATTTATACCTTAATAACATAAAAATACCATGGCCAGATGTGTGTCCAAACAAAGAACTGCACTCTGTGTATATTTGGTGTTCACAGAACGATGTTGAGGACATACTCTGTGAATTATAAAAATAAGTTTCTGTTGAAGGAGCTGAAATCTGAAGCTTTATCTCATGTAAGCTTATCATATGCACTTTATTTTTATTTGGTCAGAGCATAAGGAGCTATATGCAGAATTCAGAATCCCTTGTTATTAGCAACACCAGTGGCTGTTAAGTGAACTGCAGCCAGCAACTTATTTGCTTGCGCTTGTGTAACACATAAGAGACCTCCTCAATAACCTCATGGCGAAGTTTTTTTTCGATCTTCACTTAGAAGTAAAAAGAAGTTGGAGCGATACACTGTTAATGAACATCCAGACATCATCCATGCTACCAAGATAGACATTTAGATGAAAATGTACATACGTACACGCATTTTTTTTTTCTCTCAATAACAAAATAAACACAACAAAACTGACAGCAGTAAGAAAACAGCAGTTAAGAAAGCATCTGATCAGGGCAACGTGGATATGTTTGCACCAGCTCATGTTAACACATGAGGTAACACTTTAGAATACTGTTCCGTTATTAGTAAATAACTACAGAATAACACATGAGTAATGCAATATTAACACTCTAGTAACTACTAGTAACTAACAAGAAACTCTGATTAATGAATTAGTAAGTAATAGTGCTTAGTCGAATGTGGTAGTTCACTGTAATAGCTAATCAGTAACTACTATTTTTTCATACCTCCCCAATAACTACTGTATACAGGTTCATAATTAATATGAATAATGCATAATTTATAGTTAATTCTAAAGTGCTGGTCATGGTAACCCACTAGTAATGTCTCAAATATTACAAAATTCTTCAGAAGGAATGACTAATTATTTGGATCAGTGCTCTAAAGGGAATAACATGATGATTCTCCAATGATTGAAATATTGTAAGCTTTTGTAAAGTATTGGATAGTAATTATTCAGGTGTTACTACATACTTCTAAAGGAGTTACTAATTATTTGGATCAGTATTCTAAAGTGAAGATCATGATAACTCCCTAGTAATTACCGAAGTCACTGTAAACTTTTGAGGTTTTTGTAAGGTTTTTGTTAGAAATTCCTTTTGCTAGATTTAGTAACACTTAAATCATTACTAGTGGATTGCCATGATCTTCACTTTAGAATACTGATCCAAATAATTAATAATTCCTTTAGGGGGATGTAGTAACACTTGAGTCATTACTATCCAAAACATATACTGTATCTCAAAAGCTTACATTGACGTCAGCCAATATTAGGGAGTTATCATTCTTTTAACTTTAGAATACTGATCCAAGTAGTTCCATTAGTAGGATTTAATAATACTTGAGTCATTACTAGTGGGTGCATGAAAAATCATACATATTGCCCTTTTAACAGCAGCGTTGGCATCAGAAGTGGAGGGAAACTGGCTGCCATGTTTAGCATGAGCTCATTGCATAACAGATGTTTAGAGATCACAAGGATGATGAGTGAGAGAGAAAAGAAAGCAGCCCATTCATACGGCCTTATCTCTGCACCTGTCATCCCAGTTTCGCTGGAGACAGATGGGTTCGTCCCTTCGGTCCTTCCAGTGGTCACAAAAGGAGGGGGCTTGAGAATGCAGAGACGTGTGAAACAAAAAGAGAGCGTTTTTTAAAGGGAGTCCCTCACACTGCGAAAGCTGCGTTCTGTGCAGAGTTTCCCATAACAGTCCTAGAGAAGAAATAAGAAGTAGTGAATGACAATGGATTGTTTCTTCAAGGGCAGATACATTTGGATTGTTGGAAGCGTATGTCTAATGGCATCATATCTCTGGCACAGAATCTGGGACTTACTGTCATATCGGAGAAAAGCCAGATCCTCCACTTCAGCCAGTGAACAGGTAAATATTGTTTTTACCACTGATGACATGCTGAAAAGCTGGAAAGTGTTATGAAGCACAACTAGATTTGTTGTCCATTTTATACCTTCAATTTGTGGTTATATAAAGGAAGCATTTCAAAAATTTACAATATGATGCAATTGCAGCTGCTTAAGTGAATCATTATTAGAGTCTGTTGAATGACAATATATTGACAGCTGTAGTGTTACAAATTCAATGATTGCTCAAGTTTGAAAATGGTTTGTTCCTTTCAAGAAGGTCATTACCCTGCTTTGTAAACATTGTGCATCACACTATCCCTGTTCTGTGGAATGCACTGATAATTGAGAGATGAATAAGATGCATGCAATTTAGTTCAGTCCAGACATTTTTAATGCATGCAATTCAAATAATACTTTTCATTTCACAAGGGCAGCCTTGATTATTTTTAAATAATTGATTCATAAACAATTTGTTTATTAACAAATGCTAGCACAACATACTCATACTTCTAATGTTCTAACTAATGCAGTGCTATATTTAAACACATTAAGTGCAGTCATGCCTATGGAAACAATGTAAGAGTTTGGCAGTGCACACTAAAGTGATGTAATACTGCACGTCACTTCATCAAACATTAACAGCCCAACTCATTCACCTGTTTGACAGATAGATTGAGAGTTGATCAGCAGTGACGTAAAGACGTTGTCAGCACCTGATGCAGTGAGTCACGCAGCTTTAAGACTTTCCAACGTGTTGACAAATGCCATGTGCTGAGGTTTGAATACTCTCTCATTTCACATGACTATGAACTGGAGTCATGTATAATCCAATGATCCTCGAGATCTGAGTATCTGATAGTCCATTTATTAGCGCCTTCATGTCAAGCACAGCCATCACGCAACATCAGGCTCAATCAGTAAACAGTTACTGAGTACTTTCTTTGCCTGCTGAAGTCATATTTGAGTTCATTTCTTGAATGTACCTTACTTTTATGTATTATGCATGTATACGGAAAGTGGGAATGCAAACTGTTGAAAATAAAGCACTTTCTGTCCTTTTTGAAAAATCAGTTCTGCATTGTCACTTATTGTTGCAATATAATTAGAGCTTGATTGTTTTCTTTATGAGTTAATTTTGTGGTTCTATTTAGCTTGCTTTGCCAATGCGTTTGAATTTTTTCCTGAGGCCACTAAAGTTAGGCTGAACTATGTGCTCTTTGTATCTATTATTAAAGTGTCAAGTGATTCAGTGCCGCCACACAGTCGGTGTGTTTCCTGTCTGCACCTCAGATGAATGAGGTGAGCGGCCCATATGTTTGTCATGAGGCTGGATTTGAAATAGTCTGATGCTCACAAACAGATGCACCATCCATCACCCAATATATACATTCACAGAAACACAGAGTCACAGATGCAGGATTCCACAGTATTTATGGTAAACGAAGGGGGTTTACGGTTAGCCAGTTAAAGGTTTCTGCAGGTTTTATGACGGTAAATTTAAGACTTTTAAAGACCAAGTAAAGAAAGTTTAAGCAATGAATTGAATTGAATGCAGTGCAACAAAATGGTAATGCTTATATAAGCTTATAGCTTGAATAGCTCTGCTTCCAACAACTAGAATATGGAAATAACTTTTACTTTACCTTCTGATTACACTGTATAAAAGCAATGCTTTTCTTCAGTAATTTTTGTCTTGTTTTCCAGTGCAAATGTCTAAAGATTCTTTAAATGTTTTTGATTCTTAAATCAAGATGCATTTACTTGAGAAGCAAAATTATGTAAGATTCATTCATTCATTCATTCCACATTTCACATTCACCATTTCATTCCTCATTGATGTTTGTTCTTATTTTAAGCATCAACTCACTTCATTTTGTTCAGTTTCTAAGAAAACAAGACTTCATATGTTCAATTTGCACCTCAAGTAAATGTATCTTGATTTAAGGATGTTTAGATATTTGTATTGGAAAACAAAACTTTTTTTTTTCTTTTTTGCAGTGCATGCATTTAAGGTTTTCTGCTCTGATTTAAGAACTTTTAGGCCTTAATTTGTGGAAGGGTGAATAACAAATTTTTACGATCCACAGAAACCCCGTGGTTAACAGGTATTTAGATATTTTTCTTCAAAGCGACTTACAGGAATAGATCTTTAAGATGTAAGTTGAAGATGACAGTTGATAGTTGTCTAGAGATTTTATAAGTCTATGAAGACAATAGTGGGGATTCTTTATATTCTAATAACTCCATCAATGAAATAAAAAGTGCTACAACATGTTGTGCCAAACATTGCACAAAAGTAATGAATTTCACCATATTTACCTCATGTTTTTGTATGGCATTTTTCAGGGCATTATTGTGAACTTGGTAATACTTGGAATATAAAACAACATATAAAAATGGCAAGAACAAGCAATATGCAGTTTCCAGGAGTCAGAGTACACAGGTTTTTATTAGTCCACCAGGAAACAGTTTTATTGCCAGTTACACAGCTGCTATGATTAGCTGTCACAGAATCAACCAATTGCTGACTACACATTTTACTCTTCTTTTATGCCTGTATTTTTGTATTTGTCTGTAGGTTAATGCATTGCATTCTGTTGTTTCATTTGTGGTTGCATCTGTTTCAGATTTTGTTGAGATAAAGTTTTAGTAAAGCTTTATAAATGAAAAATAAAACCAATATAAGCTGGAAAGTTGCAGCAATACATGAACAGACTATTATATTCATAATCATTACATACTGTTTGTAGTGCAACACAGTTACAAGCCATTTGTGATCCTTACATTAGCTATTCATCAAATCTTGAGGATTTTCATCCAAATACTAGATTTGTTTTCTGCTGTAGATTCCACTCCAAATCAGGACAGTAAAAACATGGTTGACATTAGCTCAAGCTATTTAACTCTATATTTCTATTCAAAGGATGTGATGACATGCAAAGCCAATTCTTATATTTCTTCAGACAATAATTCTCCAGAAAGCATAGAGAGGTTGTAACTGCACTGTATCTGCACGAGCGTCAGAACATTACACCAGTGTTACACACGGCTCTTGTGTTACACCTCCTCTGCACGTCTCTCTCTCGTTTCTGTCACTGGAAAGTTGGCTGGTGCACAGGCAAAATGATACTGGTGCTGCGGGCCAGGGGGTCGCAAACCAGCCCCAAATGTCCTGGGACAGAGTGTTCTGGCTGGACGGAGGGGTGATCAAGGGTCCCCTGCCGAACGGGTGTCCTGATGTCAGGCTGCACTCGCTCACACTCTGTGTTTATATGCGTCCATCTCTGGCTGTCTATTGAACTCTCTGTAATTCATAAATCAGATCTTATAAACAGCATACAAGCTGCTCTCTGTCTGTGTACATACAATACATTTACTCACTCTGATGAAACAAGCACATTGTTGGCACATAAAAAGATACACCTACTTTGGAATAGTTTGGATGCTTTTATTGAAAATCTAAATGGTGTTTTATTGTGTACTTTTTGTTCTGCAGAACACCAATTAGTGTATAGTCAGTACAATAACACTAAAGGAAGAGGTCAGCCAAAAATGAAAATTTGTTGAAAATGTCCTCACTCTCAGGCCATCTGAGATTAGGATGAGTTTGTTTCTTCATCAGATTCGGAGAAATGTGTCATTGCATCACTTGTTCACCAATGAATCTGCAGTGAATGGGTGCCATCAGAATGAGAGTCCTGATAAAAACAGCTGATAAAAACATCACAGTAATCCACAAATAATCCACAGTGCATCTTGAAAAGCCAAAAACTATGTGTTTGTAAGAAACAAATCCATCAAGACGTTTTTAACTAAAATACGAGTCTATAATCCATAATAAGGTTTCCTCCAGTGAAGAAGTCCATCTCCTGTTGTCTCTCACGTCAAAATCCAGCCACATATTTGTTTAGAGCTGTTTTGGCTTGTAAACAGTGCTTGATCTGTGCAGATTTCTCTCCTGATTCACACCAGACCACTTTTTCACTGGAAGAAGTGTTATTGTGGATTATGGACTCATATTTTAGTTAAAAACATCTTAATAATGGATTTGTTTCTTTCAAACATGCATCTTTTGTCTTCTCAAGATGTTAATTGTTGGACTGGAGTGGTGTGGATTACTTGTGGATTATTTTTATGTTTTTATCAGCTGTTTGGACTCTCATTCTGACGGCACCCATTCACTGCAGATTCATTGGTGAACAAGTGACACAATGACTCTTCTACATCTTGGAAGACCTCAGGGTGAGTAAAAGACATTTATCATTGATTTTGCTTGATAGGTGACATATGAAACAGAAACAGATACTTGAACCCAAGTTTCCATTTGATTGTTTGTTTTTTTTTTTTTTCCCCAATACAGAGTCTTCCAGTGCTCCCATCGTCCTGTAGCGATTGCTCTCTTGTGTGTATCTATTTACCCAACTTCAACTTTTTATCCTGCCAAAAGAACAATTCGTGCTTGGACCTGATTGGGGATTTCAGCCCGTGCATTGAACTAGTTCATGTCTCAAAACATTTGTCCCACCTTGTCCAAGAGATGACACATTACGCCTCAATCTCTCGTTGCGTATTCATTACGGCACAACATGTGTTATTTAGCTTTCATATCAGCTCATGAATGGTCTGAATGCGGTGTATGTCAGCTTGGGCAGCTCTGCAGCTTCTTTTCCACGTGTTCGTCACTTGCTCACCGCAGCACAGAGCAGTAAAACTTGGCCTAATTCTCAGTACCTCCCATCTATCAAGTTTCATTGTAAACTGCTAGTAATATAAACTCAAGAGAGCTCTTCTGCTAGCTCCTGTTTACTCCACAGTTTTGTTGTCTTGAAATGGTATGGGCCTCGTCTGGCGTTTTGTGTACTCTGACTCCGACTGTCCAAATTTATACTCTGGCTAAGAGATCTGATGTGTTTTTCTTGGATATGCTGATGGGCTGATATATCAAATACTTTGCTGTCAGTCAAATTCATGCTGGAACAGCGGTGTATTGAGAGGACACACTGTGTACCCTGACATCAATAAAATGATTTCTAAATCATGCATATATGATGTAACTTTTAGAATTTTAATTATTAAAATTATATTAATTCAAATTATAATTAATTTTAATTAATATAACTATTTGAAAATATAAAAGTTAATATATTTGTATACACACACACACACATTCACACACACACACACACACACACTGCCGTTCAAAAGTTTGGGATCAGTAAGATGTTTAATGTTTTTTAACGAAGTTTCTTCTGCTAATCAAGGCTGTATCTATTTGATCAAAAATACAGAAAAAAAGCTGTAATTTTGTGAAAAATTATTGCAATTTAAAATAACATTTTCTATTTTAATATATTTTAAAATATAATTTATTCCTGTGAAGCAAAGGTGAATTTTCAGCATTACTCCAGTCTTCAGTGTCACATGATCCTTCAGAAATCATTTTAATATGCTGATTTATAATCAGTATTGCAAACAGTTGTGCTGCTTAATATTTTCTGTGACCCATGATATTTTTTTCAGGATTCTTTGATAAATAAAAAGTTAAAAAGAACAGCGTTTATTCAAAATATAAATTTTGTGTTACAATATACACTACTATTCAAAAGGTTAGGGTAAATATTTTTTTCTTTCTTCTTCTTCTTCTTCTTCTTCTAAAGAAATTAATACTTTTATTGAGCAAGGATGTGTTAAATGGATAATAAGTGATAGTAAAGACTTATATTGTTAGAAAAGATTTCTATTTTGAATAAATGCTGTTCTTCTTACCTTTTTATTCATCAAAGAATCAAAAAGTATCACTGGGTCCAAAAAAGTATAAAGCAGCACAACAGTTTCAACACTGATAATAAATCAGCATATTAGAATGATTTCTGAAGGATCATGTGACACTGAAGACTGGAGTAATGATGCTGAAAATTCAGCTCTGCGTCACAGAAATAAATTCTATTTTGAAGTATTTTAAAATATGAAAACAATATTAGAAATTGCAATAATATTTCACAATATTACTGTTTTTTTTCTGCATTTTTGATCAAATAAATATAGCCTTGATGAGAGTCCATTAAAAAACGTTATGAAATTAACAACATTTAATTAAATAAAAACACCAACAAAAATAGTTTTTACTGTAAAACATTACTGTACTATAGTAATGAGAATCTATGACAATTATTTTACCCAAACATTTTTCCCTATTTTAATTCAGTGGTAGTATGTTTTTCCATGTTTTTACAAGGATGCATTAATGTATTCGTTTTTATAATGCAGATGTCCATGGATTGTGTCCCTGAACACCTGTTTGTGCTGTCTTATCACACAATATCTTTTTAGTCTTAGACAACATGGAATGACCGCCATCTGCATTTCTACTCTGTCATCTGCTGGTGTCCCAGGACAGGGATGTAAATGAGGTCCCACTTTTCACACCACCGTCAGTGTCAGATATCCACTGCCAGAACATTGTGAAAATAAACAACAGAAGTCTCATTCTCTTGAGACTTGCCAACAGACTTGTCAATGGCCAATGCACATTTTTTTTTTTTTGCAAATATTTACTGAATTGCAAGTAAATATATTGTATAGGCTATATATATCCCCATCTGTGCCATCTAAAAGTCAAATGATACGTGTGACTATGAGATGAAGACTGTGGTGTTGGAGTAGCACCCCTGTTTCTAATGCTATTCTGGGAGAAGAGATCTGGGTTTGCAGCATGAGAATTAAATCTGAGAAATATGTCATTTAAGAGGATATTTGATCTCTTTCAAGGACAACATTATGACTGTGAACTCAAAAATCATTTACTGACAGTAACCTGTATTATAGGGCAAAGGTGGGGAGGGTGAAGGGGGCTTCATATTTCATGCTCTAAGTTAAAACTGATCCGTAACTGTTTTATCTGTGGATGAATAAGCTGTTTTAGATGACTGGAGAGGGTGAATCAGTCTGAACACTGACACTGGCTCTAGTTTCAGTTGCGAGAGGGTCAAAAATTTTCCACAGGCTCCTCTTTTCCAGTAGTAGCTTGCCATCATCCGCCACACTGTTTGTACATCAGAGGAAACATAATCGTATTTATTAATAACAACAGCCTCAGATTAGGTTGTTTTGATTGGAGCCCCTAAAAAGGACATGCTGATGATAAAAAACATGAATAAATAAATTAATAGAGATGGGAAGAAAACTTTTGTGATGGAAATAATATGTGGTGAGAGAGAAATTTTATTCAAATTAATTTTTTTATTTATTTGTTGTTTCAATGCTTTGTTGAGGAAAAGCAAAATTTCTTGGGGAATGCAATACTTGTGCAAGAGAATGCAAATGTTTTGTGAGAGAATTGTGAAAAATATTGATGGAGCATTTGCGAGAAAATGCAACATTTTTTGGGAGAACACAAAAGTAGTGCGAGAAAGCATAAATGCTTTATGAGAGAATAAATGTCCTGTGAGAGAATGCAACATTTCTTGGGAGAACAAAATACTTTGCAATAGAACGCAAATGCTTTGTGAGAGAACATACATGTTCTGTGAGAGAATGCAACATTTCTTGGTTGAACGCAATACTTTTGCGAGAGAACTGCAAAAAATATTGAGAGAACATAAATGTTTTGGAAAAGAATGCAATATTTCTTGGGAGAACAAAATACTTACTGTATGCAAAAGAACACAAATGCTTTGTGAGTGAATAGAACATTTCTTGGTTGAATGTAATACTTTTGCGAGAGAATTGCGAAAACTATTGAGAGACCATTAATGTTTTGCGAAAAGAATGCAATGTTTTTCGGGAGAACAAAATACGTGTGCAAAAGAACGCAAATGCTTTGTGAGAGAACAAATATTTTGTGAGAGAATGCAACGTTTCTTAGATGAATGCAATACTTTTGGAAGAGAACGCAAAATTTCTTGGTGGAATGCAATACTTTCGTGAGAGAGTGCAAATGTTTTGAGAAAGAATGCAGCGTATTTCAGGAGAATGCAAATGCTTTGTAAAAAAGAATGCAAAATTTCTTGGGGAAATGCAATACTTTTACGAGAGAGCTTAAATGTTTTCAGAGAGAATGTAAATGTTTTGTGAGAAAACGCAATATTTCTTAGGGGGAACAAAATAATTTTTTGAGAAAACGCAAATGTTTTGCAAGAGAAGGTGATGTTTTGTAGGGAAAAGCTGTACTTTTGAGAGAGAATGCAAAGTTTATTGGGGGAATGCAATACTTTGCAAAAAACAAAAAAAGCAAAAAAAAAACAAAAGCATTTTTCCTCCCATCTCATATTTTTGTTCTATCACCATGTCATTGCCCTCTGTATTTTTCTTCAGTTTTTCCCATCATTTTTTAATTGATCCCTTCATATGCTCTTGGTTTCCTCAACTCCTGGCTTCATTCCTTCTGAATTCGAGCCCTTGGAATTCCTGGCACGTTCCATCAATGTGAAATCTTAAAAAACATGACGTCTCTGATCGAACCTCTCAAGGTGAAAGAGAAGTCGGTACTCAAATTTCTTTCCATTCATTTTCTGAGCAGCCCTTTCTGGAAACCGGGTGTCTCCGGGGCCCCTTTGACACCTGGTAGGGAGGCATCTGACATGGCTTTAGCACTCAAAGCTTCTCAGATATCACACGGCAATTCCTGAGCCAAACATAGCCCCTCCCCAGGACCTGCTGACGTAAAACCCCCCATACCAGTTACATTTACTGAGACCGGCTCATTCCATTCTTAGTGTGACCTCCACTTGGTAGAGGTTCATAGAGCATTCAATGGAGAGGAGATGGACGGATCAACTTATTATTGGGGGATTTAAAATGTCTTGTTTTTGTTCGGCTTCTGTCTCGTATGAGTTTTCCGCTTTACTTATTGTTGGATTATTGGTGCCTTTTTGATCCAGCTGCATCCTCGGCAGGTGAATCTCTGTTAGTTTGTCCACAAGTCTAGTTGGTTTTAGTTGAGACCATGAGTTCTACAAACTCTAGCACAGGTATCGACCTGCTCCAGGTCAGGATTGATTCCTTGAGCAGCAAAATGGACAGGCTCATAAGTATCCAAGAAAAAGTACTCAGCCGACTCGACGGCATGTCTCAAGACATTGATGGAATTGAGAAAGACGTTGAAACTCTGAAAGTGGAAAAGGAGGAGATCCATATCCCTCCAGTTATCCATACTGGACCAGCCAGCAAGATGAAGGAGATGTGCCAAGATATGAACAGCATCATGTTGGCAGTAAATCAACGCTCGGAGCAGCAAACCCAAAAGCTGGAGGGAATGGAAAGACTGGTGATGAGCATTCAACAGGTGGTAAGCTTTATTGGAGAAACTGTGAAAACTTCCAAAATCATGGATATTATGTTCAAAGGGCCGGCGTCTCAGAAGAACAAAGCGGCTTCGGCCCTCAGGTCCAAGGAGAGTAAAATCAAACTGATCACCAAGGGCCAGGCCTCAGATAACATTGAGCCTATCAATATAAAGGTGAGTTAAATCTCCAGATGGAAGATCATCAGAGTATGTGCATCCAGGTGAAACAATGTGTGAAAGAAGCAATGTTACGATTCCATTCATTACATGGAAAATTTCTCAAGCAGAGTTAGAAGGTGTGGTGCCAATTTGAGGATCTTCAAAAGGTTGACACTCACTTGGCCATTAAACCAGTCACTGAAGTTAGATTGACTTTCATGACTAAATTGCTCTTTCTTGTGACATAATCATGATTTAAATGATTGGAAAGGAGAACATTGGCTTGGAAAAAGGAAATAGATGAAGTCAGCTGGAATTATGTGTTGGGCTATAGTTTCAACTGGAATCTGACATTACTCCCCCACCCCCAGCTGTTTGCCCTTCATAATACCATGTGTTGTGTTATTGTAGATCCCCACACATCATCCACCAGACTATGTAAGGGAAAGACTGCAAGTGATGGTGCCAGATTAGGGAAAACATGTAATTTATGCATTCATTTGCCTTATTTGTATTTCATATGGCAATCAATTGCAGACCAGCTGTTTTATGACCTAACACTTTTACAACTATTCCCAGACTAACAGTGCTTCCTAACAACCAATCCCACTCAAATTGTGTCTGTAACAGGAAACTACCTGGGCTAAAAGTTCTAAAGTTTCTCTTGAATGTGGGCCCAAAAAATCTGAGTCTTTCAAGTTCAAACATCCTGGATCAATACATTTCCTTGCTTTATTATGCTAACTTTATAGGTTTATGAACCATGCGGTTGTGCATTTTACAAGAATTGTGATGTCACAGTTTGCGACCCTGGAAGAATTGCACAAATTCACTTTGCATATTACAGTTTTTGTGTTTATTTTGTTGCAGAGGAACACAAATACCTTTTTGCACTTTAAACTACTTCTTTCATCTTTTGTCTTTGCTATGTTTTCTTTTTGCTCCAAAGCTAAGAGATCACAAAGTCAAAGAGGGGAAGTTTCGTCTGAGCCTCAAAGGCCTCAAAGCACAGAAGAAGAAGAAACCACCCGATTCAACTGGTAATACTAAATGCAATTAAAACATGACACTTACATTTAACACTGTCTAGACAAAAAAAAAAAAGTTTGTTAAAATGACAGGGCTGAAAACCTAACAACATATACTTGATGCAAAAATCATTTAAATCACATTTATCCCGTGTTTGCATGTGTAATCCAAACAATACATTGCATTCACATCTAGTTTTTCTTTATTATGTTTATATTGCAGTAAATGCAGTCTCTTTAAAGAAGCAGGCACTGTTGCTTGAAGAGGTTCAGAAACTAAATCAAGAGAACGCAGAACGCTCTGAAGCTTCCCAACATCTGGAGAAAGGCGTACAGAAATCAGAGGATGGCTTGGTTACTCCAATTCAGCAGGACCTCATCCTTGAGGAAGCCAAGCCGCTTGAACCTGAGGAAGAGAAGAGCTTGAAAGAAGAGAATGAGGTTACTCTGGAGCTGAAAGAAGATGATATGAAAGACACAGAGCCAAAGATAGAAGAGGTCCAAGCTGAAACACCTAAATTAGTGGAAGAAGAGACTAAGGAACTGCCCTTAGAGACCACAGACCTGCTCAAAGATCAGGAGGTAGAGGGTACGGAGGATCAGACAATTACTGATGGTCCTTCAGAACCTGATATTACTGATGCGGAACCTCCTACGCCAACTGAGAACTCAGTGCATAGGTGAGTTGTGAATCTGATGAGGTTTCCATGTCATATACAAAATGGCCAAAAGTATGTGAACCCATCTTCTAATTGATGGGTTTGGCTAGTCAAATAATTCCGTTAAAGACAAACCGCAATTTTACTGCATTCTTGAGAAATCTGGTCTTCCAAATTTGTGGCAACCCTTTTCTATTCTGGCATGACTTTGACACAAACCGATGTCCATATAGAAATGGTTTACTGAGCCCAGTGTGGAGGAACTTGACTTGCCTGGAAAGCCTAGACTTGAACCTTTGTTGAACACCTTGGAGGTGAATTAAAAGCTAACTGTGAGCCAGATCCCCTCACCCAACGTCACTGATGCTCTTGCAAATAAGATTTGAGTTTTCTTGTCTTCAGCGTCTGTTCTGTTTGTATTGTTTCAGCATTGAGTCTGAGCAGACGGATGAGGTGACTATCAGCAGCAAACGACGTGTGACAGAAGAAGATCTGGGTTTGGAGGATCACAAGAAGAGCAGGGTTGAGGAGGGGGAAGACAAGAGCGAAGAGGAGCCACAGGAACCTGAAGATCTGCGTGGTGTTTTCAAAGCTGATGGTGTGGAAATCGAGTTGGATTTCAGCAAACTGAAGAAGGAGAGCTACGAGTATGAAGATGAAGATCACAATGATCACTTCTTCATTGGTAAGATTCCCAGTGGTTACTTTGAATGATTAATAAAATAATGAGTTACACTTTATTTCGATAGTCCACTTTAGATATTCTACTAACTATAAGTAACTTTGCAACTACATGTCAGCTAACTCCCATTAATTTGCAACTACATGTCAGCTAACTCTCATTAGAGTATTAGTAGACTGTTAGGTTAGGATTAGTAAAAATAAGAGGAGATGTATGTGCAAAGTTACCTACAGTCAGAACAATGTGTTTTGGGAGCATCAAAATAAAGTGTTAGATGATATTAAGCGGACAGTCTACTAATACTCTAATAACTGCTAGTTGACATGTAGTTGCAAAGTTACTTATAGTTAGTAAAATGTCTAAAGTGGGGCATCAAAATAAAATGTTACCAAATAGCGGAATATACAGTATGTCTTGTAATCACATAATCCACCATTTCACTAATTTACCAGTTTGCTATAACAGTTATCTACAATATATTGAGTAGGGATGCACGATATTATCAGAACATTATCAGAATCGGCCAATAACGGTTTAAAATGTAAAAATCGGCCCGATATGAAAAATTATGCTGATATGCCTTGCCGATAAGACGAATAACTCACATTATGTTTATGGTTAATTTACAGTTATTTTCAAAGCTTTCAATGTACCCTCATTATAAAATAACTTCACTATTGTTTATTTAATTCTAACAAGTAAGTTTTTTGTTAAAAGCTAACCAAAAAAAAAAAAAAAAAAAAATTATAATCTCTGCACAGGAGAAACTTGGTGTTGTTTCCCAACAAAATAAAATATGTTGGTATCGGCAAAGGCTATCGGCAAAAATGTGTTGAATAATATCGGCATATCCAATATCGGCAAAAATCCTATATCGTGCATTCCTAATATTGAGTTGACAATATAAAAAGATAGTTATGATAGTTATAATGTTTATGATTATCTAAGATCACCATAGTGATATATTTTCTAGAAATACTAACTTCAAACAGCACTGTTGACCGATGGCAGTCAAATGCTTGCACTCCTACTCCTTCTTTATGACTGTTTTCCATATTTTGGAAAATACACTCCTTGGACATTCTCAACCATCTTCATGAACAAGTTCACTTTTATGATACACACTTGATGATGTTTTTCCTACTATCCACTCCAGATTTAGTTTTGGGAATTTTGGAAATTCATAAATAATGAGAATTTATATTTTTGTCTACAAAACAAATTTCAAGTATTTGTGAAACTTCAATTAGGTCTAAGTCTTTAACTAATCAATCACCAATTGACTACGTCAATAATTTCAAAATGGGCAAATGAGCGGCCGATTAATCGGTTAGTAGTGCTGGTTGACCAAGGGTGTCTTAAAAAACTAATTTAGCAGCCTGTTGAGCATCCCATTTTGGGAAACCGCTCCCAAAACCCAACATATGTGTCTGGTGAGCAGGCATGTCGACTATTTAACCTTCATGTTTCTTCTCTGTCTTCTGCAGATTGCACCCCACCTGAACCAGCACCCTTCAACCATCGCGTGGTGTCTGCCAAACCCAACCAGATTAACAACTTCTACACTATCAACCGGCAGGAGGTTCTCGGAGGGTCTGTGGAAGAATTTTCTTGCATTTTGGAACCGATGGCCGAGAACAGAATGTTTTAGAGATGGTGTAAATTCTGCTAATCCCCTCAAAGGCTAATTGTGTAACCTTACAGTCGGTCTCCCCTCACCCGATTCATAACTTCAGAGTCAAGCCAGTTATTTTTACATTGAGATTTCAGGGTATGTGAAACTGTACCTCTGCCCCAGCTGGAAACTAATCACTAGGTGTTAATCCATCTCTTCAAAGGGAATGTTCTTCTTGTTGTTAATGCAATAGTATCTGAAAAATATGACACCCCTGCTGCATTACAACAGAGTCCCCGAAGTCCCTCCTGCTCTGTGCTTCTAAGTCTTTTAAAATGTCGTTTTGCATATACAGTGGCTCCAAAAAAGTATTTGGACACTTAAGCCACACTCAGACATGTGTGAATGTCATTGCAGATCACAAAATATCAGAGTGTCTATATCTGCACACAAATGCTGCAGGATCTTTTCTCAGAACTAGTGTTTACTTTCCACTTGGTTGCACTTTATTTTGATGGTCCACTTTAGACATTCTACTAACTATAAGTAACTTTGCAACTGCATGTCAACTAGCAGTCATTAGAGTGTTAGTAAACTGTTATGGTTTGGGTTGGTAGAATAAGTTGACGTACTTGCAAAGTTACTTATAGTCAGAACCGTTTGTTTTAGGGACCATTAAAATAAACTGTTAACAGATATCAAGCAGACAGTCTACTATAGTTAGAAGAATGTCTAAAGTGTACTGTCAAAATAAAGTGTAATCATTTTTCTAGGTGTCTTAACTGTCACTGATAACTGCTTTTATCTCCTTTCAGTGGTCGATACGGTCAGGTGCATAAATGCATTGAAAATTCCTCTGGACTTACTTTGGCTGCCAAGATAATCAAAGCGAGGAGTCAAAAAGAAAAGGTACAAAAAACAAACTGAGTTTTTTCATATGTAAAAGGAATTTGATTTTAAGATTGCACATACATCTTTTATTTGTATTTATTCTGTTTTTATGTTAATTTTAAAGTTTTATACATTTTGTATTGTACTTTTGTTATTTTTATTTCTATTTCTATTTTATTTCAGTTTTGATTTAATTCAATGTGTTACTTGCCATTTCTTTGTAATTACTTGTGAAAATTACTAGCAATTTCTGAGTGAACATTGTTTCAAAGTAAATCATATACAAAGTTTTCAGTGTATAAATTGTATTTTACAGACTCAGTGGTTTACACATAGTGCTCAGTTGTAAAATAATGTCTTAATGTGCTGTATCTGACAGGAGGTGGTGAAGAATGAGATTCAGGTTATGAACCAGCTCGACCACGCTAACCTGATCCAGCTCTACGCGGCCTATGAGTCCAGGAATGACATTATCCTTGTACTTGAATAGTATGTGCATTTTAATTGGTTCATTCTTATTGGCTAGTTCCCATTAAATGGAATAAAGCATGCAGTCAGTTCAAATTAAAGTCAGTTCAAAATTAACTCAAATGAATAGCTTTATATAATTTTTAATTAAAATTTCAAACCGTACCTTTGTTTTTTTTTTGTTTTTTTTATTAGTGCTGGGCAACGATTAAATGTAATTAATCGCATCCAAAATAAACTTTTTTTTTTTTTTTGTTTACATAATATATGTGTGTGTACTGTTTATATTTATTATGTATATATAAATACACACATACAGTATATATTTTGAAAATATTTCCATGTATTTCCATGTATATATTTATAGTCATATAATTTATATTATATATAAATATATTTAATATATAAACAACATATTTTTTCTTAAATATATACATGCATGTGTGTGTATTTATATATACATAATAAATATACACAGTACACACACATATATCATATATACAGGTGCATCTCAATAAATTAGAATGTCGTGGAAAAGTTAATTTATTTCAGTAATTCAACTCAAATTGTGAAACTCGTGTATTAAATAAATTCAATGCACACAGACTGAAGTAGTTTAAGTCTTTGGTTCTTTTAATTGTGATGATTTTGGCTCACATTTAACAAAAACCCACCAATTCACTATCTCAACAAATTAGAATATGGTGACATGCCAATCAGCTAATCAACTCAAAACACCTGCAAAGGTTTCCTGAGCCTTCAAAATGATCTCTCAGTTTGGTTCACTAGGCTACACAATCATGGGGAAGACTGCTGATCTGACAGTTGTCCAGAAGACAATCATTGACACCCTTCACAAGGAGGGTAAGCCACAAACATTCATTGCCAAAGAAGCTGGTTGTTCACAGAGTGCTGTATCCAAGCATGTTAACAGAAAGTTGAGTGGAAGGAAAAAGTGTGGAAGAAAGAGATGCACAACCAACCGAGAGAACCGCAGCCTTATGAGGATTGTCAAGCAAAATCGATTCAAGAATTTGGGTGAACTTCACAAGGAATGGACTGAGGCTGGGGTCAAGGCATCAAGAGCCACCACACACAGACGTGTCAAGGAATTTGGCTACAGTTGTCGTATTCCTCATGTTAAGCCACTCCTGAACCACAGACAACGTCAGAGGCGTCTTACCTGGGCTAAGGAGAAGAAGAACTGGACTGTTGCCCAGTGGTCCAAAGTCCTCTTTTCAGATGAGAGCAAGTTTTGTATTTCATTTGGAAACCAAGGTCCTAGAGTCTGGAGGAAGGGTGGAGAAGCTCATAGCCCAAGTTGCTTGAAGTCCAGTGTTAAGTTTCCCCAGTCTGTGATGATTTGGGGTGCAATGTCATCTGCTGGTGTTGGTCCATTGTGTTTTTTGAAAACCAAAGTCACTGCACCCGTTTACCAAGAAATTATGGAGCACTTCATGCTTCCTTCTGCTGACCAGCTTTTTAAAGATGCTGATTTCATTTTCCAGCAGGATTTGGCACCTGCCCACACTGCCAAAAGCACCAAAAGTTGGTTAAATGACCATGGTGTTGGTGTGCTTGACTGGCCAGCAAACTCACCAGACCTGAACCCCATAGAGAATCTATGGGGTATTGTCAAGAGGAAAATGAGAAACAAGAGACCAAAAAATGCAGATGAGCTGAAGGCCACTGTCAAAGAAACCTGGGCTTCCATACCACCTCAGCAGTGCCACAAACTGATCACCTCCATGCCACGCCGAATTGAGGCAGTAATTAAAGCAAAAGGAGCCTCTACCAAGTATTGAGTACATATACAGTAAATGAACATACTTTCCAGAAGGCCAACAATTCACGAAAAATGTTTTTTTATTGGTCTTATGAAGTATTCTAATTTGTTGAGATAGTGAATTGGTTGAATTACTGAAATAAATGAACTTTTCCATGACATTCTAATTTATTGAGATGCACCTGTGTATATATATATATATATATATATACATAACTTTTATTCTGGATGTGATTAATTGTTGCCCAGCACTACCTTTTTTATACATTTTTTTTTCGTTTACTCTTTTAAAATCAAAGTTTGTAATGTTGTGTTTAATGTAAACGTAATATTATTACGTAATTTATTATATATATATATATATATATATATATATATATAGTCATACAAGTGTAAAAGTAGTGATGCTACTAACTTGAACCTACTTTTTGTTTTACTTTACCATTGTAATAATACAAACTGAGTTACTTAATGATTCTGATAATGAGTAACTTGTAACCACAAGTAAGGATTGTAAAGTGAATTAAAATGTTTCTGTGCTGATGTTCTTCTGAACAGTGTTGATGGAGGTGAACTCTTCAACAGAATCATTGATGAAAACTATAAGCTGACAGAGCTCGACACAGTGATGTTTATCAGGCAGATCTGTGAAGGCTTGCGCTACATGCACAAAATGTACATCCTCCATCTGGACCTAAAGGTACAACCAGAGACCCAGCGTAATGCAACAATAAAAACACTTACATCTTAAAAATATGATCTATCATTGGCCCTCAGAGGAGAAAAACGGCCAACATTCCTCTAGTTTTAAAGCAAATAAGCAGAATAACCTTCATAACCCTTGCTGTTTCTTGTGGCCTGCAGCCAGAGAACATTCTATGTGTCAGCAGACTCACAAATAAAGTCAAGATCATCGACTTCGGACTGGCCAGGAAGTAAGTTCACTGCACTGATGTCTTTGTTCAGAAATAAGAAAGCGTTTGAGTTAAGAGACGTTCCTTCTCTTCAGGTATCAGCCCAGAGAGAAGTTACGGGTGAATTTCGGGACGCCGGAGTTTCTCTCTCCTGAGGTGGTCAACTATGATTTTGTGTCGTTCAACACAGACATGTGGAGTCTAGGCGTCATCACATATATGCTGTGAGTCACATGTGCTGTTACGAACACTGTAAAATGTTCTAGCTGAACTAAAATTAGCATTTAACAATTATATTTGACTTTTTTTTTGAAGTTGTAAATAAAACAAACATTATAGGAGTGTGTTTTACAAGAAAGACTATTCCAGTCTTTCTAACTTTAACATTTAATTCAATGTGTTATTTGACATTTCTTTGTAATTATTTGTCAAATTTACTAGTTATTTGAGTGAAAATTGTTTCAAAATATTTTTTACAGCGTTTTTTTTTTCTTCAGTGTTTATGTACTATTACAGTATTTATTAATATTTTGACTTAGCTTTTATTTTTATGTTTTCAGTTTTCATGTTAATTTTAGTTTTAAAGTTTTTGTAATTTTGTTTTGTGCTTTTGTCATTTTTATTGGTTTTTGGGTTATTTTAATATTTTTAAATTTTTAATATATATATATTTTTTAAATATTTTTATTTCAGCTTTTGATTTAATTCAGTGTGTCACTTGCCATTTTTAATGTAGAAATACTGAAATAGTATTT
This sequence comes from Spinibarbus caldwelli, assembly GCA_039654775.1. NCBI lineage: Eukaryota > Metazoa > Chordata > Actinopteri > Cypriniformes > Cyprinidae > Spinibarbus > Spinibarbus caldwelli. The sequence goes on along the minus strand of CM077235.1, from coordinate 1,995,748 downwards.
TCTTGCAAAACATACTCCAGTAATCTTTATTAAAACTTTGAAAGGTCAATTTTTATGGTGCTCACCATTTTGTTCAGTATTTTTATACTATTATTGTGTTTATATTTTGATTTAGTTTATAATTTTATATTTTATGTTTTTATGTTAGTTTTAGTTTAAGTTTTAGTAATTTAGTTTTGTGCTTTTGTTATTTTTATTAGGTGTTTTAATATTTCTATTTTTTATTTCAGTTTTTATTTAATTCAGTGTTTTACTTTTCATTTCTTTGTAATTATTTGTACAATTTACTAGCAGTTTCTGAGTGATTTTCATTTTCAAAGTAAAAAATACACTTAAAAAATACTTGTTTTCACAGAAAATGCTAGTAAATTTAAAAATAATTATAATTTATAAAAATAATTACAAGATATTTATCTTATTTGTATGTTAATTTTAGTTTTAAAATTAGTATTAGTATTAATTATTATTAGTTTTTTATATTTCTATTTTTATTTCAGTTTTTGAATTAATTCAGTGTGTTACTTGCCATTTCTTTGTAATTGTTTATGAAATTTACTAGCAATAGTGAAAATTCTTTCAAAGTAAATCCGACACATATTTGTCTGTGTATAAATTGTATTTTCCAGACTCAGTGGTTTGTCGCCCTTCCTCGGCGACGATGACAATGAGACGCTGAACAATATTTTGGCCTGTCAGTGGAACTTCGAGGAGGATGAATTCTCAGAAGTCTCAGAAGAAGCCAAGGATTTCATTTCCAAACTGCTCGTAGTGGATAAAAGGTGCTCAAGAGATTAATACATGCATTAAAGAGACAGTCGAGATTGTTTTGCTATCTTATTCTGCATGATGATATGGTTATTTGCCTTTAGTTGCATCATTCACATTCAACCATTTGAGTATTACTATCTCAGAGTACAGTGGCAGTAGTTTTTGCATCACCCTTGCAGGACTGGAACTAAAGACCTTGTGTTTGTGGACGCTGTGTTTTCTTTGTGTGTGTGTAGTTGGAGGATAGGAGCCACAGAAGCGCTGAAGCACCCCTGGCTGTCAGATTCAACCGTTCACTATCGCCTGCATCAGAAGGTACAGCCTGCATTTCACTAAAGACGGCAGAAATCTGTGAATTATGGGATTTCTTTGAACTTCTAAGAGTATCTTGGTTTTCTTCACAGAAAAATATGTGCCGCTCGCGGAGAAACTCTTGTCTGCCTCCACCTGAGAGTTAATGTAAGTCCACTGTCAATATATCACATCAACTAGGGAACTCCGTTTGACTTTTTATGTCCAGAAATGACATAATGTTGATTATATTTTATTGTCTATTTCAGGGACCAAGCCTGCTGTGGAACCATGAGGATTACTGGACATTATATTACATATAGAAGCACTGCATTCACTGAATGTTACCCATTAACAATAATGACATTTCTTTAATTACAGTTGTATGTCGTGTGAAGCTGATCCTATTCCAGAATTTGAAATGAAGGTGTCATTTGATTTTGCAAATCTTCATCCGGCCTCATAATCTTCCTGTTTTGGGTTTCATACATTGATTCTGAAATGAAGTAGAAATCAAAATAGGCAGTTCACTTAAAAATGCAAAAAGGTCACACTATATGAGCCCATAGAATGTTATATTATATAATTAAAACAACTTATTCTACATTAAGGGGGGGGGGGGGGGGGGGGGGGGGAGAGATATATAAGCAGTGTAAAGCAGTAGTTTGACTGCAAAAACAAACAAAAAAACAAAAAAACAAACAAAAAAACAAAACAAAAAAACATACTTGAACCATAAAGCAATCTAAATACATGAAGTAACATCTTACTTAAAGCCTTTATATATAATGCATTATAAAAGTAGTATAAATGCATTAATTATGCCTTGTAATGAACCTTTATTGCATGGTCTCATGAATAATTGTAGCTACAGTTATTGTAATTGTAGCTACATAATACATTAAAATACTTATCTAATCATTATTTCAGCTTTAATGCATTACACATGACAAACAAACCTTCAAATATTATAATGCATTTAACTTTGGTTATAATTATTTATGAAAAGATAAAATGCATTACAATCTACATTATGAATATCTTTATAATGCATTATACAGAAAGGCTTTAAATAAAGTGTTACCATAGCTTTTGACTATTATAAATGACTATTATAAATAAACTTTAGCTCCATCGCTGTAACATTATGATTTTCAAGCTTCCTCAATAATATGCTGATTTTTGAATGCACCTATATAATGACTGAAATATAGCTGAATTGTGAGAGATTACTGAGTGAATATTGTTGTCACAAATGTTGTTTTTAGATTATACATATTCTACAGAATTGAAAAGGGATGATATATTAATGTATATAATATATTAATGTAGTTTTTCTCACTTTATGTTTTGAATGTTGAGTATGTAACATTGCATTATATGCACTTTAGAACATTATTTATTGTGAAAATAATATGAAAATGATCTTAACATATTTTAAAAGCAAATGTAGTTTTAGAGATCTTGTTTTATATGTTAAAAATGTTTTCCATGTAAATGTGAATTAAAAGAATATTGTAGAATATAGAATAATAGAATAAAAGAAAAGTCTTACCTTTCTTTTCCTTTGTTCTGTTGATCTTCTAAATGAAATATGAGACAAACATACAATTCAAAAAAAAAAAAAAAAAAAATATATATATATATATATATATATATATATATATATATATATATATATATATATTTAGATACTTTTGTATTTATATATTGATGAACATTGTATTTTGATTGGTCTTTAAATGAGTCACACCTTAGATTACTGCTTGTACAGGCAGGGAATAAAAAAAAATATTTAATTACATTTAAATAAATGTATATTTTTACTTATGTAATACTATTATTTTTGTCTTATAAAAGTAACGTCTCGGTTACGTATGTAACCCTCGTTCCCTGAAGGAGGGAACGGAGACATAACGTCATAGTGACTGATGTAATGGGATCTCGCCAGAGAGCCCAATCACCTTCGAGTGTTAACAAAACAAGCCAATGACAGCTGGCGTGCGTGTTTCGCCACGCGCACCCCGCCCCGCAGCGTGGGTATAAAAGGAGAGCGCCTGCAAACGCACATCAGTTTTTCGCTGAGGAGCCGAGACTGTGTGCCCCGGCCGTACAGCGGTGGTACAGCAACTGTGGCGATGGGACGTTACGTGTCCGTTCCCTCCTTCAGGGAACGAGGGTTACATACGTAACCGAGACGTTCCCTATCAGTCAGTCACGTTCGACGTAACGTCATAGTGACTGACGTAATGGGATCCCTATGAAAACGCCACTATTGCTCACCCCCTCCAGTGCCCTGTGGAAGCCGGTAAGTCCCCCCACACCAGTTGGGATGGAAGATAGGACAGGGCTTAGGCAGAGATGCCACTGCTGTTCCGTACAGTGGGTATGGATAACACTGGGAAAGCATACCCAGTAGGGGAACGCTACGGAAGCCACATCCTGCATAAAGGAGGTACGATGTGGAGATTACACATATGGACTGGCCAAGGGCAGTACTACATATGGAAGTCTCTGAGGTAGACTCAGCCAGCCTGGGGTGAGATCAATACACAGCAGAGACGGCAGAAAGTCTCTGCCAGGGAAGACACGGGCTCACCGTGAGGGGAGCCATACCGTGGAAGAATACACGTGGGATCACCCGAAGGGCAATCACTACACACGGGCACCTAGCCCAGCACAAGGGCTGACCTTGGGCAAACACACGAGTGCTGAACCTGGCGTCTGGCGCTCCGCCACGCCTGACTGCCGAGGGTGCAGGAGGAACTTCAACAGGGTTCGCCAAGGGGAACTGAACTGAGAAGCAGTAAAAGCGCACGTATCCAGTCCGTAGAGGGGAATGGCGCAGCAAGCGTGATTGACACCGAGCAGGTCCGGTGTTACTGGCCATCTGAGGCAAGTACACGGAGGACACAGGCTCTACATGGAGATTACAGAATCTTGCAAACGTGTTAGGTGTCGCCCAGCCGGCAGCTCTACAAATGTCTGCTATCGAGGCGCCCCGCACCAAATCCCAGGAAGACGCCATACCTCTCGTAGAGTGTGCTCTTACACCGAGGGGGCACGATAAGCATCAGGCCTGATACGCCAAGACTATAGCCTCCACTATCCAGTGGGCAAGTCTCTGTTTGGAGACAGCCTTTCCCTTCTGCTGTCCTCCGAAGCAGACAAAGAGCTGGTCTGAAGTCCTGAAGCTCTGTGTGCGGTCCACGTAAATGCGCAAGGCTCGGACGGGACAGAGCAGAGCAATGGCTGGGTCTGCCTCCTCCCAGGGCAGCGCTTGCAAGTTCACCACCTGGTCCCTAAAGGGCGTGGTGGGAACTTTAGGCACATATCCAGGCCGGGGTCTCAGGACAACGTGAGAGTCAGCCGGTCCGAATTCTAGGCACGAATCGTCGACCGAAAATGCCTGCAGGTCCCCTACCCTCTTGACTGAGGCCAGTGCAGTGAGGAGCACTGTCTTCAACGACAGAAACTTAAGCTCTACTGACTGCAGAGGCTCGAAGGGCTCCTCCTTCAAGGTCAACAGGACCGAGGGGAGATCCCAAGAGAGTACCAGATGAGGGCACGGAGGATATAACCTCCCTGCCCCTCTGAGGAACCTGACGACCAGGTCATGCTTCCCCACAGACTTACCGTCTACTGCATCGTGATGTGCAGCAATAGCGGCAACATACACTTTGAGGGTGGAGGGAGACAGCCTTCGCTCCAACCCATCCTGCAGGAAAGAGAGCACGACTGCGATCGGGCATCTACGGGGGTCTTCCTGGCGGGGAGAACACCAATCGACGAACAGGTTCCACTTCAGCCTGTAAGCGTGTCTTGTAGACGGGGCTCTAGCTGAAGTGATGGTGTTTACTACCGCTGGAGGTAGCCCACCTAGAACCTCCGCGTCCTGTCCAGGGTCCACACGTGGAGATTCCACAAGTCTGGACGCAGGTGCCAGAGGGTGCCCCCTCTCTGAGAAAAGAGATCCCTCCTCAGAGGAATTTGCCAAGGAGGGGCTGTCCCGAGGAGCATCAGTTCAGGGAACCAAGTCTGATTGGGCCAGTACAGCGCCACCAAGAGTACATGCTCCTCGTCCTCCCTGACCTTGCACAGCATCTGTGCGAGAAGGCTCACTGGGGGAAACGCATATTTGCGTAGGCCCCGAGGCCAGCTGTGTGCCAGCACGTTCGTGCCGAGGGTCCCCTCGCACAAGGAGTAAAACAGCTGGCAGTGGGACGTGTCCGGGGAGGCAAACAGGCCTACCCGAAGCATCTCCAAATCAGCTGGACTACCTCGGGGTGGAGTCGCCATTCTCCCGGAAGGGCGGGCTGACATGAGAGCTCGTCGGCTGCACGATTGAGCTCGCCTGGGACATGAACGGCACGAAGCGACCTCAGATGCTTCTGACTCCAAAGGAGGAGATGGCGGGCGAGTTGCGACATGCGACGGGAGCGTAGACAGCCTTGGTGGTTGATGTACGCAATGGTCGCAGTGTTGTCCGTACGGACCAGTACATGCTTGTCGTGTAGCAGCGATTTGATGCGGCGCAGAGCAAGCCATACTGCTAGCAACTCGAGGCAGTTAATATGCCACTGCAGTCGGGGCCCTGTCTGGAGCCCTGCAGCTGCATGCTCGTTGCACATGGCACCCCAGCCCATGGTAGAGGCATCTGTTGATACAACAACATGCCTGGACACTTGGACTAGGGGAACTCCTGCCCGAAGAAAAGCAAGATCCGACCACGGGCTGAAGGTCTGACGGCAGTACGGGGTGACTGAGATCCAATACGTGCCGCATCGCCATGCCCATCTCGGGACCCGGTCGTGAAGCCAACACTGAAGCGGTTTCATATGAAGTAATCCGAGCGGCATGACAGCGGCTGCGGATGCCATATGCCCCAGGAGCCTCTGAAACTGTTTCAGTGGAACCACCTTCTTGTGATGGAAAGACTCCAGGCAGTTCAGCATCGACTGAGCACACCCTACTGAGAGACGTGCTGTGAGGTTGACCGAGTCTAACTCCATGCCGAGAAAAGAGATCCTCTGCACAGGGGAGGGTTTGCTCTTTTCCCAGTCGACCTGAAGCCCCAACCGGCGGAGGTGGCTGAACACCATGTCCCTGTGTTCGCAAAACTGTGCTCGAGTCTAGGCCAGTATGAGCCAGTCGTCGACATAGTTGAAAATGCGAATGCCTGCTTCCCTTAATGGAACAAGGGCTGCTTCCACTACCTTGGTGAAGACACGAAGTGACAAGGACAGCCCGAAGGGGAGGACCTTGTACTAATATGCTCACCCTTCGAACGCAAAGCGAAGAAACGGTCTGTCGAGGGAGGAACGAGACATGAAAGTACGCGTCCTTTAGGTCGATTGCTGCGAACCAATCGAAGGATGGGCGCATTGAAAGATGCGTTTCTGCATCAACATCCTGAACGGGATCTTGTGAAGGGCCCGGTTCAGAATGCGCAGGTCCAAGACTGGTCTTAACCCACTGCCTTTCTTGGGTACGATGAAGTAAGGGCTGTAAAACCCTGACCTCATCTCAGCTGGAGGGACCGGCTGTATCGCGTCCTTCGCCAGCAAGACCGCGATCTCTGCACGCAAGACAGGAGCATCTTTGTCCAGCACAGAGGTGAACCGAATGCCCCTGAACTTGGGAGGGTGCCAGGCAAACTGAATCGCATAGCCGAGTCTGATGGTTCTCAGGAGCCAGCAAGACGACCTGTGGAACGCTAGCCAGGCCCCCAGAGACTGTACAAGCGGGACCAGGGGAGCCACCGACGTACCCGCAGTGGGGCAGCAAAGTGGAGCACAGGGACCCGTCTCGGAAGGCAGTGCGTCCAGAAGTGGGGTCTGAGTGTGCGGTGCGACACTTACCTGGCTCCAGGGCTGGGCAGGGGGCGCGGGAGAAGGCATCGCGTCCTCGAACCGGGCCCTGCTGCCCGCTGGCGAAAGGAGAGGGGGACGGGGGAGTCGAGACTGTGTCCCGAGCACTGCCGTCCTCGCCCTCTTGGGAACCGGAGACATAGGAACTGCTCTTTTTGAAAGTTTGAGTACCACTGGGCGAAAAACTAGTGGCAGAACAACAAAAACAGGGAACAAAAGATTTTCCACCCGGCCCTCCACCGGGGGAAGGAGCGGACTCACCATCTCCTGAAGAGCAGAATCCAGTGCCTCGGGTTTGCCCGTCCCAGAGATGCCGCTTGCCCTGGCTCTTCACGGGCCTGGCAGGGGCAGAGACGGACTGCGCCGCATCCCTGCTGCCCGCTCCAAGCTGCGGCCGGTATGAAGGCTGCTGCTGGGGTCGCGCTGGAACGGAGGTGGAGGCAGCAGGAGGGCGCCCTCGGCGACGAGCGGGTGGAGGGGCTGCAGCTGGCGGCGGGGTGCGACAGCAGCGGGCCGCCAGGGCAGGATGCCCTCCGTCTGCTTCTGTGCGGCGGAGAACTGGGCCAGGCTTTCCACCGCGTCGCCGAAGAGGCCTGCCTGGGAGATCGGGGAGTCTAAGAAGTGATGCTTGTCAGCCTCCCTCATATCTGCCATGGTCAGCCATAGGTGGCGCTCCTGGACCACTACCGTGGACATCGTCTGACCCAGGGACCACGCTGTGGCTTTCGTCGCCCCTAGGGCGAGGTCCGTCACTGTGCGCAGTTCCTGCATCACACCTGGGTCAGCACCACCCTCGTGCAACTGCTTTAACGTCTTGGCCTGGTGAATTTGCAGGAGGGCCATGGCATGCAGGGCGGAAGCGGCCTGTCCAGCAGCACTGTAAGCCTTGGCTGTTTGAGCGGACAAGAACTTTCAGGCCCTGGACGGAAGGCGTGGATTACCCCTCCAGGCGGCGGCGCTCTGCGGGCAGAGCGCGCTCGACCGGGGGGGATTTCCACATACCCTTGGGCCGCCCAACCGTTGAGGGTGGTGAGGACAGAGGAGGCCCCAGGCCTGTTTCGGGCAGAAAAAGGTGCCCTCCATGACCTAGTCACCTCCTCATGCACCTCCGGGAAGAATGGAACTGGAGGTGGCTGCCAGTGATCGGCACGTGCCCCCAGGAACCAATCGTCCAGCCTCGAGCATTCGGGAGAAGGAGGAGGCCTCCAGTGCAGCCCGACGCTCTCGGCAGCCCGGGAAAGCATAGCAGTCAGCTCTGGATCTGACACGGGCAACGCCACTCTTCCTGACGGAGGCAGCGCAGCCGAATCATCCTTTCCGGAGCCTAGCTCACCCTCCGATGCAGCAATCGACATCCTGTCATCCGCTGGCACTCTGAACGAGATGCTGGGCCCTGCCCTGTCCGAGGAACCAGCAAACTCATCCGGAACACCAGATGGTGCGATGGAGGAATGAGAGGCCCGCGGAGACGCACTCGACGGGGAAGCTCACACTGTGATCCTCGGATCACCCTGACCATGAGCCGAAGTAGCCCTCTGAGAGACGGAGGAACTAGAACGGGGCATGGCGAGGGGGATACCCCCTCATTTGACGAGGAGGTATCTGGACCGCAACATCGCGATGGTCATGTTCCCACAATGAGAACATGACTCATCCACGAGAGCTGCTTTAGCGTGCTGAAAGCCCAAGCACGAGACACAGCAAACGTGACCATCGGATGAAGCCAGGAAATGACCACATCCAGAAACACACGAGCGGGAAGCCATCTTTAAAAAGATGCCCGTCGCTCGTGGAGCTCTTTTAGATTTGCTCTTTTAGAAAATAAAGTGTTGAAGCACCCAGGAGAGGTCGCTGCGTGACCGCAGTTTGATGAGCTGCAGCACGCCTTCCAACCCGGAAGAAGCAGCAGCACTGGATCGGCAACCCCCGCTGATGCGTCGTAACGCCAACACACTCGCTGTCTGTAGACACTCTCTTCGGTGACTGCACAAGCAGGAAGGCTCTTTGTTAACACTCGAAGGTGATTGGGCACTCTGGCGAGATCCCATTACATCAGTCACTATGAGGTTACGTCGAACGTGACAGACTGATAGGGAACACTGTTTTATATATATTAATATTTAATATTTTGATAGATTAGTAAACAGGCCCAGTGTAGAAACATTAATAAGAATTGAAAGACTGAGACGCTTGGATTTGACACTTATTACTACAATGAGACAGACAGTGTTGCTCTGTTGTTATAATATGTATTACACCATACAAAAGCATGCAAAATAAAAGCAAGACCTACCAAAGAGCCGTTCACACACTTCCCGTGAATGTGTCTGATGTCTGATGTCTGAGCTGCTTCATGTCTGTGTTGGATTGTAACTCAAGCTCTCAGAGACGTCTCAGTGTTTGTGTCCACTAGAGGGCAGGACTCAAGATGTATTTTCACCAGTTGCATGGTTTCTTTAGTCGTTTATTACAGAGCTGTTGTTAGACTTGTAGAAATCACTAGCATCATCAGCATTTCACTGAACAGCAGAATGTTGTTCTAACATACAGTATTTCAGTCAAAACAATAATCTAAACACTCAATAGCTCTTCACACATCAACATTCTCACCTCGGTTCTGATGGATTAAGGTTTGGCTGGTTAATGTGGGTAACTAGCTCCGGATAGATGATATAACTTCACCTTTCTGTGTGCAAAAGCTATAGTTCCTCCACTGACAGCCCAACAAGGAAATAAGCACTGAAAATTAGAGACAGAACACATTTTTGAGCTGTTGCAAATTCACAGATTTTTGAATCTCAAGTTCATTTTTTTACCAGGAAAGGAGTAGTTTTGATGCACAGAGTTGCTCTTATTGTCTCGTATAACAAAACTATTTTATTTAAACCCATGCAAATGCAGATGCTGTTGTAAACAACAGTGAAAAAATTACTTTTAAAAACCGTTCTTCCATTATTACCATTATTACCCCTTGGCAGTTTTGTTATACTTGTTGTTATACTTGTTGGCTCAAACAAGCCTTTCAGCTGTGCTGCTGTTCTGGATTGTATGAAGGATAGGATCCAGGAGAAGAAAGTAAAAAAAAAAAAAAAAAAATTGAAACACAAATGTTATGTTTATCTAAAGTAATTTTTGCTTATTCGTATGAGTGAATTGGATCATTGAAGGTCAGCAGCAAAGACACTGATTAATAAAATGGGATTAAATACATAAAGGATATTTGTGTTATTGAACATATTTAATTATTGCAGGTGTGCATCTTATTCTGAGTTGAATTGATTGTAGATAACTATTCAGGATGTTTATAGCTCTCGGAAAGAAACTGTCTCTGAATCTGCTTGTGTGAGTTTTGGCTGATCTGTTTGCATTTTACTGTTTTTATTCATTTTGAGGAATACTGAATCTGTTTTTGTGCAGTGAGATGAATAAATGCATGCTCACGTTTAGTCTAGAACTACAGTAACATCATGTTCACACAGCACACACAACGCCTCTGCACTTACTCTCGATTTCTCTGTCAGTTATAGCTGTCAATAAATGGGAAAACTAAGTAGCTTGTGTTACTTATTTGAAAAAGTAACTTAGATATTTTCTTTTAAATTAAAAAGTAATATGTTACTTTACTAGTTACTTGAAAAAAGTAATCTGATTACTTGTGATGTGTTACCCCCAACATTGATTGCAGATCTATACAAATTTAAAATTTGTATAAATCAGCACTTGACTAACTGCATTTGCAATATGAAATTTCCGTGATATGAAAAGTAATGCTTTTGGGTTTGAACTGTAAGATTTAAAAGGTATATATATATATATATATATATATATACAGGTGCATCTCAATAAATTAGAATGTCGTGGAAAAAGTTCATTTATTTCTGTAATTCAACTCAAATTGTGAAACTCGTGTATTAAATAAATTCAATGCACACAGACTGAAGTAGTTTAAGTCTTTGGTTCTTTTACTTGTGATGATTTTGGCTCACATTTAACAAAAAACCACCAATTCACTATCTCAACAAATTAGAATATGGTGACATGCCAATCAGCTAATCAACTCAAAACACCTGCAAAGGTTTCCTGAGCCTTCAAAATGATCTCTCAGTTTGGTTCACTAGGCTACACAATCATGGGGAAGACTGCTGATCTGACAGTTGTCCAGAATACAATCATTGACACCCTTCACAAGGAGAGTAAGCCACAAACATTCATTGCCAAAGAAGCTGGTTGTTCACAGAGTGCTGTATCCAAGCATGTTAACAGAAAGTTGAGTGGAAGGAAAAAGTGTGGAAGAAAAAGATGCACAACCAACCGAGAGAACCACAGCCTTATGAGGATTGTCTAGCAAAATCGATTCAAGAATTTGGGTGAACTTCACAAGGAATGGACTGAGGCTGGGGTCAAGGCATCAAGAGCCACCACACACAGACGTGTCAAGGAATTTGGCTACAGTTGTCGTATTCCTCTTGTGCGTCTTACCTGGGCTAAGGAGAAGAAGAACTGGACTGTTGCTCAGTGGTCCAAAGTCCTCTTTTCAGATGAGAGCAAGTTTTGTATTTCATTTGCAAACCAAGGTCCTAGTGTCTGGAGGAAGGGTGGAGAAGCTCATAGCCCAAGTTGCTTGAAGTCCAGTGTTAAGTTTCCACAGTCTGTGATGATTTGGGGTGCAATGTCATCTGCTGGTGTTGGTCCACTGTGTTTTTTGAAAACCAAAGTCACTGCACCCGTTTACTAAGAAATTTTGGAGCACTTCATGCTTCCTTCTGCTGACCAGCTTTTTAAAGATGCTGATTTCATTTTCCAGCAGAATTTGGCACCTGTCCACACTGCCAAAAGCACCAAAAGTTGGTTAAATGACCATGGTGTTGGTGTGCTTGACTGGCCAGCAAACTCACCAGACCTGAACCTCATAGAGAATCTATGGGGTATTGTCAAGAGGAAAATGAGAAACAAGAGACCAAAAAATGCAGATGAGCTGAAGGCCACTGTCAAAGAAACCTGGGCTTCCATACCACCTCAGCAGTGCCACAAACTGATCACCTCCATGCCACGCCGAATTGAGGCAGTAATTAAAGCAAAAGGAGCCCCTACCAAGTATGGAGTACATATACAGTAAATGAATATACTTTCCAGAAGGCCAACAATTCACTAAAAATGTTTTTTTTTTATTGGTCTTATGAAGTATTCTAATTTGTTGAGATAGTGAATTGGTGGGTTTTTGTTAAATGTGCGCCAAAATCATCACAATTAAAAGAACCAAAGACTTAAACTACTTCAGTCTGTGTGCATTGAATTTATTTAATACACAAGTTTCACAATTTGAGTTGAATTACTGAAATAAATGAACTTTTCCACAACATTCTAATTTATTGTAATGAACCTGTATATATATATATATATATATATATATATATATATATATATATATATATATATAAAGGTAAATAAATTTTGATATTTTCAATACTACGTGCATGAGAACACAAAGTGTTTTTTTTATTCTATCATGCATAACGCATGTGTTTTTATTTATTATAGCACGACTCCCACATTCCTTATCGTGTCTCTTGGGCAATGAGAGTCGACTGCAGAGATTTGAACTGTTATAGAGCTGCACAACAGATATCTTTAGACTCTTTCTCACCCTGATGTGATCTAATGTGGCCCTTTGTTTCAATATTAGTGTGTGAAAATTCACTTTTAGGTCAGGGTGGATAGATATACACAACTTCCACTGTATCATTTTCTCAAAATCAGAGTCTGGTGGAAAAAATCATCCATGTCCATCTGTCTGTCAGTCCATATGAATATATATAAAACAAATAGAATGTATTTATATTTATGTAAAACGGTGAGACTTTGTCAATTAGGATCATTATTTCTGTGAAAATTTAATCCTCATATTATATAGAATTTTTTGCAACCTGTGGTCTGTGGAGGGAAAGGTCAGATGTCCAAACCCGGTGCTGTAAATGCCTGATTGTGATGACTATACAAACTGCATGTCTCTTGGGTAAAGCAGGTGACATTATTTCTGTTCAGGTGTTTATTCATGTGTCTGTTTCACAGGTATAATGTGAGCGCTCAGAATGAAATGAGAAGAAGTATTTGTCCACTTTCTCTCTTTCTCTTTTCTGTCAGTTCTTTCTTGATTTCTGTCTCTCCAGAGTAAGAGGGGTTTCTGGAAGCACAATCAAAACCAGATGGACTTATTATGGCTTAAAGACAATAAGTATCATTGTCAGAGGGACCACCAGCACTAAGCCTTCATGCGTGTACTGTACACACACACGGACATAAATATATTATATAATTAAATATATAACACTAATGACTGCATGCTTTTGAAACAGCTTGTAATGTGCTTATCTGAAAGTCATTATGTCAGATAAAAAGAGAACACTTTAACTAGCAATAAACAAAACAATAATTCCAGTATTAACTCCTTACAACCTAAATGTATTTTTAAATGACTGAATGCCTAAGGAATACATTCATAACATAAGAGCTTATAACTCACCAAAAAAAAAAATAAAATAAAATAAGAAAAAAGGTAGCATCAATTACATGGTCTCATTTGTTGTAAAACCTTTCAAAATTATAAAAGAATAGATTTCGATTATGTCTGGAGACTCTCACATTACAACACTGCTAAGAAGGAAAAAACTGAAAAAAATTACACATTTTTTCATGCTTGATGTGATGACTATTAGAAAGTATATATGACCATATATAAAATATAATGTTCAGGTTTCTTCACAATCATGTCATTGGCAAAATTTTGTCTTGATATTTCAAAGCAATCAAAAGTTTTCACCAAAAGTCCAAAAACCAAACAAGTGATCTGAGTGTTTTACTGAACACAAAAACTACTTACATGTGTAAACGCCAGAATAAAACATACAAATACTTAAAATTACACAGAATAAGTAACAAGTAACAGACCTGTTTCCACAATCAAATCACTGAAGGTGCTTCTGAAATGAGCAAGGGATTATTTTCACATAAGTTTTTCCTGTGCATTGCTATATCAATCACTGCAATTTTGAGTGATTTATATGCGAATATAATTCCCAAGACTGCAGTGTATAAATGGCCGCTGGTCCTTAGCAGCATAAACAACATTCAAAGGTGCATGGTAAAAGAAAGACCTGACAATCTGAGCTATCAATCAAATACAAGAATTACAGGTAATGTTGTAAATAATGTTCAGTTTCTTGCACAAACTGATCGTTTCTCTTCTTAAGACCTCAATATATCGCCAGGAGCCACAGGTATTACATTTGTGTTGCCTTATATGTTTTTTGATTCTCAAAGTGCCATTAGCCATTCATTTGCATTTTATGAAGGACCACGGTTTCAGCTAAAAACTTCTTTACTGTTCTATTGAAGAAAAAAGTCACCCGAGGGTTAGTAAATTAACAGCAAATTTTAATTTTTGGGTGCACTATCCATTTAATACTGAATATGTGTACGTTAATATGAAGTGATACTGCCTGTAATTGTCCTGTTAATAGAGCCGCCAGAATACAGCCACATCTGTCACAGCTGATAAGCTAGACCTAAATTGAAATCAAAGATTGTTGTGAGAACTGAGATGTGTTTTACAATCATTTGCGTCTGCGTCAGTAATTCATCTTGGATGTAACGGGATTCTGGATTTCTGCTGAGCTCAGTTCACCACATTAGAGCTTTGCACAACCGTACAGCACACTTCACTTGTAAAACAATCATTCGCTCTCTCTCTGTAATGGCAGTGCTTTGTGCAATCTGTCAAACGTGACTTATGAAACCCAAACAAGGCATAACGTACGGTCGTAAGGGGGAGCTCTGGGCTCCGGCTGGGCCTGCTGTTCTTCAGAGGCCTGATCAGATGTAGAGGCAGAGCCGAAGTCGTGCTGTTCCAGCGGAGCCGCTGCTGTCAGAGTCCGGCTGTGTTTGGGCTGAGGGCCAGACTGGTGGATCTGATGGTGTTTGTATGGAACTGGGGGTCCACTGTGCCCAGTGTGGGGTTCTGCTGGAGGGTCTGGACCTCAGCAGAGAGCAGAGTTAACTCATCGGGCAGTCGCTGGTAACACTTGTCTTAAACGCTCGGCTCTCAAAAGATCACGAGTGCAACTGGAGGACAAGAGACTGTGAGCATTTGAAGGATCTGAAGGGTTAGTATGAGGTAGACCTATGTTTGTGCACCATCTAGGACTGTGTTGAAAAGATCAATTTCTCGATTTTAACTAATTCTCATTATGATGAGAAAAATGAGTTACAGTAATTGAGACGAGAACTCCCAGGTGAAAAAAAAAGCGCACTTCCATAATGTACTTTAAGTGCTCTATTTTCACGCACTAATGTTGAACTTATTATACTAAAAATTATTCTTTAGTACTTCTTAAGATAAACTTAAGATCATCTAAGTGTACTCAACTGTGCTATTTTGGGACATCATGAATATGAACTAAAATGTGCTTTTAACATACTATATCTGTGTTTAAAAAAAAAAGTATTTAGTTACCACTTGTAGTACACTTGAGTGTACTAGTGTATGAAAGATGGGTTCAAGTGTACTACAAGTGGTAACTAAATATATATATATATATATATATATATATATATATTTTTTTTTTTTTTTTTTAGTACAGAGGTAGTATGTTAAAAGTGCATTTTAGTTCATATTCAATGTGTCCCAAAATAGCACAGTTGAGTACACTTAGTTGATCTTAAGTTTATCTTAAGAAGTACTAAATAATCATTTTCAGTATATTAAGTAAAAAAATTGTGCACAAAAAATAGAGCACTTTCAGTATATTATGGAAATGCACTTTTTTTTCACCTGGGCTTATTAAGGCGTGAATGAGAGTCTCAGTGTCTTTGGTACTGAGAGTAGGACGCAGACAGGCAATATTATGGAGGTGGTAAAATGTAGTCTTGGTACTAGAACTAATATAAGATTGGAATGTAACTGATGAGTCAAATATTACACCTAAGTTTCTAACGGAATGAGATGGAGTTAACATAGCCCCATCAATGGATATATTCAGTTCAGACTCTTTTAAGAGAGATGGTGGACCAAATTCAATAAGCTCAGTTTTATCATTGTTTAGTTTTAGGAAGTTGCTATGTAACTAGATTTTAATGTCAGCAATACAGGCATTCAATGAATTAAGTAGATGAATAGAGGCTGAGGGACCTGATATGTAAATTTGCAGGTCATCAGAAAAACAATGCTGAAACCGTAGCTATGGATAATATGACCAAGGGGAAGCAAATAATTGTTGAACAGAAGAGGTCCAAGAACCGAGCCTTGAGGGACACCTTGACAGCACTAATAAAAAAATAAAAAAAACTAATAAAAACGCTAATAAAAAACTGTCTATCTAGATGTATCTAGATGTAGAATACCCATAGTATTACCATGGTACTATGTCTAAAAAGCTTGATATTATCACTGTACAGGTTCAGAAACCTCATGTTATTACCATGTTACATGTCCAAACAAATCACGGTGGAATGATGTACTTGTTGGTGTTTTTTTCTCTCGCCATCTCTGCCTGTCTGTGGCGGGGCTCCAGCGCTGTGTGTCGTGATGGATGTTCAGAGCTGGAGGAGCCGCTGTAGCAGATCTCATGCCTGTGCTCTGTCTGACTTCCCCAAGAATCACAGCTGCCTCAGCCAACACAAACACCCGCCGCACAAATGCCCGCGGCTATTGTGCTGAGAAAGGTTCCCACGCAGACGAGCCGTCAGGTTACAGCCGCTGTAAAGCAGTGCTGTGGATTGGGTGGTAAGAGGCCGCATTTACAGCAGAACAGATTGATTCATTTAATATGGCATTCAAACAGGCTTGTGGTGAATATAGGAACAGCATGAAACACTGGATAGCTGAATGCATACATCATCTTTCACACATTTATTACTATTATAGTAAGTTAGTGGAATCAATCATATATAGGAGCTACCTCTCATTTTGTACCCAAATTACTCTTTTTCATCTGAACATTTTGTGCAATCAGGGCAGACTGAGACAGAATTGTATTTTCTACTCTAAGTTTGGGAAAAATCTTTAGAATGGACTTAGCATGCTAGTGTCCTATAGAATATTACACTCTATTTGTTAGCTGATACCATAATATAATTAACCTAAACATTTAGTAGACAAGTATAGGGTTTCATTAAGTACTAAAGGGGGCACAATCTCATGTCCCACGGCCACCATCATCTTTCTTTTTACCAAATGCAAATTCAAGATCCATTATTTTTGTATTTGATGCCTTGTAATGTAATGCCTTGGAGTAAAGGCATTACATTACAAAGTACTTATTCATATTTTGTTTAAGAAGCATCAAGGATTTGAAGCATTTAGTGACTCAGTATTTAGTCAAAATAAGTAAAATTTGGTATGCATTTTTTTTTTTTTATTATTGTGAATATGTAATTTTTCATGCACAATATGTTATTTACAGTACAGAAACTGCATTTCCTGTCATTGTCCATTAACTTCTATAGAGTTACTTTTCAAGGGTAAATGTTAAGTATTTTAAATTGTCCATGTTTTACTTTGTTTGAAATACAAATTTTATATGGATTTCCACTTAATGTAGGAGATCTGTGCACTGCAAAAAATTTTTTTACTGAAATATTAGTATATTTGCTCTTATACTCAGTTTTATTTTGTTACTTCTGAAAGTAAAGTGACTTTCATTAAGTGTATTAAACCATTTGGAATAGCTTTTACAACTAGCCGAAATTATTTCAATGATATGGGAAATAGTTCAAATGCATTCAATCTTCATAGAACATAACATTTCGTCTTTTACTGCTGAATCACTGACATTTTGAAATGTTTCAAAACAGTTATGACATAATGAAGCCTCATTTGCTGAAATTAGATGACTTGATAGACACTCCTGTCAGGATTGTATTGTGCGTCTTGTGTTCCCCTTCCTCTTGTATGCCCATATTTGGTTAGTTTCCTGTTTCTGTGATTATTAGTTAATTCTTGTCCAGCTGTGTGTGTTTAATTATCTAGTTATGTTGTGTATTTATAGTGTGTTCTGCCCTGTGTTTCCTGTTGAGTATTATATGTCATTCCTGTCTGTCGCGTGAGTGGTCTTGCTTGTTTTGATTTAAGTGAAGACTTTGTTTTGGAATTATTCTACGTCTCCCTGTTCCTGGTATCTGTCTAGTGTAACCCGTGACAGAATACTCGACCCAAACAGAAGTAAGCGGCGCTCCCTTTCCCTGTGTTTTGTTTCCGGTTTTTTGTAGAGTTTTTAGTTTTGTCCCTGTGGCTATGGAGTTCGCCGCCCGCCTCCTCGTCCTCATCCGGCGTGATCTCCCCTTCTTCGAGTACGCTGGGGAATTCTGCAGGCTCGCCGCAATGACGGCGATGGACGACGCGGCCATCCTCCACCTGTTCCGGCTCGGGGCCTGTTACCACAACCCCGTGGACCTCCCAGACACCACAGGACTGTGCTGGAAGGAGGGGATCTACTGGTGTCTGGGAAGTGTCCGGGCTCGAGTCGGAACCAGCCCGTCGTCGTCCGTGGCTCTCCCAAGCCCGCCGCCATTCGCCGCCGAGAGTATGGCAAGCCACACGGCTGTTAAAGCGTCCGTGCTTCAAGAGCGCCCTCCAGTGCCCGCACCTCGAACGCGCCTGCCAGAGCACCCTCCAGTGCCCGCACCTCGAACGCGCCTGCCAGTGCATCCTCCAGTGCCTGTCCCTAGTCAGGTCATGTCCCCTGTTGTCTTCTCCAGTCCTCCAGAACCCGCTCTTGTCGGTCATGTCTTGTCAGTGGGGGTTCCACTGAAGCAGGAAGCTTCTCCTGTCATGGCCAGGGAGGCCATTCCCAAGCTTCTTGCTCTGCGGGACACCCCACGGAAGCGGTTCCCGAGTCTACCCCTGAGAGGGCCACTGATGCCTCAGGCAGCACACGGAGAGCTGGTAAACCCCAGTCATGCCCACAATGGTCCTCGGATTCCGAGCCTAGCCCCATTGGGGCTCAAGTTCCGGAGGATAATCTACAGAAGACTCCAGCTCCTGTCTCCCAGTCGAGCCCAGGAGAGGCTCCAGTTCACGAGTCGAGCCCAGGAGAGGCTCCAGTTCACGAGTCGAGCCCAGGAGAGGCTCCAGTTCACGAGTCGAGCCCAGGAGAGGCTCCAGTTCACGAGTCGAGCCCAGGAGAGGCTCCAATTCCCGAATCGAGCCCAGGAAGGGCTCCAGTTCCCGAGTCGAGCCCAGAGAGGGCTCCTGATCCCCAGTTCAGCCCAGAGAGGGCTCCTGATCCCCAGTTCAGCCCCAGAGAGGGTCCCTGACCTCCAGTTAAACCCCGTAAGTTCTTCCAAGTTTGTTGTGTGGGGTTTTTTTTTTTTTTTTGGGGGGGGGGGTAGTATGGCTAGTGGCTGGGGCCACGGCCTCCTGAGCTCCCTGCACCGCCATGGCCTCCTGAACCGCCATGGGCGCCGCCCTGGAGGCCATCTGTCCTGTGTCTGTGTTCCTGTTCCTGCAGGCCTCCAGAGCGCCCTTTGAATTATTCTACGTCTCCCTGTTCCTGGTATCCGTCTAGTGTAATCCGTGACAACTCCAACCACTGGATCAAAATAAATGATTTTACATGATTTCAAGTTCAGAATTACTCAAACCTCTCTCTCGTCCATTTGTGAGGTTTTTGATAGGCCTTGTAATTATTTATAGTATTATATGGTGTGCTTTTTTCTTTTGTTCTGAAATGTTGTTTATGAACGCATAGAGAGATCTTTACATTAAGATTTCATTAGTTAATGAACAATGAGCAATACATTCGTTGCACTATTGATAAAACTGTTCACCATTCAACTGTTCATTGTTAATGTCAGCACATCAGGTCCATCTAATAATATTAACAGAAACATATATAAATTTTTTTTTTTTTTTTTTTTTTAGTAAATGTTGAAATTAATCTTTAAGATTAATAAATGCTTAAACACGTCACTAACAATGCCAAGATCATAGGTTTGATTCCCAGGGAAAACAAGAACTTAAATCTGACATACAATGTGTGCACTGAATGAAATTAAGTGGCTTTGGATAAAAAGCATCTACCAAATCCATAAAAATGTAAGTGAATCTTATTGTAAAGTGTTGCCAAATATTTTACTGCTGTTAATGAAAAGCCACACATTAGATTAATTTTAACACAATGAGGTTTGCCATAGAGATAAATCATTTGAGTCTGAAGATGAAGACATAAAGCTAAGAGTAGAAAACTTGACCATTCCTGAAAGTGGCATTTGCATGAATCCTTTAGCCTGTGAATGAGTTGTTTGGCAGTTCAGTACTTCTCATTAACTAGAGCTCGAATCTCTTCCTGTAATATGTTTTTTTTTATTTTTTTTATTTTTTTTATTTTTTTTTCTCTATGGCTATAGCTTTATTTAGACCGGGAAAACAGGAAGAGTGAAATTTTATGGCCTATTCTTTCAGATAGAACCACTGTCTGAAAGAGACATTTGTGTCGCTCAAGCCTGCTGATTTACTGTAACAGTGTCCTATTTATTTCTTTATCATTTTCCTTGTGTTTTTAGGCTCGTTGTTTAATGATTCACCTAACAGGATTTTGTCATTAATGTGAAATAAATGTGTCTCCCATAGGTGGCGTATGTCTGTGGTCATTGTGATTGAGGAGTGATTCTCATGAGTGTTGTGATGTTTTATAAAGACTAGTGTGATTCTACGCTCCACAATTTACTGACGTCAAGTCTAGTCATCAACACTGACAAGTGTTTTCATTCTCCAGCATTCACACAGTTTATTTTGTTTGAAATGATAAAATAATGGAGCTAAAACACGAAGTGTTGTGGTTGTGAAGCATTAAGGCTGCGACAAATCAAGCCATTGGCCAAAGTTGGTGTGTTTTTGTGGTGTGTTTCCACTAGTCAGCATGCATGATTCTGGATAAATTGAGAATCTTTTTTTTTTTTTTAATATATTTATTTATTATTAATGTGGATGAATTATTTAAAAAAAAAAACAAAAAAAAAAAAAAAAACCTTGGTTACTATAGTTAAACCATGGTAAAACCAGATTAACCATGGTTTTGCTACACTAGCCATATTTTAACCACGGTAGTTGTAGTAAAACTGTGGTTACACAAATGGTAATCAATACACCAAAAAAACGTGATTACCACACTTTTACTACAATAAAACCATGGTTAATTTTCATAAGGGCTACTATACTTTTAAGTTTCAGAACCATTTTTAGAACCATTTTTAAAACTATACCATTATAATTACATTTATTGTCTTTGTTGTGAAGTGATTCTCAATGCCAGTCCTAGGGATCCACCGCTCTGCACATTTTGTATGTCTTACTTATTTAACACACCTGATTCAGATCATCAGCTCGTTAGGAGAGAGCTCCATGAACTGAGCCAAGGGCGTCAGATAAGAGAGACAAGCAAAATGTGCAATGTGGGTCCCCAGGACTGCAGTTGAGAACCACAGCCCTAGTGAACAGGCCATTAGGCTGTGCAGTGTGTTTAAGAAGTACTTTTTTGTACCCAGATGACAGATTTGATATGCTGTTCATGTCATTTTGAAGTGTGATTTAACATATGGAAAAAAAAAAATAATAATGTACAGTATATGAGATTGAGACAAGTACCAAGTATGAAAAATGTCCAGAGTTTTCATGTTATTAGATTTTTAACAAAAATTATATTTGTACCATGGGGGTGTTTTGCCCCACAAACTAGCTAACTAGCTACCTGATGCTAAACTTGAAGTAATTTTTAAATATGAAGTCCAAATATTTTTATTCAACCAACTAGTTAGAATACATTTGATGGAAAAAAACAAAACAAAAGATTTGATGTTCAGAACAGACAGTAATTAAGCCATGCCCCCTGGGGACGTTTTACACCACAGACTATGTTTGAGAAAAAAAATGTAATTCTGAAAATATAATTATATTTTTCTTAAATAACACATACTCCCTATACACAGGCCCTACTGTTCTCATATCATATACATGTATAACTGATGTGATGTTCTACAAAACAACAAGCTTTAAAACACTTTTTTTTTTTTTTCTTACTGCTGAAAATTAGACCACTTACTGTGAAATCAGTAACCAGTAAGCTTCATGGTGAAAACTTCTTCATCACTCTTGTCAACCTAGTCCATAGTACCAATAAAACCTTATATTGATTTTACCTTGTGGTTATTTGGGGAAAACAGTAGAGGGGCGTTTTACCCCACTCTACCCTATCAGTTATTATTTTTGCTAATTTTTTGAATAATTGTTATTAATATCAATGTTAAAAACACTTGTGCTGCTTCACAATTTCATGGAAACCTCAATACATTTTATTTTTCAAGATTCACAGATGAATAGAAAGTTCAAAAGAACAGCATTTATTTGAAATATAAATATTTTGTAACATTATAAATGTCTTTACTGTCACTTTTCATCAATTTAATGCATCCTTGATGAATAAAAGTATTAATTTCTTTACTTACCCAAAAATTCTGAATAGAGGTGAATGATGGTTTCCACAGAAATATTTGGCAGCACAACTGTTTTCAACACTGATAATAATCAGAAATGTTTCTTACAGTATTGCTGAAAATTGATGCTGAAAATTCAGCTCTGATTACAGAAATACATTACATTTTACAATATATTCACACAGAAGACAGCTATTTTAAATTGTAATAATATTTAACATTTTCACTGTTTATTAATGTATTGTGCTCAAATAAAAGCAGCCTTGTTGAGCAGAAGACACTTCTTTCAAAAGCATTAAACATTTTAATTACTCCAGGCTCTTGATCGGTCTTGTGAATATGTGTATTTGGTCATGTGGTGTGCCGTATGTGTGGATTTGTGAGGTATCTGTTGATCAGACTGTGTGTGGGCCGCTGCTCGTCTCATGGGAGAGCAGGAAGCCACAGTGAGAGAGCAACAATAGCCCACACACATCCTGCGAGTAACACAGCGCACAATCCACTGTCACATTCCCATATCCCCATCTCTCCTCTACTGTTCCAGGTTTTGTTCCAGTAGAAATGCTCTGCAACTTTCCATGCAGCTTATTTGTGTGTGTGTGTGTGTGTGTGTGTGTGTTTGTGTGTGTGAGTGTGTGCATGTTTTTGTGACATATGAGGACACAAATTTGTATAATGACATGGGTATGACATAGGTATTACAAGGAGAAGGTGACTTATGAGGACATTACCCCATGTCCCCATTTTTCAAAACACTTATAAATGATACAGAGTGAGTTTTTTTGAGAAAGAGAAAATGCAGAACGTTTCCTGTAAGGGGTAGGGTTAGGTGTAGAGTTGGTGTAGGGTGATAACACATACAGTTTGTGCAGTATAAAAACCATTACACCTATGGAATGTCCCCACAATTCACAAAAACAAACGTGTGTGTGTGTGTGTGTGTGTGTGTGTGGTTGTTTTTGGCTGCTGTCAGTGATCTGACAGAGTGACGGATGGGTTTGTGCGGTCAGGAGTGAGTTTGCGTGGGAACTTCACTTACCAGACTGGAGAATCACAGTGTTCCCAAATAAGAGAATCAGCTTCTTTTAAGGAGAAAAAAAAAAAAAAAAAAACTTAATTGACCTTCATTAATTTTGATTTTTGCAAAAGTAGAACAAGTATAGTAGCTGGCAATAGAAAATAGTAGCATGCTAAATATAACAATGTGTTATTATATGTAAAGTATGGGATGATTA